>CM067356.1:51365262-51525262 GCA_034190875.2 Urechis unicinctus | reverse complement strand
CCGGCCGCGTCCACGATCAAACAAAGATGTTCTAGTAAAATGTAGTGATAGTTGTTGTCAGCCGACTGCAGAATATGTCCTTGGTCATACCATATAAAGCCAAGTATTAAGCAATGTGATCACTTTTAAAATCGTTTTTTCGCTCTGCTGCATTGGTAATAACTGTAGGCCAACAATACTATGTCCGCGAGTGGTTCGGTACGCGCCGGTAAGTAACCTTATTTTGGCGGTATGCAAGGCACTCATTTTGATATTGTGTCGCCGCTGCAGAGCGAAACTTCAACCAAGATCTAATATTGGCAAAGTTGCATGATGCTCCCAATGTGGAGTGCCTGTTTGGTTTGACATGTTTGAACCTGTTAACGAATGGTGTTCTCAATTCTCAATTCAATAACATAGAGCCTTAGTGCACCAACACAAAAGAAGCTGCTTTAATGATCGTAATAATGATTTGTCAAATAATTGTCGAGATATTATGAAAGGCGATCGATTGTGAACGCATATTTTTTGATAAACACTTTTGCGTTTTTCTATACTTCAGAAGTCCGCTGAGAAGATGTACAGATATAAGTCGATTGCAGAAAGGTGTGATATGAATACGGCAGCAGGCATCCATTATCGAGGCCATATATAGCAATCACAACTGAACAAAAACTGTAGTACGCGCAATCCCTTTGACAAAAAGCACCCTATTGTCGATGAAGATCTACGGGCCTTCGGGACGCTATATGTGACGACGCACTGGTATTACTGTCACGTTTATGTCTTGTCAGAACGGGGTTCCTGGAGATCCAGGGTCCCTCAGAAAATGGTGGTAGTAGGGATGTAGTCATTAAATACATTCATTGTAGTATTGGAGATTATTGTTGCTTGTAAAAGATTAACATGTTAATAAATTAAGCAGCCTATTAACAACTTTCTGAATAATCTCGCCATGCTGACAAACCTTATTGTGGTTGCTCAAATCACCGAACAGGAAGATACAAATTAACACAACAGCAATTATTGGGTTTTATATCACTTTCTTCCATTATTGCCTAGAGGTAATTGTTATGCATTGAAAACTGCGTTAATTTTCGGAAGTGTCATTGTTTTGGCTAAGGTGAATAGATGCCTTCTGTATATCAGGTCCAATATGGCTGGCATTGTCCTATATAGAACAGGTGTTTTACATACTAGTCAAGGCAACAAAGTAAGAAAGCCCGAACCGTTGAACTGGTTTTAAGCGGAATTAGGGAATACGATGTCAATCTTCTTACCGAGTCTACTCTATAGTCGTATTAAGTCCAACTCAACAAACATAGTGAATTGGAAACGAACACAGTGGTGCATAGTTTCATCGTATTTCAAGTGAATGAATTGTTGATCTCAAAATTCCAGCATCACTCTTTAGCACCTATAAAATTATTATTTGGTGCATACACTTTATGGTGATAAACACAACACAAGAAGATGATATTCTTTACTGTCGCATTCTCCCTGTCGAAAAACCAACCCGCAGACAAAACATCCTTGTACCTTACTATAAGCATTTAAGCATTTAGGTTCAAAATAGCAATTAGGGTTTTATGTGACATGCTTCTGTCAGTTCTTTGATGTAATTGTTTTGCATTGAGTATTACGGGTAATGTTTAAACCACCACGGGCCGGAATCTGCATGATTGATACTATTCGGAAGTGGCTTTTGTATCACTGTGGTAAATGGATGTTGCCTGGAAATCAAGATCAATACTGTGGTGTCCTATATTTACATACTTAACAAGGCAATGGAATACGGCAGTGGGGCATCTGTCGTCGTTACCGTGCATTCCTTAGGATCATTTCGAGGTGTGGTCTTCAGTATATAAGTATACGAATTCTAAAATTAAATCCACTGGTCAATGAAACTTCCCGCTCGTCTTTAATAACTGCGGACTTTTGTTCTATATGCTTACGATACCTAAATAATGATTTATGATGCCCACCAAACTATGCACACTGCAAGAGTGGGAATGGTTAACCATCAGAATACAAGCATTGAAGCCAGACCAATTACGGGGCAACTAGCCTTAGGTCTGTTTGGTTTAAAAGCTAATGATGTAGAATGTCTTTCAGATATATCGACAGTATTAAATAATTACGGATTGATTCTAATTGAAGTTGATATTTTTAATGTCACTATTATACAGCGCCTGTCAATTCAGTAAATCTCCTCTCTTCAATGCGGTTCTATATCGCTAGACACATTGTACTTTCACATTTGATAAGACTTGTGCAATGCACGGTTCAGAACCTTGTGGAGGTTCTAATCCTATCTAATAATCTGACGCGGATCGTGTCCAGCAAAGGATTAATTCTCAAGAAACGCTTGGTACTTACAGTAGTGATTTTATCAATCTGTACAAAGCCACATGTGTGTTTTTGTAACTGGGCATGTTTTAGAATTAGCCCCTGGTCAGACTAGGGAGCTCGCCTGCAATGTCTTTATGGCGCCCTTGTAAATTGCCTCATTTGTTCTCTGATAACGATATTCTTTTTCTCAAAGGACACTTCATTCAAAGTTTTTGATTCGGTTCAAATTAATGCCTTGACAGTGTAATGCATGTTTCTTACGTCAACCTGGGCTCATATCTAGTAATATTGGCATATCATTTGAATCACGAGCAACCTCGTTTATGATTTCAAGCGTGGTACATTATGACTCTGATATGCTTGTGTGAATCCGAATGTGTGACTTTTAATTTCAAGAATATGTACATGGCCACTGCCCAGCTGTTGACTGCAATACCATAGCACATCTGTGTAGTGCTGCAAAATATTGTGTCTAATGGGGATGTGAATGGGGAGATCATGCCCATGCACATATTCACACAATACATGCGATAATAGCACATAGCTGGACCCGTGGTATATAGACACTCTCTAATAGAAGCTGTTTTGATATTGCTCGTGAGTATAATTCAGATGATTGCAATTGAGGAGGGAACAGATTTTTTACTATTACCATTTTAACTCTACGTCTGTTGCAATATCGGATATGAAATTTGTAATATTCACAGCAGTACTCTGGTCTAAACTTATCTATTTATTGATGGCATAAATAGTACATACGTTATCCGATTCAGGCTCACCATGTTGGGACTCTAACAAGAAGCTACCAGTTTCCCTGGAATTATAAACTCAAATGCGGCTAGGAAGCATCATGATGTAGCTGTGGTGTATTGAAAATGTATGTGCTATTAGTCGATTAAGACGAACAACAGTAGAGCTAATATGTGATAGATTGGTCGTAACATTAGCCAGTTAAATCGCTGTGTGAAAAATCAGCACCCTACCTAAAGCACTTCAACAGCTTCCCTCTTGTCCTGAACCGAGACGATATACTTAAACAAAGTATATGTCTGTGTCTGGGACACGCTTCTGAGGCAGGTAGTGACCGCGGCACTATCACAATGGTTCCTCTTACATATATATTTGATTAAGCCGATGTAATATTGCTTGCAAAAAAGAAAATACCCTTTGGAAGAATATTCCTAATATCGTTCTGAGTGAACATAGGAATGAGCATATGTTTTTTTGCTTGTTATCATTGTTGTATTTTGTCACGATATTGATGGATGTAAGGTGCTGTGTTTGATTGTAAAAGAGCTGCAGCAGCAACAAGTGGTTCTACAGATGAGGCGATGAGCTTGTTGACGAATAAAATGATTGACCTCGGGGAGATGGTTGTCAACTGAAATATTACCATATCTGTTGACACGCGTAAACGAATAGCAGACTGATAAGTATTGCAAACGTATAAAGCAGAATAATGGATGGCATGAAGTGAAGGGGCCTGTCATCACAAAAGCATGCGTCCTCACACTATCCTTCTTCGCAACAAACTGTTTCGTTGCTTCCTATAAGCCTGGTATCCGTAATATAAAAAGGCACAAAACGGGAGAGCTTGCATACGATCGAAAGTCTGTGTAGGCAAATACAGCAATCTATGGTTCTGAATGAAGGTTTATCCCTGCTTGACATTCAATTTGAATTTACTTGAGTCCTGTGGTTTTCCACTATAGCATTTTAAAATTGGGTAATGAATGTTGATGCCATGTTGAGAACATCCAATCTTCTTCAAGAGTGCACTGCGTTATAATAGGGAAAATAAGGTGAATGCTTGGCTCTCGAAACTTATAATGCGTAGTCCCAGCCAATAACAACATAATGATTCACGAATGGAAATAGCTTTAGTTAAAGTCTAAAACATTGTATTTGTCTACATTTGTGCTGCTGAAATATGTAGGCTTTGTACCACATAACATTCCCTTATTAGATATAGCGTTACCCAATAGGGCTTAGATTAGGTTTCATAGCGCCAACAATATGGGCGGGTTCTACGTCATCATTAAGGGGTCGTTTTATGAAATATTTCCATGGATATTAAGCGCGTTCGGGTATTGTCAATCATGCCAACAGATTCTCAACGTCGTTGCAGTCCCAACATTGAATATGTGACTGGCTGCTGTTGTAAATAGTTATTACTTTATTGACGGAGGACAAGAGAGCGAAGCTCTAATGTGGGGGGTTTTGTACGATGCCAATAAATATTGATACGTATATTTCCCCTTTTCAATTTATCAAAACATCAGCAACCAATCACAATCGAGCCTTGCGTATGACACAATCCTGCACAATATCGCGCCTGGTACTGGCGCTTAATTTGCTCTCTGAAGGGGATTTTTACAGCAAAGTCTGTGGTCGTTTTACAAAACGATTTGTTCCCCGCACGTATATGTAACTAACTGAACCCACACATACGTATACGCTTATTGCACAACAGACATTCCCATCATAAAGGCATCTACATATACTTATACATCTACATATACTAATACTTACACACACTCGTACACGTTTAATATCAGTCACATTGGAGGACGTCATACTGATAATCTCCTTCGCAACTGTGCCTCAAAGTAATTGCCCCTGCAGACTCAAGGAAGGAAAAGACGAATAATTCCCATGTTGACTCGTGATGTATACATGGATAGTGCCACACAAAGTCTGTGATGCATACCGTATGTGCTTCTAATATATGGGTCTTTTATTGAGTTGTTTCTACATGCCACCCATTATTGACATTGTGACCATGCGTTCGTCAGGGAACTTGTGGTTGCAGTCTTTGTTCAAGGCCCAGCTTGGCTGTTCAAGGGCTGGCCCTGGGATGGCAGTCCGGTGGAGATCTTCTCTCGCAGTGAGCAAATTCGATAGACAGGGTTGATCGACATTTGTTCTTACTTACTTTGTACAATCTGGCTGTGCTGATTCGTACGTCATTTGACTTGGTAAGAGGTCTAATGAACTGGCTGCAGTTAAAGCCTTCCACTTGAAATGGAAGGAGCTTCCGTTAGATCCCAACGCTTAGAAGTGGTCTGTGGGAGTGATGAGTCTTGATCGAATGCTTCGACATCTCGACCGAGCTGCTCTGCAGACTGTGTGGGAAGATCTTGACTGGTATGTGGTAATGATGGTTAAACGTGGCCATTATCTCGCTTGGTGTATGTTGTGAAGGAACTGGCTAAGTTAGTATGTTTATAGTTCAATATCATGAGTCCCATATGAGACGCACTATTGTTGTCTGAATGGGAAACAGTGCAAGATACTTGACTCTCTGCTTTTAATTGTTTCAGATATATGGCCAAACACAAGCCCCAGCTGCGGTATTAAATCGGAATGACCAGCGTCGAGAGATTGAGCTGACTCAGCAGTGCTGGTGACGTTATACTTCAACCACTGGCCATTAAATTATGTGTGATTGCCGGAGGCTGCTTGTTGATGGTTACATGTCAGATGCTCATCATTATATATCTGCCATGGGTAGTTATTCGGAGTGTCTCAAACAAGAAAAACAAATTATGAAAAGAAACATGAATGATAATCGATGATAAGAAACAATAATGTGACTGGTGATTATTATCAGTGGTTGGTAGAACAGAAAGTTAATTAACACGTTACGTCCATATAAATACGTTATGTCCATATTGATAGAGGCGTTATGTCAGTATTAATAAACACATATTAATATTAATACACATGTTATGTCTATATGAATAGAGACGTTAAGTTTATATTAATAGAGAAGCAGTGTCCATATAAATAGACACGTAACGTCCATAATATACCTGTTCTCTACCGGTTACAAACAATGATAGTTTTGATTGATAATGATTACGTAGAATATTCGGAGGATTAATATAGCTATGATGCTTAATGTAAGAAGGCAACCAAATCAATCCTTGCTAAGATGCATCAAGTTATGCAAGAAATTGGGGCCAAGTATGGTTATTGATCAAAGTGCTTGTGATTACGTGTTCTGTTTTAATCAGTGACTGATACCCTTCCCATCCCCTGTGATTGGCAATAGATGCAACATATGATGCAGTGCTCGTTCCTATTGAGGGGTACAGGAGAAATCAAACGTCGTGTGTTTCCAGTGTGAGTTTGGGTCTAGATTAGGTCAATTGTATCCTTCTGCACCTGTTACATGGCAATCTGTTTGCTGTGGGTTGGGATTCGCTTGAGTAGATTTTTTCTACTTTAGAGGCTGGAATGGCCAGGTCCAGTCAATTGGCTGGTGGCGGCATTTCCTAAAATAATCGTTTGCATTTTCAACTTTTCCTTATTCTTGTATATTTTCATTCACGTTGATTTCCCTCATTTTCTTATTTACCTTTGAAAGCGGCTGCTCAATCAGGTTAATCTTATCTCTTCGTATTTACTTGGAATGAATGTTAAGATTGTAAACATTCTTGTACCCACGGCGACACATGAAGAACACCGTACTCTACTTTGGGGCTTTAAAACCCTGTAACCGGGTTTCGAATATGTTCTAGCACTGTGCGCAAGGCCAATATTTCGCTGCTGTAGGACTGCCAGTCATAATGCATAGCTCAGAAAATCGGGCACGCGCGCACTCGATATTTCTACACGGGTATATAGGTTGTCTTCAGCGTGGATAGTTCTATTTGCTTATGACCAACTAAGAACAGCTTGCTCAGCTTGAAAGTTGATCCGGATTCATCGAAGGTGGGTTGCATAACTTTATAATGATATCATATACGATATATATGTATTTATATTTATATCTAAGGTAATTACCTCATTATTTTTCAGAATGCTTCCCCTAACCCATTCCGATATTCAATTTTCCATGCACATTTGTTATCTCGACGAAGAGTCATCAGTAACGTATGTTTATACGCATATCTGTTAGTTACCAATGTCTTGCAAAATAAAGACGAAAAATTGAATTTAAAAAAAATGTAGGCCAAATTGTATTTACTTCGAGCGCTAGGGATATCTACGGATTGATTTTGATTATCGTAGATACTGCGTCATGGCAAATTAGTCATTGGGATTACCTAAAATACAGAGCGATTACCTTAGCTACTGAACAATAGCGAGTTATTCATAGAGACTACCTTATATACAGAACAATAGTCATTTATTAATAGCGATTATCTTAGATACAGATCAGATCTATTGTCAGATGTTGTAAGTGATTATCATGTAAACAGGGCTGTAGTCAGTTATTCACAGTGATTATCTTAGATACATAACTATAGTTAGTTATTAATAAATATTACCTTAGATACAGAGCTATTGCTAGTTATTCATTGTTATGGCTTCAGATACAGTGCTGTGCATAGTTTGTCTTGATGATCACCTGAGATATACGACTGTTGTCAGGTGATGAATGTTCCAGCGCGATAATCATTCGATGACTTTGGTCTCAACGTTCGGCTGCATGAGATGAATTTAGTGGTTGTGAACTTTGCCAGTCTTAGATTAGTGAACTTCGTCATGAATAAATGGAACTAAACAAACATTTGTATTCCAAGCTCATTCCGCAATCAATTACGCCAAAAACACAATACCATAGGGGACCAGTTTATACAAAGTGTTAATCAATTGTAGAGTAGTATTAACGACAGCCTATGCGGTCCATTCATCACTCAACAAAGAGTAACTTCATTGTTGAAAAGAAGTTGCTTTACAAACCCCACCAGCATTCGCCATTTATGCACGTCATGAATGCCTCGCAATCCATTGAAGTCAGGAAAATGATGAAGTCTCATTGATCGTGTCGATGGCACACACTCTCTGAACGCACGCTCAATACGTTCCTTTGATGTTATCGAGTGCAAGTAGACTACCTGTGATTCTACCTCGCATCACTGTGCTAGGGTTACTCCGTCTGTCTCACTGCGCCTCCCCATAC
The DNA here is from genome assembly GCA_034190875.2 of Urechis unicinctus. NCBI lineage: Eukaryota > Metazoa > Annelida > Polychaeta > Xenopneusta > Urechidae > Urechis > Urechis unicinctus. The sequence goes on along the minus strand of CM067356.1, from coordinate 51,517,017 downwards.
TGGACCTGACTTGCTTTCTATCGCCTTTTTATGGCCGTTCTTTCTCCCTTCCTAAACTGTTTCTAGCTTGTCTTCTATCGCCCCTCTATCTGCCTCCCTATACTTACCTTGGCCTGGTTCCCCTCGCCTGTCTTTCTTCCTCAATATGGGTTGCCTAGCTTAGTTTCCCTATCATAAATACAGCCGCCCTAATGCTGATATACTTCACTAAATGATGTGGTATTGTCTTAATGACCTTTTATTCGGTGGATAAATGTATATACACTTGGAACGTTGCGGTAGTGCTTTGTGATATAAACAGTTAATATCGCATTGGGTTGCTAGGGATGCGATGTAATGTACATGCATGTGCAGGTTAGTTTCAGTATAATATTTTATTTGTTTTTTGTTTACCGATAAACAAGGATAAAAACCTAGGTATTATTACTATGTGCTGTTTCGTTTGTTTTCCAATTATGTCGGTAGCTAACTGATAGAAAATAAAAGGATAGTGTAACAGGGGGCCTGTTACAAGGGGGCCATGACTATTATCATCAAACCTTGTTAATCAAAGTATGCAGAATTTAACATGAAAACTAGACACGTACTAAATAAATAATAAACCAGAAAAGTGCTTGATTTTTATCATATATATAAGGAAAAGAAGTACTTGTGACTCTGGCAAATATGTTGACAATGATGATGATGAGCAAGAATCTTTTCCAGGATGAAATCGGCAAGCTGCTAATTGGATTGCCAACTGCTTTCGCTAGCTTGTCAAAAAAGTCGGACCCTTCATGGCAGGGCATGATTAACAAACCAGTGACATGTCCATATTCTGGGAGAATTATTGGGTGCTTCCCATCATAGGCAAGTGAGAAAGACCTTGCTAATATCCCTGTTACTCATTAGAGTACTTCGTCTTCAAATGTATCCACCTTGTAGTCTGCTTCCCGAGTTAGCCGTCGAAACAGGACAAAGCTCTCTTCCAATCGGATAATTTCTCTATGCGCTAGAGCATTGGTCTTATTTCCTGCGCACCAGCTGTGTGAACACATGGTTGTTTAACATTTGGATCCTCTTAATCCAACACTTTCCTCCTTCACAATATCCTTGTCCCATAGGCAAGGAGGACCAGCGAACCAATTAGAGGCCATCATTTCTGATGGGTCTTATCCATGCGATGCATGATCCGCTGGATACTTTCAGTGGCAACGTAGCTCAATCGATTTGGATTCGAGGCTTCTTCTGGAACGGTTGGCAACACCCACTTTTAAGCGTCGCACATCGTTTCTGATGTAACCAAAAACTACTTTGGAGTCTGTCCAAAAGTGATTATTTACCCCTCATACTCCAGCTGCTTGAGTAGGTCGCTGATTGTTGCGGGAACAACTGCCGCCTGAAGCTCTATTCTTGGGATGGTTTTTATTTGCAGAGGTGTCACAGGTGATTTGGCCATGACAAATGAACAGTGGATTTGTCCTTAATTGTTCACGACTCTTAGGAGGGAACAAAGGCCTTACCCTGAAGTACTAGTTTTTATATTGAAATTTTTCAGTTTTGAGCACTGTGGGGTCTATTTCGGCAGGTGATCTCTAATTTGGCCATGCACGATCCCTATTGAATCCTTCTCTACACTGAACAGATCTGTGGCTATATAAGCAAGGGGGATAATAAACTGCGAATTGTTCATGGCTGGATCCTTCACTCGGAATTGGAAGCGTGGGAATTGGAAAGCTCGGGTCAACTTCCCAGAGATCTTAGGATGTTTATCAAGGGACCAAGTGATGCCTTATATGATAAGCTGAATATAAAAATAGAGGGGGGAGAGATCTACAGAAAAAGAGTGAGTGATGAGAGACAGAGCGGGAGAGAGAAGCCTTCATATAATAAGGAGCATATAACTGTGGGATCATAATTGTATGGCTAACTGTGATCTCTCTACTCTCCCATCTTCGGACAGAGGCACGTCCCTATTGAATCCTTCACTACACTGAGTTTGCAAGATCTGCTATCCTCTCAAAACAAATGGAGCTATATAAGCAAGGGGATAATAAACTGCGCGGAGTTCATGGCTGATCCTTCAGTGTAAGTCGGAATTGGAAGCTGTCACACCCTATGCACCATTGGATTCCACAAGCTCGGTCAACTTGAAAGTCTTCAAATATGTATCTATATATATAAGTAAATATATATACATATTTATATATATATATATATATATATAAACATATCTATATACAAATATATATAAATATACATTTTATTTTCTATATACTGTTATATGTCAAATATATATATACATGTCTTTATATACATATGTATATAAATATGCTCTATATATATATATAAATCTGTAGAGAGAGATACATCTATACTTACATATAAATATCAATATCTAGGGAGGATCAGAGATAGTATATAGATATAGTCATATAGATATGCATATATATAAACGTAGATCTATAAGGCCTGTAGAATATATTAGATTTCCTATCTACACACATATATCATATCCGTTTCTATTTTATATATATAGATCTATATATCCTCTCTTATATATATCCTATCTCTCTTATATAGATTACCTATCTATCTGTACCTTCTCTTTCTCCTATCTATCTAAATCTATATATAGATATATATACATACATATGTCCATCTATATATATCCTCTATATAGTTATATATATATGATCGATATATCTATGTATAATATATATCATAATATTATATAATTTACATATATATATATATATATATCTATATATATCGGCTATATTATATACCCCCCCCCCCTATATATATATTATCATATATATATATCATATATATATATATATATTACAAATATAGTATATATATAACATCTATATGTTCATATTATATATCTAATATCTATATAATATATATATACATCTATATACATACCGTATACACACACACACATATATATATTATATATATTATTCTATATATATATATATATCTAATTCATATATCTAATATTGTATATGTATATCTATATATATCCATATATAATATTAAGTATATATTTATTTTTCGATGTTTCTAATATATATATCTTACAATGTCTATATATCTATATAATACCATAGTCTATATATCTCTCCCTATGTCTATTATTTATATATATCTCTATATCCCTTTTTCTCTCTCTCTATATCTCCCTTTCCCTCTCTCTAAACCTCTATATATTTATTTCATCCTCATCTATATCTATATATCAGTTCATCTATATGTCTCTATCTATCTATGCCTTCCTATCTACTCTGGCACCTCTTCTATTTATCTATATATACTCCCTGTTTCTATTCTCTCCGTATCTATGTAACATCTATAAATCTATATAATTCTATTTCTCTATATATAACCCTCTTTTTATATATCTATAATATCTATATATGTATCTACGCATATTTATATAGATATATATACACCAATATATATATGAACATAAAAATAATATATATAATAGATATCTATGTATTTATCTATATATCTAGATATATATATACATACCTACCAATATATATATATATGTATATATATATAATACATATATATTATTATATATATCTATATATATATAAATAATACATATATGTATATATATATATACATTTATATAGAGGGAGAGATCTATAGAGAGAGAGGGAGAGAGAAAGAGAGAAAGAGAGAGAGAAGAGAGAGAAAGAGAGAGAGAGAAGATGTTTTCAAGCGATTTGTTCGAGCGTGTATATGCATAATATACATGCGGAAGCGGGTGGGTGTTGGGAAGCATAGAGGATTTCATTATTGTTCTGAATCGATGGAAATGCATTTTGGAACTATCCATTGCAGGGTGGGATGGGGTGGAGCAACTCCCAATTGAAAGCCATTTTATTGGTTGAGCTTGTACGGCCATGTTGGGGAATATTCCCGCGTTAAATATTTCTTCATCATGATCAGCATATTTAATCACTATTTGTTTATTTACAATTGTCACAGGTATAGATTTGCAAATAAAGATCTAGGCACTACACCTACGCCGGTGTGTATCAGTGCCCTCGGTTATTGCTTTGTGCATTTGCCCAAAATTTTGCTGGCTTGTGCTACTGTGATATTGTACCAGTCCAAAAGTGTTCTGACATTAAGTTAACCGTATTAGCGTCGGTATTGCATCTCATTAAGTTCATCTGTGGGTATGGTTATGTGTGCGCATGTGTAGTGATTGTCATACCGATACAATCTGTTCGGATACGGATTGTATCAAAGCCGGGTAGTATTAGAGATCGTGTTCACTAACTATCCTACCTCCACAAAGAACATCCTAGTGCTTCTGCTTAGTAGATTGTGTGGGTACGATCAAAAATAGCGAATGCATCAAAAGTAGCGGCCAATGCATATGCTGTGCGTCACCCGACCCCTCCACATCACAGAGCGCCGTATGTGGTCCGTATCAGCGTACATACACATCTTGATGATGACATGAAGTGTTTTAAATAAGCACGATTCAATCGTGGACTTCACTTCAATGAAGGGGACACTATGGGGTATGATATATGTCTCTTGGTAGATTGACCGCCTTATAGATAAGCTCGCGCTCTGTCCGTCTGTATGTATTGTATATATATATATATCGATATATATCATAGATATATATAGATATATATCATATATATGGCTATAGAGATCTATATATCATATTATCTATCTCTATAGATATGCTATCAATATATCATATATATATATATATATATATATATATATATATATATATATATATATATATATATATATATATATATATATATATATATATATATATATATATGCATAATATATATATATATATATATATATATATATATATATATATATCTCTATATATATATATATATATATAGCAATAGGATAGCACCGTGATATGTTCTCTGTCAGTAGTGTTGGTGATGAAAATGGCGGGCTGTGTCAGGTCTCACAAGGTGTGATGACAACAAGGACACGTGTCCTCATTAGCGACCAGACCCGCTCGTGCACCTGAGCCTTAGTTTACAGAACTTATCTGATCGTCATTATAACTGTCTTAAAAAGGCAACAGCGTCGTCGATGTACTGTTCTGTGCGGATTTGCTTGGTTGCACACCAGAGGAGCACCAGTTAGGGTCCGTTTCTGGTTCGTCTATATCACCATTAATCAGTGTTCATCATGACATAAAGCAACCATTTCGTAAATATTTGGATTCCACTCTGGGAGTTACACAGGATGTGGTATGGGGATATATTCGTCCGCTTCGCAAAGTTCTGTGCGTACCTGGGGTTCCGTGTCATCTTTCACACCTGTCGGAACATCGTGTGGGTCTTCACGGGCACCTACTGGCGCGCCAGGTGGAAGCAAAGCCTACCTGAGCGCTACGGCCAATCGGCACAGGTGTTTAACATTGTAACCAGATTTAAATTCGACGTGCTTCTAGGACCAGCTACATTTATCGACTTCGTGCTCACACACGGCGCCTTTGTCCATCCGAAGTATGTTCTCCACGATGAAGTCTCCCTCTACCAGATCACAAACGAGAAGCTATCTTCGTGGAAACTCCACCTAATGTTGATCCATGGAGATGTGAGAACGGATCCTTTTTGAGGCAAGCTCAATTTAATTTTGCGAGGAAAGTCATCACAGTGCCAATACATGCATTCCACAAACTGGCGGCCAAACTCGGAGATACTCCAGCCAATTTGATTTTCGTTCAGAACACGGCTCGCTGTGGTTCCACCCTGCTGGTGCGCATATTTGAAGACACCCAATGCTGTGTTGCTTTTTCTAAACCAGATGCATTGAACGCCGTCGCCAGTTATACAGGTAAAGCTTGGGCTCAAGATGAATTGTTGAGGGTCACTCGTAATACCGTGCGTATCCTCTGCAAGTCGACAAAGCGCGTGCGTGACGTAAAGATGACGGCACCTGTCGACGGCGTCCCCATGCTGGCCGACATATTCCCGGATGCTGCTCATATCTTTATGTACCGTGACGTTGAGAAGGTCGCTAAGTCATTAGTGACGATCACTGAAGTGCTTCCGATGATGAAAGCAGCGTTTATGGTGACGTATTATCACCCCAAAGCGAGTCAGTATGCTGTCTCACAAATGGGACTGTCCAGTAAGGATTTTACCGGAAAAGCGGAGAATCCGCTGCACATAGGAACGCAAATCTGGATGATAATCATGAAGAAATACCTCCAGCTGCGAGAAAGGGGCATCGACATCAAATCCCTCAGGTATGAAGATTTGGTTGTCGACCCCGATTTCGCCATCAGGGAAATACTGAAGCTTTGTAAACTACCAACACAACTGGCTGTCCATGCTTTGGCAGCCATGCAGAAGGATGCTCAGGGAAATTCAGCGCTTTCGTCCTGCAATCTTCAAAAGAAGAAGAACCTCGATGCAGTAATGACACCAGCTGTGGCCAAAATCTGTTCAGATACTTTAGAGGAGCAGGGCTTCCCTGGGATCGGTCAGTTATGTGTTGTACCAGGGAGCATTGGTTACAAGAAAGCCATAGTCTGGCCATGTACCACAGCTAACGGACACGTCAAGTAAATAACATACATTAACAAAAAATACTGCATTGCCTTATCTTTTCCGTGTGAGATACCAATGGAGAAGTGATCTCTCTATAATAAAATCTATGAAAGCCACAGGTAGCAAAAGCGTCACAGTGAGTCCCCAACATGCGTGATCGGGAATAGGGATTTGTTGTCCTGTGAACATTGGCTTGACATTGTGGCTAAGGCATGTGAACAGCACTAGTCACCTCGCCGATTCGTTGGAAACAATATTAACTGATATCCGACTTCGAAACGACTTCTTCTGATATCTTAAGCCTTTTCAATGAATGATTTGTGAGTGTAGTGGACCTTGGTGTCTTATCGGCGCGGCGTATAGTCTATTCGTTGCAGGTTGTGGACACTTAAGCTTTCGTTCGCCATCACATAATGCGCCGTCGTATAGGGATGCAGAGAGTGCTGGGCTATCATTGGTTCTGTGATTTGTATGAGGCACTAAGGGACATAGTTTGATTTAATGCGTCAATGATTTATCTGGTCTGATAATTAGTTTCAATGTTCTGGCAGACCGTATCTGAGATACTAACAAATAATAATGCAATTCAGTCACCGCATTCACAGTCCGTTCATCATCAGGTTCCCGATTGATACACAAGATTTATTTAGCACCAATATCGGAATCCTTCATGCATCAATAAGCGCTGATCAAATATGGCTCTAACTCGCTTGTCAACATGTTACATTACAAAGTCCATTATTGCTCAAATGTTTGCGTTGCTGTGTGATTTGATCGCTCCTTATTGCATCACTGTTTTGCCCTTAGTGGGAAAACCTATCACGGGTGTCCAGGGTTAATGCATCCATCTCACAGTACCTGCACGTAATCTGGTAATCGAGGGGATCTAACCAGCGGTTTCAGTAATTGATAAGTTAATAAAGACACTGCGGTTATCCAACGCTCGTAAACCATCAGAATGTTTGTTGGTCTAACTGTACTTATTGCACTGGTAGCAGTGTGTGCCATATTGGGGTTGATCTATTCCAACACCAACCTTACTCTCATCAGCCCTATGGCAAGTAGAAACAGCTGCAATCTCAGCCTGTTCAGGAGTTACAGTTTTCCTGCCACTTATAACTCCGTGTTTTATAAATCCTAAATACTATCCACTTACAAGAAGTTTTGAAATATTAAGTGGTACAGTGGGCCTGAAAATACGAATGAGCACGCAGTGCACTACAAAGCTTGCTTCTTAATATTGTTCGTGTTCGAGTAATGTTTTTTTTTTCATGCGTGTTGTGCAATTACGTGAGCTTTATGCTGCAATTTTGTCATAAACATTTTAATGTTAACCCTGTGATTTCGACAATTTATGTGCTATGTCGTACAATAAGTATTATTTCTTCAGGATATTGGTTGACTAAATATATGGGAATGATGTGCTGTATTGAACGATGTTTACTTTCGGATATTAGGGAAAACCTGCAGTTGTGGAGTGCTCACATGTGTATGTACTCTCAGTCTTACAGTTAAGCGATTAATTGACGAATATCTATGAGGGTAACTAGTGCAAGATGAGTGCTGAGACCCATGTGATTTGTAACGCTTGACTATGTGACGGTAAATTATACAACTAACAGATAATGTTTGCTATGTATAGTCTTATGGAATAGAATATCGCGACACCAATCTGTTTAATTGGTGGTTAGTGTACTCTTAATGCTTCCTTATAAGTGTCTTCGTAAATTACCTTGGTTGAATAGCATTGGCATTGTTAAAACGGAAAATATGCTTCGCCAAATATCCTTCTGCGCCAACTGAACAAACTGAAAATAGCAATACTCGTCGGACGGACATGCTAAATTGGAACGAAACTACTTCCGTGCTTAAACCATAAACCATTGTAAAGTGGTCACGTCCTGTTGCTATAACCAAATAGAGAGAGTTATCAGCACGCCAAGCATCAGGGGTCATTACGGTCATTCTTCAACCTGCAATGCAGAAACAGCTACATCGCATTCCACGAACTGACAAGGAGGGGGATACGTACTGTGTATTCACTATTGTCATACGTGAAGGCCGATATTTTAGACATACGATTGTCAGGTATCAGACAAATTTGATGGAGAATTAGCACGGACTAGCAAAGTCTAGAGAGAAGTTGAATATCAGGTGAAAGGCTGTAAACCGCAAACAAATATAAGCTCCAATCACCTAAATTGATGAAGATTTGTACCATGCGTTCAATGTGTCACCAGCCAATGACATTTGTTAGATTGAATTACAGCTCTTCCTCAAACGTTAGCTTATTGCTGTCAGGATATGAAATGAACGCAAGAATATTATGAGTGATATATCAGCTGAAAGGCTGCCCTGAGCGATAATCTCATTTATCAGAACTAAGAATACATGCTAAATGTCTCAGTTTTCTCTCGTGTGATCCGAGGTGACAAGCTGGTTTCCCTCTACCTTCGTTTCAAGAACCAGGCTTTTGGCTGTATTATTCATCAAGGAAACCTGGACGCAATATTCAGAAAGACGGATCTTATAACAATGGAAAACCAATAGTTAACCTTCAATCCGCTGAAGTGATGGACTGTTTGCAACTACCACAGCTACACTACCTCATCTCCTTCCGTCTCCGTTTTTGTGATTGAGGTAAAGTTCTCTCTCTTTTCTCACACTGCCATCTGTACCCCTCGAACTGATCTAGAAGACCAAGTGAATGCATGTTGGACGCTGACGGATGTTTAATTGTTGTGACGTTGTATTTTGAGCATGCAAAAGCGAGATTGGTCAATGTGGTTGAGATATATGAACGTTATGTCCGTGTCATCAAAATTGATGATACATATGGATGACGTGCAGCGGAAACTGCTCTTCGATGGGTGGATTGCTGCCACCAATTAATTGATAACACATAATCTCAATGCATATATACTGAGAGTAACAGCCATTGCTTAGCAGTGGGATATATTTGAACTGTTTTTGCTAGTAATTGGCCAACAAGGCTGTGATGGGCATTTGGAAGATGCTGAATCAACTGTGGTGCTAAATCTTCTATGGTAAGTATTCACAACGATTTTCGATTTACTGTTTCGATGTAGGGATTTGATATCAATGATACGGCAGATATCAGTGTAACTCATGACACCGTTTCTGTGAACAATGGTAGAACGAATTTGCTGTGCTGTCTACTGAAATACACTATCTTACGATACCCACTCTGCTGCTAGCACTGTGGCAAATAAAAGATCGTCCACTCTTTCAAATATGACAATCTGCTTGATCCGCTTGTACTTAAACAAGCTTTGCTTTTAATGCTTGAATATACCCATCTGTGTAAAACACATAATTCCTTTCTAAACCCAGATTGGGCGACATTTGAGTTCCATCAATCCAGCTCTGGACCTGCCCGCAAAACCCTAACCAATATGACTAGCCCGCTGCATGAAGCCATTTTAGCTCAAGAGGCTGAAACGAGGGGAGAGGGAGACACCGTTGATAGTGTAACGCGTTGCGAGGCCAGTGTCCTGCTGGCTAGTGGTTCAGTTGCGTGTGAGCTGTGATGCTACCCTCATCGCTACATACTCACTCTGTGAACCACCAATGGAGAAGTGACCTTCATTTAAAAACATCTGTAGGTATTGATTGCGTGATAGGACTACTACCACAGTGAGTCACCGGGATAGTGCGTGCTCTTCAGGGCGACAATATTGTGATCGGAAATACGGTTGTGACATCGAATGTGAACAAGAATCGCCATCACGTGGCATTACAGGTAAGTGTACGACCTGATATATGCTTAATTTATATTACCTATTGATAGGAGAAAATTATGCACATCCATTCACTGAAGTTATTGATTGGTTGTGGCTGTAATCATTCAGGATCGCACGACAAGCAATGACTGGTAGTCTGGTAATGGTGTTGTTAGCTCTTGGCATCCATCCAATGTGTACCATTCATGGCGAGTATGACTTCAGTATGCTCGGTGAATAGAGTTATATTGGCAAGGATGAGGCAGCCATGTCCCATTATTTTGCGCTAAGAAATAAGAAACTTTTCGCCGTTGGTGGAAGAAGACGGCGAGTGGACAATAAGTTACACCACCAGTAAATCTGTTATCCCTACTAATGGCACTGCACAATATAATTACTTACATATTTGGACTAGGTAACTGCCTTTTTAATAAACGTTGCGCTGCTTCTGGTGCACAATAAATGCAAAAAGCAGTAAATGATGTTTCTCGCTGTTATATGAGATGATAATACAACGTGAGATAGCTATACCTCCTGTGATATGACAATACCTCCAGTAAGATGACAATGCCATACCAATAGATGGCGGTATGTGGCTACATGCAAACAATGCTACATGGGTAATTTGGCAGTCGGGTTTTGCGACTAATTGCTTCCTGTCACATTGCACCCTTCGGCACAATGTTTCACTTAAGCCTTCATTTCCCCTACACAAGACAACCCAGCAAGTTGTACCGACAGATACTTTGATAGTACAGGCGCTCATTTCCCGTTGACTAACCCCGAGTCCCCTAAAACTACTAATTATACATCAATATAACGGCTTGGCACTAGGAAGCTTGAGATTCGGAACCGAGCGCCTAAGCTCAATAGAATAGGGGAGCCAGTCTCCGGCATCATGCCGCAAACACTAATGCTAGGCATATCTCGCTTGGATTGGGAAGCAGAGTCTGTCGGGCTTGAGAGTGTGTGAAAGGGATATTATTTATTATAAATTTGGCCTAGCATCCTGCTAACACTGCATTAAAGATAATGCCTAATTATTTATTTAAGCTTATGCCTAATTATAACAATCAAGCTAACCCAGGATTAAGGAGTCGTTAAGGCGATTGTATAATGACAATACTTGCTGAAGCGTGTGCAATATCAACTGATATTTGACATCTGAATGACTACTACTGATGTTGTTCTGGGTTGTTTTTTGCATCTTATCCAAGATTTCAGCCATTATGAGGGATAATTATTGAGGCAACGGGACCCATAGCGACTTATTAGCTTTTTGCATAGGCTATTCGTTTCAGATTGTAGGAACGTAAGCTTTCATATATGCAGTACATTTGCTTATAGGAATGTGTTTATGGTTGGAATTTGTCGTCGTTAATGGCGCAAAGTTGGCATAACATTCACTTCCCGGTCATTATCATCAATTCAATTCCTCAAAGTATGCACGCATTGAAAATAGATATGAAGCAATTATTTTCTCATAATTTATTGACATATATTAGAGTTGCAATAATTTGAATATTGATTTGGAGATTAATTGCCTGAATATCAGCAAACACACGATCTTGGTATAATATCAAACTAGGAATTTTTTTCAATTATTGACGATGCTAAAATTTATTGTTGTATATTCTTCCAATGCAATGCTTTATTATCGACCAATTATGAATGATTATTCAAGTAAACGTGTATAAGTTGTATTTCAGCAGGCTATAATTGGCTAATGTGCCCCATTGTCCTGAAGTTCGGTACTAGATTTTGCGTGTCAGTGAGCGCTGATTAAATTTGGTTGTAACCCTTGTGTCAACTAGCCATGTAAACATTATCCATTGCTGCGTTCATTGCTGTGTATGCCGCTGCATGTTTTATTATTAATCTTTGGATTGCATCTCTGCTTTGCTGTTAGTGGGACCACTAAACACAGGTGTCCAGAGGAGGGTCACTGCTACCTCTCACTCTCTCTCTAAACGTAATGGAGGGTGTTGATCCAGAGGAACTTCTATTGGATTGAGTATGAAGAGATAAGTGTGTCAATATCTGCTTTGATCCGACAGAAACTCACCAACCACCAGAATGTTCATTGGCTTTATTGTGCTCATAGTATTGATGGCACTGTGTGCCATATTGGGATTGATCTATTCCTACATCTACTTTACTCGTATTAGCCCAATGGCAAGTAGGAACAGCAAGTTCCCTGAAACCCAGCTGCAATCTCAGTCTATCGAGGAGTTGCAAGCAGCTAATGGTATTCCTGGGACGCACATATTCCTATTTCGTAAATCTTAAATAATATCAATGTATAAGATTGTAGTATAACGTGGTACAGTAGGCCGGAGTATACAAAAGAGCAAAATTAACCTATAACGTAAGCTACGATTTTTCTGGTGTCGGTTTTCCCTTTTGTCTATGATGTGGCATGCGTTGAGCTCTTCTTGTAAAGGCTTTGGTAAAGCGAAAGTAATGGCTACAATAGTTTTTATGTTAATGCGTTCGTGTGTTGTAACATTTATGTTAAATTATGATCATTTCTGCAGAATATCGATTGAATATTGCTCATTTAGAAATATATATGAAGGATATGCTATTTTAGATACAGTTGGTTTAAGGGAATATATGTTGTTATTTGTAATTACTATGAACATATGATTTTCTGCACATGCTCTTACAAAACATAGTGAATATTTTTGAGTGTTCAGGTGATATGTAGCCGTGCCATTCATCCTTTCAAATGAAAGAAACACTTGTTTATGGGACGGTGAATGTATTTTGGTGTTAGAATACACCTGCTGTGGTCATTGAAAGCAATATTTTATAGCTAATATTATTATGTGATACTCGCATTAATAATATTGTTACGTCTGCCAATGGCTATCTGTAGTTATGATGTAGATTCGCGCAAATAAACGCATTTTGTTTTTCACAATAAACGCTAATTGAACAATAACAGAGTGGTAGATATATGTACACCCTTTCTTGGTAACATATTGAACGTCTTGCGTACCGTGTCCAAGCATACTGGCATGCTATGTCTGTGGGTATACTTTGGACAGCATTCATTTACACTGATACTGGAAGACATCTATCCCTACATAATCACTGCTTTTTCAACAAGAGGTGGGATCCGCCGATTACTTGTCTCTATGCCTCATGCTATTACAAATGGTATGATTGAATGGATCGATTGATGTCCCAGTGGAGATCCCAGACCCCTTGACCCGTATTGTAGTAGGCACTATCTTATCAAGAGCCATGCGAGCCTCGTTTCGCATGATAAACAACCACTCCTACGGTGACCCATAAATGGATATTCGACCAGGAAAACGTTATCTTTATCACTTATATCGTATAGCTTAGTTACACGCATACTTTTGAAATCGTATTCACAATTCTTTCGAGATATTTCCTCATCAACCAAACAGGAAATGAGAATTGTTTAATTGTGTTAACACATGCTAGTTATGTTGCAGTCTGAAATGTCAGGCACACAAGCATTGGAAGATATGCATGCAATCATGAGAACTGAAGAAGGCTGTTCATAATAACGGATGCATCAAAAACAGAATTACACGGCAAGGATTGCGTGAGCAACTTAATCAAGATATAACGATTCTGACAATATAGAATATGGAAATATCCTGTGCATGTCGATGCAGTATATGTAATTGCATCATACATAATCCCCGGCTGACTACATAAATGCCCTGACTGAGACAACCTGTCTGATGTGCATGGAAACGTTGAAGATGTTGCTGTCAGTTGAAATGATCCATATCCAGATGTACAAATAAAACAATCGGCTACAAGTTCCCTACAGACCATTAGACAATACATGACCGACTCCAGGTTACACACTACCTGAGCATATTATCCACACATATGTGATGCACCTAAATACAAAATATTTGCGGGCATTTTTAGGTTTCAATTTACACCGTTTAAAAGAACTGGTCACGGAGGCAGAGTTCGTGTAAATTTGATTACGTCAAATAACGTTAATCACTAAATTACGGTAATTTTTCACTATATTAGCAAGCGAATAATTAGTTTGTTACACTATTATGATAATTCGTTCAGTTATTTGTTTAGTTACTTGACTGTGCATATATACCGAATTATTCTTATATTAGTATTTCTATTGTTAATTATAAGTGATCTGGATGACAATCACAGTCGGGTGGCGATCGATAGTTGCCACGCTGTTTCACGTGTTAATAGTCAGCTAAACTCGTTGTGATTATTTTCTATTAGGAATTCATGCATTCAGACACAAGAAATGTCGTGCCACGTGTCAGCTTCGTGATACTTGTGCCACGGCTGTTTCCATGACTTACTGTCAAAGAAACATGATAGATGTTGTCGCAAAGAAAGAAGCTTCCGCATATAAATTAACATATGTGTCTGTTTGCATATTAGGTGATCTACAGACCTTGAGGTTCCTATTCCGAGTCTCATATAACTATGCTTGAGTAGTGAAGCACATCCAATATAGCCATTCAGAAGAAGAACCCGTGCTATTCTTATCTTTCTATTGTAGACACTAACGTGGAATAGCATATGACCAAACATTCATCACCTCCCACGTTTATAGAAAGCGGAAAACATTCCAGCAAGATCGATGTCTAGTAGCAAGTGCTTATGATATCCCGTATGTACCGTATCAACCAAAGGAATGTCCTCTTTAAACACTATAGGAGCTAAAGTATTCATCATTGTGCCGTGATGGGACGAATATGCCTCAATGGTCACTAACGGCCTAACATACAATAAAACCGCTTCACTGCTGTTTGCAAGAATGAACTGGCATATGATGGCATTTGGAACGCAACCTTGCTTGTTTCATGAAACCCTTAAGCCTGGCTTATTGATAAATCGGGGCATGGTACCAAATGCCACCTGTCGCGTAGCAAGTTACAGCGTGATATTAGAAAAAAGATCGTCAACTAACTGTTCTCGACTTTTTATACTCGCTTCGTAGTAAACGAATTTCTTTCCATATAGGGGTCTATTTAATAAGGTTATCCCTTGTACGACTTATTCAAAGCAACTCTTCTTGCTGCTAAACTCATGTTGATCAGTTATATCATCAATGCCTCACCACACATACCTTCTGATTATCACTTGTGCTGCAAATTCAGCACAGCAGCAGTTGCACCAAATACAAGGACAATCGTCCCATTCACATTCTAGTTTCAAGCCTCTTGATCCTTTTGCAAATATTAGACGAGTAGAGGGTGCCTTCTTTGTCATTCAAGGTATGACAGGGGTAAGGTTTCTCGTATGTAGTGGTAACATGTCCTGTGCTTTTGACCATGAATGAATTTTAACGAGTTCGGTAGTATTGTGATATATGACGAGATGATGTGTCTTCTTGGTTGTTGTCAAGAATATTCAAGACACAATTGTGCCTGGGGTCCGAGTGAATGAATTCTGGCCAATTAAAACCATATACAGATATCTTTTGACGTTCGTCCAGGTGAGTGACAAGCTATGAAAGACTTTGATTTTACCTTTATTTTGTTGACACCTTCATCTTCAGGAAGATTGCCCAATGATGTCATTGTTTTTGGCAACGCTCATGCTGATGAATACTCTCGGTGATAAGTGGCCATTGGGGGAAATCGGTCGGATGCGACGTAAGTCGATGATCAATTACTTGGAAGGTATCTAGAGGCCATCCTCACTAACTGATTGCCGAGATTGTATTCATTTCAACTCATTAGCAATGATTGTGATCTATTGCAAGGGCATCTCCATGGAAATTGTATGTAAACAAAGAAAAACATTCCCCTCCAGCAGACATGTTACAGGGAAATGCAGACGCTTTTCGTCATTGTGCTTGTATTGTGACTATACATCGACTTTCCGTGAGTTACTTTGTGAAAGTCAATGCCATACCGCTTAAAGAAGAAAATCGCTGATCAACTTAGGTATGTATTTTCAGCAGGCCCGTCATGAATTGTAAATTGTAAGAGGGTCCAAATCGAACATCAACGCATCCTGCCCTATTGCAGTGTGTGTTCATTTAGGAACCCTATCACGCTAATATATTAAACATATAAGACAGTAATGAGATACCAACCAGATATCAACCTAAAAGTTTTTATTTATTGCTTACAGTAGCTAAATGATTCAAACATCCTGTAAATTCTCAAGACATCTGCAAGTAAAGCCTTTAGCCTCAAATTTCACAATCACTGCACAGATGTTTATTCTATCAAAAAGGAAAATAATTCATGCAGACATTTCCAAATGCCTCAGCCATATCTCTTTGACAAAAGGTTCAATGATGTCTGATGAAGATATATAATCCCTGGACTGCCATTGATATATACGTCTGGTCATATTAATGTCGAAAAATAACTTGGTCCAGGACCTACGTATTCACAATTCTAGCCTCTATGCTGCATCTTCATATGTGGTTTATTGTACAGTATTGGAGAGTGTAGATGTTTGTATTAGATAACCCATTTGATAGCAATTAATCCCCTGAATGATAATTCATCAAAAACAATTCAGCAGAAAAAATGATACACATTCAAGTTAATGGCGATCAGTTAGGACTAATTAAGGCCAATCAATGCTAATCCAAGTATATAGAACGATAGCAAAGTATATAAAAATGTCTGTCAACCATATTGACCGAAAGCATATATGTTTTCTACGTACTCGGAAGGTACATGTAAAACCCCGCCTGTTATATCCTATGGTGTCAGAAGTAGGTTGTTTAGCTATATCTGACAATTGTAATACTTAAAACCATATCATGACCTGCTGATTTATTGAATTATGTTTAGGTGTTAGTGGTTCAACATTGGTCATTTAGCACCACAGTTGCATCCTTTTATAGGCATTTAAAAGGAAGATTACCTAAACTTGTATTCTACTTCCTACTAGAAGCTTATAACTATACCTCATTGATACCCTACAGTCCTTCTGGTTATACCCACTTTCGATACATTCTGCAATGTTTCCTACAGTTGATACGTACATATTTGATATCATCAGATTGAACTCATATGCATCCACTTTTTCCAAATGTCATGCACAGACACGCCTTGCACTGCATCAGCAAGTATGATCGTGTTAATTCACTTAAATTGTAAAAAAGGTAGTTACGTCTACATACCAATGCGAAATTACGATGGTTTTACGTGCAATGCAAAGTAAGGTAAGGTAAGTATAGGGTTTAACGGCACACCAACACTAGTGTTTTATATGGTGCCAAGAACGGTTATAAGATAAAATTGACCTGATTAAGCAGCCGCCTTCTATGATAAATGAAAAAGATAAAAATGGAAACGATTATCTTAGGGCAAGTCACCACCAGCCGATTGACTGAACTAGGCCATTCCAGCCTCTCGTCTAGTTGAAATCCGGGACAAAGTGGTGTGTGACAGATACAGCCCCCGTAGGGACATCTCCGCTCAACCGCCTGGATCCCATTGTCCACCGACACAAGTCGCAAACTACGGCTAACAGGTTGCCCCCTATTAGTCGCCTCTTACGACATGCAGAAGGATACAGTGGGCCTATTCTGATTTTTATTGGTCATTATACTTTAGTTCTAGCAATATGTTGGGCAATAGAGGAATATGCAAGATTAGTTATAGCACTGATCGTGTATCATAAGTGATAACTCGCTCTGGTATTTATGACCACTGATCATTAAAGTCTCAGTGGTCATATTAATTTATTTAACTATTGTGGCAGGGTTATTTTATGTGTTAGTTACATTATCTTCCCTACAGTACAACTTTAGCATCTAGATATCCAGTCGGTATGGCACCTACACTTTGTGGATAAAGGATTACGATAAACCTATACTGCGTTTATACATTTCTTATAAAAGTAGATATTGCAATGACGGTAGTGCTGGTCCCTATTGAGCTGTTATCACCTGCTTCACCCATCAACTTGCTGGTAGTGGTTTGGATCCCAAGCTATTACATCCTGACTGGGACTCTATGTCTCCAAAGACTTGGATGATTATGTGAAACGGTGGCCTCATCTCTAAAAAGAAAGGTACCCTACCCGGTGCTTAAGCAGCATCGTGATTGACCTTCCAACTCACCTTGCAAGAAAGTGAAACACTGATTGTTTCAGCCTCGAACAATCTTCCACACCTGTCTACAGAAGGTGACATTTCCACAAATAGCAGATCAGCTGAGGTATATCCTGTATGAGGAAGAGCATATGTCGTAATATAAGAGCACCCCAGAATGATGACATCGCAGGACAATACGAGTCAGCTGTAATAAACATTGCACCTCGCTCTGTACTGGTGACATTCTGCTTTTATCGTCGACTTCTTTCGTTGGTTCCAGGCCTGTGATCAATCAATCTCTCTCTGAATCGTTAACGTACATTGCGACCTAAGCCAAGATAATATCAACAACATACAACCACATTTATATCATCCAAACGTCATTTGTATCTTTGTATGTGCAGTAACTTAATATGCTGTAATGTAACTACTTTCACGGTTGATTTCAAAAAGAGCTCAAAGAGAATTCATAGGTACGGTCTATTCGCGCTACAATCCATTGCTGCTGGAAATATATTCAAACCAAGTTAATGATAGATGCGGGAATGGAGCCCATTTCATCAAGTTTTCTGTGAACTGAAATATTACCAAGCTCCCTCTCGTGGCCAAAGCAATCATATCCAGCGATCATCATGATGCGGTCAATCAAAACAATGTGTAAATTGCGAAAGTCTTTGAAGTACAATCGTCACTTAGCACGTCATATTGGCCTCGTTGTCATTTGACATTGATCAAACGGAAGGTTGTTAACTCGCCGACCCCTTCATTATTCAGAACATTTATATTGAGCCAAATTAGGTTTGGCTCAGTATTTATAGTATTTTTTGTGTGTGTGTGTGTGTGTGTGTGTGTGTGTGTTTGTGTGTGTGTGTTTGTGTGTGTATGTGTTTATGTGTTTTGTATGTGCATCACCTTGTTGTCTTACCAATATGATATGAGTTGGACCTCAGAGCATCTTTAATCGCCTACACAGGCACTTACAGAGCAGAAGTGCATGACACAATAGTGCAGTGGCTTTATGACAGCTGATGAGACATGCTATCGGCGCTTGTAGTTTTGACTGCGGTTTGGATGTTGTGTGTGTCTTTAGGTGCAAAAACAGCTCAGTACATTATACGCATACCACTGAAATAAAATTTTCAAACCATACCGACACGAAGGATGTAGGTTTCGTTCACTGTTCATCAGTGAACTTGTTGGGTTCAATAGGTTTGCGATATACGACTTTGCTAACCTTTGACCGCTGATATGTTCCATATTTCATTTAGTTCGCATTGAACACTTTTCTCTTACTAATAATGAAGATATTAGGGTTAGTTATAGCAGAGAACTAGTAGTTGCTAAAGCTTCTCGTACAGTAGACGTACCAGTAACAGCTGCAAAACGTCATGGTCAGCTGATCTGTATTTTTGGATCTGATAGATCTGAAATAGCGAATGACATTGCTGTGTATTGAACCAAATTGCTGCGCAGGCCGCTTTGCACTTAGTGCTAATTGCACTTACGTTAGGGAAACTTTCACGCAGAGAGAAATGATAATAAGCAACACTCGCCAGAATAATGTCAGGAAAGAGGAACGGCACATTAGACATGCTGAGCTATATGTGGTAGTCAACGAATGAAAAAAACAAAGACCCATTTTCCTCACAATTTACACCTAAAGGTGCCCACCAGGCGTCATGTTAACGCAATGCTTGATTTTTTCCTAACGCAACAAAAGGTTTAAGGTACTAAGAATGTTATTTGACTGTTGTGGTAAATGATACACAATTGCTTGGCAATCAAATTCTTTCTTGTTACCCTATAATTAAATATTGTACTAAAATCGTTGTTGATACACAATACGAAGAGCAGAATTATTAGTGTGCTAGGTAACGAATTAGTAGAACATCTAACCATTAATATTTTTATCACAGCCTTACAGGTCAAAATCGAACTATTTAATTTCTTCAAGTTTATACTCTCAAATACTTCATAGATTTTGCGAAATCAGCGCATTGACCAACACAAAGATTTATGAGATCCCTGGATTTTTAGGAACCCACTTTGGACACAATACGAACGTGGCAGTGATTATATATATATATATATGGATACTACTACAGTTTTGCCTATATAGTGCGGGTCACCTATTGGTCTGGTACAGACGATTGGAGACATTTTGGTTGAAGAGATTTAGTGAATTCGTTTTGATCAGGTACCATTTGCACAGAATAAAATGATTTTGTGTGGGATGCCTGTGCTGTGCAAGTGTGCTTTGAGTGTCGATCAAAGAGTGTATAGCTTTCACTCAAGCCGCAGCACGAGTAATAAATGTGAAGACGCCACCTGTAAGGCGCCGAGCGTTGTTTTTCTTATAACCACGTGGAATCCTCTGATTAATTGGGAGACCAATCAAATGACTCCATGTCTGTAACAGACGCCGACCTCGAGTAGTAGGATTAACTAAACCCATATGCTTTTATTGATTTTATGGTATCGTCGCCTGATGACGGCGTTTTATTTTATGTCATCTCCACACAGCTTAGCGAAGCTATAATGTGTATGCTCGAGATCTTCACTTGTCCCTGGCAAGCCAACAAAGTCTACCCCCGGCCAGTTCCCTCGCGCTAGAAGGTTGTTGACAATCAATTATCACGTCTACAGACATTAAAGATCGAGAATAGT
Source organism: Urechis unicinctus (assembly GCA_034190875.2). NCBI lineage: Eukaryota > Metazoa > Annelida > Polychaeta > Xenopneusta > Urechidae > Urechis > Urechis unicinctus. Next base: position 51,496,000 of record CM067356.1, on the reverse strand, counting down.
AAACGGCGCGGACGCTGCGAAAGGCCAACTATTTTCGATAGGTCTACCCAGGTAATTTATCGAGCTGCCATTTATTTTATATTATTTTCTCTATTTTCAAGCTTGTGTCTAACGTGTTATGGCAGCGAAAAGGCTCTGCAAAACGATATTTTTCCCGCTTTCACCAATCGCAAAGACACCAGCCCAGTATTTCCATGTTTATATAACGGCAGCGCCTCCAAACGATTGCAGTGTATTATAATTCACCAAGCGATTACCACAGAGCCACTCGAAGTGAACCCTTTTTCGAATCTATGCACTGTTTGTGTCGCTGATCCACCTTGAGGCATTCCACCCATGAATAATGATTACACGACAAGATTACAAAGTTTTTAGGGCTGATAAAAGACTGCTTTCTTAACAGTGTCCGCTTTTTGTGATAAGCAAACACGAGCACCGAGCGAGATGTTAGTGCACAGTAGCAGTAGGTAAACATAATTCCTGTGCATGGGTGGGTTTGTACATGTCACGGCAGTTACTATTCGATGATAAACCCCACATTAACGAGAAGTGCGTGTAGTATGAAGAAACAGCCTAACCATCAACTGGGATTTATTATGGCCATCGATCGCACTTACTGACATATTTTGTGTGCAGTTCTTTTAATATGACCGTGATTGCAGCAGCTCTCTTTGGTTTAAAATACTAATTCCATGTTGCAAATTAGGAATGCCGTTGGCGATATGTCAAAATAATTCACAGCAAACACTGCTGTCTCCTCACACGTATACCAAGTGTAGCAAGTGTCAAGAGCGTCGTTCAATTCGTAGACATATACACTAACCAAATATCAGGCGTAATACCATGGAAAGAATTTAAGTGTGGTTTTAAATGCAATGTAACGGAAATATTAAAGGATATCTTAAGTACTATAATATCGAGTGATAAGCAATATGAAAAATAAATTATCATGTTTGTCCAAGACGGATAAGGTGAACTATGCCGATTAGCTTAAATGTATTTTTAATTTATAATCATTGTAGAATCGTCAAACTAAATGTATTATATGTTAATCAAATAAAATAAACTAATATTCTACCGCAATGTGTGAATACAATAGTGCTATTGAATAAAGGAGCAGCTTTATGCAACGTCACCCAAGCCATCCGCGTGCATTCATATAATCCCTTCGTTTCAAGGCCAGGGTTTCGAGTGATATATATTAATGATGTTTTGACGAAAATCGTAGTGAGCCATATCGGGCGAAATGAGGGTTGATGACCCATGGTCTATATCGGATGACATATCTAGTAATTTACCAGATTTCCATCTAATCGTGTGCAAGGTCATTTGTATCCCAAATCAATTAGATTACCACCCACTTGATGAAGTCGGTGTAAAAACCTGCCACCATGGAACAAATGAGTACATTAACGATGAAAGGGCCAATGAGATATGCTGTCCCTAATGCGGCACATGTCCCTGCTATTCAAGGACAAATATTTTCTGTGAATATCACCTTCAGTGAAGAGGTGTGGGAAATAGCTCTTGTGCCGACGCTGAAGCAATCAACACCACCATACTTTTGGTTAAACTTAAATACTGTGGGTGTTTTTAGGGCATACTATTCAGATATGCGATAAGAAACTTATTAATCCTCTTCCTGCCGTTAAATCACTGATGGAGTTTGGGTTCCTAGATGCAGTTGGTTAATACTTCATATACATAGCTTGTCACTAGTGGAACAAACAAACAATTATGAATATGAACTTGAATCCAACATAATCTCGTCGATCTGATGACCGATTGCGGGTTATTATGGATATTGACTACAATTATCGTCGGTGACGCAAATGCAAAACTGTTAACCATATATATATATATATATATATATATATATATATATATATATATATATATATATATATATATATATATATATATATATATATATATATATATATATATATATATATGTTTTCCCTCGTTATACACCATGTTTTGACGTGCATATTTCATATCTGCTATTATGTACATATACTGGTTATCGTCATTATGAATTACAATATCTTTAATAAGTATATTTACTATTTGATTACCTCTCATGGTACATATCTCTGTTATTTTGTCCCATAGACCTCGCACTTTCGAGCATGTATAAAATACATAAGTAACTGTCTTACATGCATTACAGTGAGGACAATTGTTACGTTTTGCAATTTTAAACTTAAATCACTGTGCATTACATGATATTATATGGTGCATATTATTTCTGGAGTGTAACCATCTCTTTTATTCTATCCAAAAATGAAACCTTCAAATGTTACATTGGGAAAATCGAGTACAAATTTATCAAGCACTTACAAACAACGTCTATAAAAACTCGGTACATCTATAGAATGTGGTCTATTGTTTATTAACGGCTTATACTTTCTTGGACAATTACAATTAACTGTAAAATTCTCCCATTTGGCATACTTCCCGTATAATAACTGCTGAATGTGTTTTATCTGTAAAACTTTATTTCCATGTGAGATAGATCTATTCCTCCTTCTTAAGGTGAATCAATCAGTGTTTCTCTCTTGACCTGTTCAATCCTGTCATTCTATACAAAATTGTATAATAGCTTGGTATACTTAGTTAGGTATTCATCAGAAATAACTACCGTAATGTACTGTATGTTAACATATTACATAAACATACTTTAACGAAATATGACAAATGTCGTTGCTTAGGTATACCTAAACATTTCTTCAATCTATTTGATGAATCGTTTCTGTTCATATAACCCCCTACCCATACACCGTCGGTTTTCTTGTTTTTTAACCATTTAATGCCATACATATCCCTACTGTTATTCTTCCAAGCTCCTAGCCATAATCCTGTTATTTTTTCTTTGTGTAATTTTGCCCCTGATAATACCGAATGTAATTCACACACACAAAAAGATTTTCGTGATTGATTCCTTGCTCGTTATCAATATTTAAAAGTCGTCAGCATACTGTTATATTTTACATTCTACCAAGGTTCCTGGAATTTGAAACCCCTGTATATGTTTATCTAGTCTGATTTATTAGCAAAAAGCTCTATGCATCAAACAATCAAAAACGACAGCTTTGCCATCCAGATCTATTAATGTTGAAATTGTCTGCTATATGTCCATTAACTAAATTACAACTGATAATAACATTGTACAATAACTAAAACCAGCTTATAAAATTGTCTTCAAATACATAAGCTTTCACCACTTTAAATTAACAATCATGAGAAACCATGTCAAACGCTTTACCTTGATCCAAAGATATAAGTGCATCTCCAATATTTTTGCAGTAAATGAATATTATGAAAAATCGATCTACAAGGAGCAGAACATCATCAATGTGAATTATATTTTCTACAACTAGTTTTAATCTTCTGGATAAAACTTTTGATTTGATGTTATAATCCACATTTAATAACGATATAGTTCTCCAATTTGTTATCACTTCAGTTTGCTGTAGATTTTTATGTAGTCCTTGCCTTTGTGAAAAACTTCCCTCAATCATTTTAACATAGTCATTCCCAAACAAGGAAAAGATCTTTCATAAATTTCTTTTGGTAACCCATCTTACCCTGGACTTATTCTCCTTCCCCATTCCATTGATGACTCCTACATATTCTTCATAAGTTATTTCTCCTTCACATATCCCCATATCGACATTATTCTTTTTGTAACACTATCCAAAAACAATCTGTGAGTGTTTGCGTTTGACAATATATCGATTACGTAATAAAGATATGCCTAAATATCGAATTGCGACTCAAAACCAAGGAAACCAATACCTTACCAAGGCAACAAACCTTTTGTGCCACTAAATGCTCGTTATCCCTAAAAACATGGCAGCATAGATGACAGTAAGGTCAGGTATGTGTTCTTATCATGGTCTTTAAATGATATGCATACCATGGTATATCCCGAGGCCTATACAAAAGAATAGCTCTTACCTTTCAAATGATATTTGGTGCGCGCGTGTGTGTGTGTGTGTGTGTGTGTGTGTGTGTGTGTGTGTGTGTGTGTGTGTGTGTGTGTGTGTGTGTGTGTGTGTGTGTGTGTGTGTGTGTGTGTGTGTGTGTGTGTGTGTGTGTGTGTGTGTGTGTGTGTGTGTGCAAAGAGCAGCAACATAATATATACGCCGATGCATTTTGGAATAAAAATGACATTACCTCCAATCGGATTCTTCGACAGTCCACGCCGCCAACATTTACTGCCCTCTTTTAGGTTTACATGATACAGCACTAACAGTATATTGCGATGGGCGTGCTACATACGGGTAGAAAACTGGTGCTTCAATGTCGACTCGACTTAGCCCGCTAAGGACAACTACTCATGGATACAGTAAAAATACACAAAATACACAGTTGCGGGGGATCATTATGCCCATGTCACATCATATATGGTTTGCTAATTGTTTTAAGGTGTTCATGACATCAAATATAGTTCTATATTCAATATACATATTGATCGTCATAGCTGCAGTAGGATATAATCGGAGTGAAATGAATCTAGTGTCTTTTTTTAATATCACATAAAAAATAGATCGATAGGTAAGTTTTGGTAGCCTTTGTTTCCTATGTACCATTCGCCTACAACACCATGGTTACATTACCAAGGTATATCTAGCTATTTAACATTCATTGCAATCTGTTACATTAGATCGCCATGTCAAAGTCTCATGAGGGTACACACATTGCCTGTGGCATATATTTATGTATGCGTTAAATTAGAATGATCACAACTGTGTAATAAGGGGCTTCCTATGCCATATAATATATTATTTTGTCACAATAAACGAATGTCAGTGTGCTTGTACAAACAATAGCACATATTAAGAAACACAAGTATAAAAATACAATTTCTGAGTCACAGTCGCGGACTAAGAGAGATCATTCCACATGTAAACGTGTGACGGATCACATGGGCTATTTAGGAAGAAGGCGGATTGCATGTAGTCATACATAATATAAGACTCTTGTGGTCGAATAACTGATCACGCTGCTGAAAATATATACGGAATTCTAAGCGCTATTCATGGCTCTTGAAACATGTTGCAACATGGTTAATCATCTGTCGAGATTTGCAGAAATCGTGCTTCAGGTGAATGGCATAGGCCCTAATCCATGGAAGAAATAAAAAAAACTTCCAATTATCACTTGAAAGGAAACTGCCAGAACTATTTTTTTGATAGGACATACCATTATATTTATAGCATATCAAGGCCATGATAATTTCACCTACCTGGCCTAATTGTCTTCCATTTCGCCATTTGCTCGTGGATCATTCTTATTGCAGCAAAATTCAGCAGTGTGAGGTGCATATTGGTACCAAGCTGATCTGGACAACCGAGAGTAACGCTATAGGTATCCCTTAGAAAGAGGATTGATATTCTTGAGTTTAAGAGGTAATATGAGATTCGGGCAACTGATCACATCACCCTGTCATATTGTTTACTGTGCTGCATATATTAATTTACCCCTCTAAAATAGTTTTCAATGGATAACGTTATTTTTTGGCCATGGTAAGCAGTTTTTAAACAGCATAAAAGCAGGTATATTTGAAATCATTAAAAAATGTTCCATAACGTCATATATATATTAGGATGTAATATGTTATGCATGTAAATTGTGATATAGTGCTCTAAGGTTAAACCAAAGAAAACAATTTCTGTAATTTTAATATACAAAAGACGTGACGATCATCTTATCTTTTAGATATCAAAATCCGGTTAATTATAAATAAAATAGCAATAGGTATCCGTTACTAATGCCATATATTGCTCTTCAGACATCGTTCATCTTTATGCCAGAGCTAATGCTAGATACACTATTGATTTGCGTATTATCTAACCGTCCATACTTAGTGTGCTACGTTTATCCGATAAATGGGACATAGTGGGACGAGCGCGTTGACATAGTGTGTGGCTCTGGTTGGACCAAGCGTCAATCTTCACTAATCGTCGTGCTGTGCATTGTTAACGTGTCATTTATGAATAGGTAATATCTGCTTTGAGTGCATGGTTATTCCTTGCTCTGTACATTAGAGGCTACGAGCCATATTGATGGTACAGCGTAGGCGAAGTAGTTGAAAGGAAAAGCTTTAATAGAATTAGTCTATGTCTGACACCCACATTTAAATAGTAACTGCGTACCAGACTGACAAAACGGTTGGGCACACGTATAACACTGTTTTTGTACTCGGCTCAGATGTGACAAATCTCACGCATATCCATGACTTACGCACTTGCGAAATAACCGCCGCTTATGAAATAACCGAATTCATGATTCTAGCCATAAAACAATTACAACAGTCATTTTGCTGTTGCATGGCACTTTTATTAGGAAATAATGATTAATTGGTTTTATGAATGTAGTGTAGTGACAATTTTAAATGCCCAATAAAGAGAACACTTGCTTTCTGTAAATAACGGTTCAGCGAATGTGCAATATATAGAGAGAAGAAGCTGTTAGCATTCTTGCCCCTTCATCAGAACTAACCAAGCGACTTCCATGTTGGTTTCCTGGGAGGCCATGAATGATAATATTTCAAAATCTTTTAATACAAATTATGAGCCTGTGTTTTTTTCGCTGAGCAGGCGTCACCCAGTATCAAATTATATGATCATATATGCTTGCATGTTTCATTGCAATGCATGGTTAGCCACTTTAAAAAAAAATTACATTACTGTTAAATGTTGATCTCGACCCTTTGTTCCAAATCTGTGCGTTATTCACGAAAGACACCTAGATGATAGAAATTACAATTCAATAGCACAGACAACGATTATATTGCTTTCAGATGTTTTGTCTGTGGGAAACAAGGTTTTGTTGAAACATGAGCTTTTTTACTAGCTTATAACAGCTCTGTCAGAGTGCCAGTTCGAACATATATTTTGCCTAGCAGTCAATCGACTTGCCGCCTAAGTAGGCGTCTGATTAACGTTTTCGTCATCAAGCAATAATGTACGTTGAATATAGATTGATAGTATGCTTTAATTCTCAATTCCTGATATGACGTAACGGTTGCATTGGAATGTAGCAAATTAGAGTCTCACCTGCTTCCTACAACGAATGAAGCAAGTAACAGTATAACCCTGACTTGAACTTGCTGTGCTATTAACAACTATAGAGCAAATTACACGGCTCGGATGTGAATGGTGTGACAATTACCAGCTTAACCCACTCGTTCTTCAGAGGCAACGTAGTGTGACCCACATTGCCTTTAATGTCGGGAAAGATTGCAACTGAAGCCGCTTTTGAATTTATACTGTCGCCGATAAGAGGAAACTCACGCAGTATGTATTCAGTAAAGCATAATGTGCTCTCTACTAACACCTTCAACATACATCATGCCCACCTTTACCCAAAAACGGGAAAATTTTACTTCCGTCAGTCCGTACGCGGCGCCTTTCTATGGTGCTTCATGCGGGCAGCGCGTAGAATGACCAACATCCATATCTAGCCACAAGGATATAGGCGAGGAGGTGTATTTGAATTAGGTGGGGTTTGGGTGGAGGTGGTATGGGGTATTCATAGAGGAGGTGCTGCACGGCCAATGTCTCCCTCGACGTCTGCTTCATCGAGCGTCCTGTTGGCTAGGGGTTCATTTGCGCGAGTGCCGTCGTGCTGGCTCCTTGGCTACATTGACACCGTGTAAGGCGCCACTGAACAAGATATCTTTCTTAAATAGCGTTTGTGAGAGCATTAGGATGGGATTGCTTGGCGGATCCTTAACCGCAGTGGGTTACCAGGAAATGAACGTTGCAAAACACCACACTTGTAATCAGGAATATAGGCTTGCTGTCCAGTGAACATTGAATAAAACATACGTGTGCTGGCATGTGAATGAGATTCTTGCAGCGTGATCGGTGGGTATAGGTCTTATTGTATTCAATGTAAAAAGACAAACCCAGTCACATCAATTCACTGTAGTATTAAGGATTGCTTGTTTGTTCTCCACCAGCATACTTCAGGATACTGTAACGAATAGAACCTGGTCGCAGTGGTAAGGACAATCGGGTGTGAACTCTTCACTGGTAAATGTTATATTCCGGTTCTGGTTACTGAATGTTATATCACATATATTAAATAAACTTCTATTTATCATTTGTTGGAGCCATTAAATTCGGCTTGCCGTTGTTATGAGCCAACGCCTATCTACACTCTAAGTTAGAATTGGCTAAGCAATTATTGGAACGGTTTGGTCCAATATTTATTGCTGATTGCCAAAACTCACGATTCGATATTGATGAAATATTTTTCCCTGATTGCCTGATTATCGACGCTCGTCATCAACTAATCACCAGATTGTTATTCGCTTTCTATAATATTGTGGTTTAATTACGACTTATAATCCGTCATGATTTATGTTAAGGTTCGTCACAAGTTCTGTCCGTAGTTAAAACAGGTTATATTTGAGAGTTGTACCTCAATCTAAATTGCTTTACTGCATTGCATTAAGTTGCATTCACTTGATTGTTTTTAGGCTTGTTATGTCAGCTTCTGAAGCTTTTGCTTTGCTGTGTGTGGGAGACCAATCTCGGCCGTTAACCAGAGGGTGACTGGAACTTCTAACGGCGCCCTGTGTCGATTCAGAGCCACGAGTAGTGATTTGAGGATTAAGAGAAACTAGTCAATATCTGGCGCAGTTCGGATATTGATTTATTCTTTTGCTATCTCTGCTGTTTCTTCTACCGGTGCCTTGAATGTAATGGAGGCGGCAGTAATGACATGATCATTTGGAGAAACGTGTGTCACAATTTGGTGTAATCCAACTAGCACTCGCCAGCCACCAGTATGTTCACTGGCTTAATTGTTCTTATAGTACTGGTGGCACTGTGTGCCATATTGGGACTCATCTATTCCTACATCTACTTTACTCGTATTAGCCCTATGGCAAGTAGGAACAGCAAGTTCTCTGAGGCACAGCTGCAATCCCAAACTATCGAAGAGTTGCAAGCAGCCAACTCGTCGCCCGCAACACACATATTCCTGTTCCGCAAATCCTGAACCAGATCCAATGACAAAACAATTTAGTATCAACCAATACCACAGAGCAGGTAATCAGTGAAGCCAGACGAAGTATAAAGATTCACTAATGACAATGCGTGCGTATTCTGTTAATTAATAAAGCTTGGTAAAATTAAAATAAGAGCGTTATCGTGTGAAGCAGGTGCTTATCTTGATTACAAATACTGTGGCGCAGTTGCCGGACAATTAGCATTATTTCCACAGCATGACGATTGACTGTTCGATAATAATCGTTTTAGAATGATGTACCACTTAGGAAAATGCACAGATTTAGAATGGTAACGTTTTAGTGTTATAATTTGGTGGTGCAAATTCAGGCTCTTTTTGTGGCAAATATGTAATATTTATCTCTGGTGTTAATTGGTGCAAATAGCATGCTGTAACTCAGGTGATGTGTAACTGTTCCAGTATTCGTAACATATGTAGGGTATGCTGCTCTATGTGACGGTGATTGTTTTGATATGTGGTATTGTTTGTTGTATTTATGGTAAGCAATAATTTAAAAGCTCGTTGTCTGCAATTGATCATTTATGGTTTGTGATGCTGAGACGCTTCGTCAGTAACAACATTTTAGTTACAAGACCCACAACAATAAGTATAAAGCCCTTCATCGATGTTCAATCATTAACACAAATAGCCGTTCAGCATTATACTGAGAATTTGGCTGCAGCATATCCAATACTCACTGAAATGCCATGACTTATTTAAACTGTTTTAACGCTTAAAATACAGCAAGAAAAATGGACAAGCAAAAACAGTTATTTACTTTCACAGTATGGTAAACTTCTGCAACATAAGAAGTGACATCAACACTACAAGTTAGCTATAGCCGTCATTTTAGTCGTCTCTTTGCCGTATATCAGTGTTGACTGTCTTTTGTCCGTATCTATTACAGCTGATCAGAAAAACAAAACGTCATTGTTATAAGTCAGGACTATTTGCTGGGGTATTCATTCCCAAGTCACAATTGGCTTGCATGGGGTTTGTGAGTAGTTTGCGACGGATTTCTAAGACTTTTCGGCCGGGGCCCCAAGGAATGCCTTGCAGCTGCGGGGTCCTTTTTGGGCATCAGGCGGGCATCGGGTTACTTAACAATCGCACTACAAACCTGGTGTGCGTCACAAACTAAACGACAATGTATTCACAGCCATGACGTCCCTCTACACCAGCACCTCCATTCCAGGAGCTTCAGCGATCAGCTTGGTTCGGCCTCCTAAACACAGATGTTGCATAAGTCTATCGGATGACAGTTTGGCGTTGACGTTACTAAGGATCGTTATAGTCAATGTCCTTGATCACCTATAATCGTTCATCAGATCTTTGGGATTATATCTGATCCAAATGATAATTCATTGTAGTGATTGTCCATTGGTTCTTATTGTGAAAAGTTCTGTATGTGACGTATTGGAAGAGATTCTTAACTCAGATCGCCTGATGGTCTGATTGACAATTCAATCCACCGTACCAGCAAACCCAAGCATTTCAATTATTTTACAAGACCCAACGGTGCATAATTAGCGAGCCCAGCAGTGATTTAAATGGAAACTCATTAGCTTCTTATCCCATCTCGGATTAACGTGTCTTGAATGACAGCCACAATATCTATGTGTATCAGCCGCGACGGGTTATTGCCAGCTACAACACAGATACTGCTAGCAGCAATTACCGTCTAAAAAATATTTGCCGAACCGACAATTCACCTCAGCATATTAACCATTAGTAGAGTAATGGTGATATAAGGGTTCCATAAACTCGTCGACGACATCAACGACTGACATGCACTTCATGGAAACACTGCTGATTGTCACATATTGATTGTAAAAGATATATATCTCTGCATAAGGAAAATGGATAAAATGTGTTTACCCGCATCTATTCGTACTACCTCATACAACTGACTGCTCAGTTTCAGTCGCTTGAAAGAAATTGGTGGCTGGGTCAAACAGTTTGGCTTTGAGGGGAATTACAGCTGATGGAGCTGAGTAATGTATTGTGGTGCTTTATTTAATATTTGAAATGTCAAATCCTTTGTGAATGTTACAATATCGTCAGGAGCCGACTACGAAAACACATAACCAAGTTATCCCAGCTCTCTGGTGACCATAATGGTTGCAATGAGAATATTTGTCAGCGGGATTTGACTGACGATCGACATTCCCGATATGTCGCCTGTATTGATTAACCAACGCTAATGATGGACACTGGCTGTGTTTGTCCGTAAGTAAGCTGAACACCATCGTCGAAATGTAAATTCATTTTTACACGGGATGCCACTGAAATGGGCGGCAATAAAACGTTTTAATCAAAGATGTGTCTTTGATTCGTAGCTGTATTATTAGTATATGTTCATTTGCTCAAACCATCTACTCACGCTCATGAGAAAATATCTTACATAACTAAATGATTTATCCCTTATCATGGCTAGAACAAAAGTTGCAACCGCCAAATCTGACTGGGTGATAGAACAATTGAACTAACAAATTCTGATAAATGAGCCTATTTGCATGGATCTCTATTTTATAATTAAGGAACCAAAATTCCATTAGACACATATCTGGCATTCGCACTAAAAAAAATAAAATATCACCGCATAGATGCGATGCAGAATGCACATGGTCACTTAACATGAATCTTATAATATTGAGCACATCTTGATCTTCTAAATTAGAGAAAGAGGTAAGCGTTAGACTTCATTTTATTGCAACTCTACATATACAGTGTCTATGGAATGACATTAACATACAAAGCACTGAATCTCGATTGACCGCATCACGGTGATCGCTGCATATGATTGATTTGGGCAGAAGAGGGCGTTTGGTGATATTTCAGTTAACTGGAATTTGAGAAGAACTAGAAAAGCAAATGGAAGTCTTGATGGAATGGGCTCCATTGCCGCATTTCAGAGAAATTTGACTTTAAAATATTGTCTTAAGCAGCTGAGGAGAGGTTGTAGTGCGAATGTACTATGATGATGAACTATGACGTCACATGGAACTGGCATCTCTGTCGTGGAGGTTTAAATCACCCATAAAAGCACAAGTTCATCACAGCATATTGAGTTACAGCGCATACAGATATCCAAATTGCGTTTGGGTAATATGAATGTTTATTTTTATCTTCCCTTCAATCACAGTACATAACAAAGACGAGTTTAATGCTTGCAGTAACTCGCTCGCCATGATGAAATTGAAAATTTCTAGTAGCTGGAATAGCCGTCCTTTTGATCAACTCGTGGCTGAAGCAATCAATGGATCATTTTCTAGCAACGCCGCCATGTTTTAAATTGGGGTCGTGTCTTCAATCACAGCCGTCAATCACAGCCGTCTAGTCGTAGTTTAAAATAACGGCTGGTTGAGATTTATATTGGGCCTGACATGCGAAGGAGAAGGAGGGGGGTGATTTCAACAAATTGGCACGACATCTTTAAACCATTCATTTGCAAATAGATTTGTTTCTTACGAATTCTGTAGTTTACGTTTTTCTTTAACAAGCATCATTCGCGATATTTTGCAATTAAGGCTCTATTCAATTTATTATGCAATACTTTGATTTATTCATCATGGAACAGAAACGTTCGTGCTTTACATAGCTTTCAATTGATTTGGATGATTGTGACACTTAAGTCATTTGACACAAATCTGTTGTACAGAGTGGGTTGCTGAACCCGCACGGCGGAGATAACAGCAAAACACTATACATTCGAGCCAACTGGTTGGGTTAATCCTCTTCAAGTTATTACACCTAAGACGTAGCAGTTACCCTCTTTACCATTGGATTCTGCTGCAGGAATTGTTGGAACGACTGTGTGTGTTTGTGTGTGTGTTTGTGTGTGTATGTGTGGTTGTGTGTGTGTGTCCGTGTGCGTTTCCGTGAATGTTTATAAGTGAGTGAGTGAGTGAGTTAGTGAATGTGTGTGTGTGATTCCGCGTGTATGTATGTATGTATGTATGTATGTATGTATGTATGTATGTATGTATGTATGTATGTATGTATGTATGTATGTATGTATGTATGTATGTATGTATGTATGTATGTATGTATGTATGTATGTATGTATGTATGTATGTATGTATGTATGCATGTATGTATGTATGTATGTATGTATGCATGAATGAATGTATGTATGTATGTATGCATGCATGCATGCATGTATGCATTTATGCATGTATGTATGTATGTATGTATGTATGTATGTATGTATGTATGTATGTATGTATGTATGTATGTATGTATGTATGTATGTATGTATGTATGTATGTATGTATGTATGTATGTATGTATGTATGTATGTACGTATGTACGTATGTACGTATGTACGTATGTATGTATGTATGTATGTATGTATGTATGTATGTATGTATGTATGTATGTATGTATGTATGTATGTATGTATGTATGTATGTATGTATGTATGTATGTATGTATGTATGTATGTATGTATGTATGTATGTATGTATGTAATGTATATGTATATGTATGTATGTATGTATGTATGTATGTATGTATGTATGTATGTATGTATGTATGTATGTATGTATGTATGAATGTATGTGATGTATGTATGTATGTATGTATGCATGCATGCATGCATGTATGTATGCATGCATGCATGCATGCATGTATGCATTTATGCATGTATGTATGTATGTATGTATGTATGTATGTATGTACGTATGTATGTATGTGTATGTATGTATGTATGTATGTATGTATGTATGTATGTATGTATGTATGTATGTATGTATGTATGTATGTATGTATGTATGTATGTATGTATGTATGTATGTATGTATGTATGTATGTATGTATGTATGTATGTATGTATGTATGTATGTATGTATGTATGTATGTATGTATGTATGTAAGTATATATTGGTCTATTTGTTGAGACACGAAGACCAGTCATACATGTTTACAGCACACAAGCAGTCGGAACAATAAATATACCTGAATGGGTTACATGTTATATATAATCATATAACTGGGAGTTTACTCTCAAATACTCTGAAGCAGGCGACATGCATTGTTAGTCATCAAGTAAGACAATAGCACCCATAATATACCGACGAATCCAATGGAAATTAACGATTGTTTGGTAAAAGCCGGTCAAAACAAATGCTGCAGCAGATGAGTTCGTATCAAAATGAAACGATTGTTCACATACAGAGCATCTACATCTCACCTCCTTGTGGTCTGTTTTAGTAGATTAATGTCTGAGCAGTTAACTTTTGCTCTTGGTGTGGTAAGGTAATGGAATCCAATACCATGGCCTACTTCAGCGATACATGTTTATTAAGAAATGTCCCTACCAGCCAAGCCAAATTTGCGCGGGTGACCGGGTGTGTTCGTTTGCAGTGGTCGCCTAAAGTGAACGACCTCCAATTCAAATGCGGAAATTCAACCTATCATGTATCAAAGTAAAGACTTCAACATGCTGATTAAGCAGTGGTGGCCCTATCAAAGGAATTGAAAATGCAAATGTGTTAGTTCCCCGATACAGTGTCTTGAATTGGCAATGAGACCAAAAGGCGCTCAAAGGCTAGGGTAAGCACTATCGGCAATTGTTCACATACAGAACATCTTCACTGCATCTGGGACGGCAGATGCATACGAATGAATGCGCATTAAAAGCATTTACATTGACTATTATGAATGTGAGTGACGTCAAATCCCAACTGTTATGCAATAAATTTACCTAAAGACAACATAAAAGCGGTCTTTTATATTATCCCGCGTAAAAGCCAAATTGTGCCATTTTTGTTTAGGTGACAAGGAATTAATTCATGAAGTCGATCTCACATCTAGTGTATTAATGATATTGTTGAGTACCTACACGCAAGCACACACACCCAAAGCAAATAACAGTGAACATTTACGTATATAACGCGCTTATTGTTATTTTGGTATTTACTCTGGTCGATTTGATAACTGCAAACATCACGGCACGCTTTCTCCATTGTCATAGCAGTATCATTGCACCTTAGCCATTTGGTTCTAACTCAAATGCAATCGATCCTAAATATGTGAACATTTTCTGTGATCAGACCTCCAATGTTAGACGCCTCATTTATTTCAAGGCAGCAAGCAGTTATTATTTATTTATTTGTCATTAGCATGGATAAGAATCAATATTTCTTTTGAATCATTGCTGTGACAACCCGTAGCCTGCAACCTTTCAACTAATGGTTCGACATGTTTTGAAATAAAGGCGCTATTATGGCATCAAAAAATAAGGATTATGTCAGAGGAGAGCTAAAAGGCGCTCTCGTGGCAAAACGGGCTTATAATTTTGTTACTTTACCTCATAGTTACAATAAAACAACGCACGAGGTACTCATTGTTAAGAATGGACGATAAAACAAGTACACTTAATCTCGCAATTTATATAAACTAGTTCTTCTGCATTGGGCAGCCTTCTTCATCATCGAACACTGGATACATGCTCTTAATGGGGTCTGGTCTTTTAAGTGTTTGCTTCTTTTGTCAGCGACTGGGCTTTAGATAACTTGCCGCTTTTACATGCTGTGGACAGCAGCAAATGAAATATAGCATAATTAACCCTATAAAAGGTATTATTGGAAGCAAGTTTTCGTTTGCAATACGTGTGATCACACTCTTTATTTTGTCGTCATTACCTATGCATCTGGATCGATACCCTCAGAGGACAATACACTTCCGTAGGACGTCTATATCGACGTCCTTTATCATCAATGTCAAGCTTTTGGAAACGTCAATATCTAGTATTACGAGATGCTGTGGGACACACATAGAAAAATGTGAATGTACAGCCGATGAATAGATCGTATGTTCTGCATCTGGTGTATGCCACCCGTCAGTATGGTTTTTCAATAATTGGTGTGGATGTGTAATATCTCATCTAGTATTATTTTGAGGAAGTCAAATCACAATCTCCAGCTTTGAAACCCACATTATATAAGATGAACGTGAAGTGATCGAATTGAAACTAATAGCGCGTTACATTTTGAGGCATCTCATCAGGCATATCTTTTGAATCGCTGTAACCAAGCAATATTTGTATCATCTATATCCGCTGTTGGGCATGTCAAAATAAATAAATGGCTATGATTTATCAGCCTACTTGATTTACCGCACCCCTGACCCACCAATACGTCGCTGATATTATTGACGTAAACAATGTACAGAAAGACGCTGCTAAATTTGATAAATAGTTTGTTTACCTAAAGTTAACTGTTATAAAGCAACTGCAATAAAAGAGTGTAACGCAACATCCTCATCAGTTCCCCATGCATATCGATCCCATGTTAGGTTTATTATTAGTTGCAGCTTATAAGCGAGTGACTATCCACTGAACAGCTCCACTTCTGAGTGGGCCTCGGCAAAGAAAACTAATCTGCGGATACAAGTAGGCATGCCTCATGGTTATCTCCGCTGGAGGGGAACTGGACACCCAAATTCATTAAAGTAATCGACTTTGGTGCGAATATTTGATAACAATCGATAAACGCAATAGCGTCAGTATTAACCTACCATTCATATTACCTAAGTAACGACATCATTGGAAATAACTAGAACAATAAATGTAGGAATTGTCGCTAATTCTACCTATCATGACTATCTGGGTTGATTAAATATGACGTTGGTCTCATCTTTGCATTTTGTGTTTTTCTAACATTTGACATTGGCAGAGGAGAGGTAGACGTTTTATATAATAAGGCTGATAATGTAAGCCTCAACTGGTTAGCATAACCTCACTATAATCCTTGGCACGACTCTAACCATCTCTTGTCAGTTTAGCTGGAATATTACGTTTAATGTTACACACAATATGCCCATTGCGATATTATTGATAGTAATGTGTGTAATAAAACATACTGTCTGTCGCACGCTGACCTGCGATTCGTACTTCCTAATTGTGTTGGTTCATCAATTATCTTTTTAACAGTATATACATGTTACTTTTACTATATTAATGGGAATATAATATGTTTCGCGGAGGGACAAAAGCAATTGACAGTAAGTGTTAGCATCAAAGCATGCGTTGGCAGACAGATTATTAACGTGGTTGAGCTTAAAGCATGGTGATTTGAGCTAATTCAAGCGTTAATGCAGTGTTTAGTCACACATGGTCTTGCATCATATCTTATAACGGCTCAACGAGGATTCAAGCATTGCTTAATGAATCTATTGCTCTCATCTATGCGGTTAACTGAAGATCAGTTCTCCACTGGCGCCTTACACGCAAAGTATGTAGCAATGAAGGTAGCGTCGCATCACATACGCCAATGAACCAAGCCGCTAGGAGGCTCGTCACACAGCCGTTAAGGGAGACATTGACGCTTGAAAGCCCTGGCCCCATCCCAAATCTTCTCGCCCACACCATTAATGAGCTAGTGTGATGGGTGCTGAATCTATGCGCAGCTCAGATTGGATGAGGCACCGTGAATACGGATCGCAAATGGATTGACGAAACTCTTCTTATCTCTGTCTAAGCCGGCAAGATGCACAAGGGATACTTTGTTTAACATGTGTCGTACATAGGTACTTGTACTAACAAAAAATTCTAAGGGGCTTACTCGTAGTGTATTCAACATCTTATAGTTTCCTATTTCTGTAACAAGTTGTTGGCTATTCTATGAAAAGCGTATGTTAAAGTTAATGTTACGGCTATAAGTGATTAAATGTAGGTGTTGTTAGTTATTATGAATATACTATGCATTGCAATGAAACATCAAGGTGTAATTCATCATGGCATTCGATACAAGGTGGCACTTGGTCACATAAAGAAACCGCTTGGTTTGTATTCTTGGTTCTGATGAATAACATCACACTCGTAGAAACCTACAATCATAATCAGGCGTTCATTGCATATCAAACGTTATTGATGTGTTCAAAGTTTCCCAGGTGCACACATTACATTACAAATTCCTTCTTGTTTGCAGAACTCATTGTTAAAATATCTATCAAAATACATGCGTCCGTTGGAACGAACAGATCCATCAAACTGACTCATGAAGAATGCTAAGCAATGACAAAATCAAATTAATTATTATTGTATGGTAGGAATTATCCTCCAGTACGCCATACCTACCGCGTCATAGACTATGAATTTGATTGATGACTGTCGTTTCGGAACTGATAACAAACCCAGCGTCTGGTAAATGCTCCATCGATTTCCGTGTCTGATGTAAGACGTAGACTTACTTGATTAGCGCTTTGCCTTCCAACTGAAGGTAGCTTGAATCCTGAGGGAAGTGGAAAAACTATGGCGATTATCCTGCATTGTCGTGTTGTCGTTATGCCTTGTAGAGCGTAATGTATTACATACATTTTATCGATTGCGTGCTGCAGTCCTTAATGGTGGACGAAAATGGGATTGGTAGAACAAAGGTGACTGTCTATACTTACATTACACGTTACCAATACACAGCAAGGAGGTAGCACTGTTACATGACGTGACAGGTAGTAATTACTATCAGAGCAACACAACCTACGACGCACTGTGTCAACATGCTAGGCACATGTCACATGTACATGTTACCGTTTATAAGGACCTATTTGGTATTTAGATGCTTATAAATGGATAGTTTCGATTAACATCAACCATATATCCACGCAATCTTTTACATTTCATTGTGTCAGTGATGTCAAAGAAATTTTTTTTTTGCAGTGCGATTTTCAATGTAACCGCCTTCGTTATGCCTTTAATTAGGTTAACTCCTAAACAGGTTCGAATATTTACACCACCATGTTGTCGCATTAACACTAACAAAGTGCCTTGTTGATAGTTTTCTATGAAACAGTTTTTCAACATTTGACCTCGGAAACTTAGCAAACAAACGCTGTACATTCTACAATGTGGCTGTCATAGGTAACTAAAATGTCATCGTGAAACCTATGGATATAAATATTTGATAAACGGGTCACATATCCCGATTATCAGGTGTCACGATCAGCATACCATCAATATGCTTTTTATTTATTACCAGCTCGGCGAGTAAATAAAATGTATCTATTACTTAGTACATATTGATAAATGCACTTTAAAACCAAAAGAAAAACTATCGATGAAGACATTGGCCAATTACTTAATCAAAAACGAGATGTCCATTATACAAATTAAGCCCAAAGAGGGAGTCATTTGTTTTCTCTGTGCGTCACACAGGAAGTTTCTCTCATCTCACGTTTGTTCTGGTTATATACAAAAGCGGGTCTCAAAAACGAAACAGACCTGATTATTATGAACGTATAATAAGCATATATATATAACAGCAAATGCGATGGCAATAGTGTAATATGCTAACCATAAAATAACTCATTGCTTTAAACTTGATATTGAACACATAACCATAGTATAGGAACCCAGCTAAAGACGTCTTGGTGATATCACATGATCAAAGCATTCATTTTGACTCCAATGTACGCGCCATACTTCAGACAAGTTTACACAATGGGGTACGTGACAGGAGAATCCGTTACCGTAACCACTTTTAATTATCAAATTATATTTACAACACAAGGCACTTGAAGGGAATAACGAGTGCAAGGACGTGGTGCTTCATCTTGCACACACTTATCATTTATGCATTTATTTCATCTACATTAATCAACAAATTTTGATGTGCTGTTTAGTGTGCCTGAAGTATAAAGCTCACTTCACAAGCCACAACGCCTATATCTGGCAATAAATATCATAATATTTAAACAGTTGAGACACTAAAAAATGAAAGATAATCCGTAGACTGATCGATTTTAGGAAGCAGTCTATGTCTGTGGCTGATTCAACTGGTACGCAAGTGTGCTTGTGAATGTGTTTTAATGTCTGTACAACCCCAGACTGAACAATATAGTATGTGGTATGGAAATCTAATTCATATATGGATATTCTAATAGATTGCTGAAAAACAAGATATGCGACACTCAATGGAAGCCATGTTTGGTCTGACAATATATGAATTGATTGGCATGGCTTCAGAGTGCTGCCCATTGCAAGGAATAATGGCGTTGATGAGTTGCATTTACATGAGACAAAAATGGATTTAGCCGTAACATGATGGATGCGTTAATGCCACATAACATCGCATCAGGGGTAGGGTGCGATGGTTAACGCCCCCAACGCAGGATGCTGTGTGTTAAATTTATATTATATAGAAGTACACTAAATCCTGATGAGCATGTTGCAAACTGGTTCCATGTAGATATTAGGGTTGCTTTTATCAACCAGCTAAGGAAGCCAAGCAACGGGCCATAAATAGATCGATGATGTATTTGGTTTTGATCGCTTTAGCATAAACGTGATCAGGCATGTCAAATTGCCGAATATAAAAGGGTTGTATATGGAAAGCCCTGCACCTAGAACATATCAAGTAAATGGCTTTGGGCTTACCGATCCATCATTCGAACCTTACCCTTTGTCTGCCTTGAAAATGTGACCGAGGTTATCTTGGGTTGGTGCTGTCTTGTCCTTGGTCACTTCGGGAGTTCTTTTGAGACAACGTTAAATTTAGACTTACTGCCTTCCTTTATTATATGAGATCTTCTGGCACGCTCGTGAGTGGTAACTGGTGTACGTTGGGTTCTTTTGCTGATTTGGTCTTTTGTGGGTGTCTCGTGGTGTCGTAGATCTTGGCGTTAAGTTCAAATGTATATGTGTGAGCGGGGCCTCGGTATTTATAGGGAAATGGCTGTAAGGCATTGATAGGCAATATTGAGTGATTTAGGGCAGCTTGTGCGTATCTGAGCATGTTGGCATTTTCCTGTATTCATCGCTGATTGTATTATGTAACCAAAGCGGTATCTGTTGACAAACGTTAAAGATTGGAGTGGGACATATTGCCACCGAACATGCGAATCTGAATGAGGGTCAATTTTGCTTGGCCCGACGTGCGGACATCAGAGGTATCTGAATTGAGGTGTGACTTGGATTGGAGTTCTTATGATCGTGGATACGTATAGATGGTGTGTTTATGAGTGTACACGTGTATGGGCGCGTTTGTGGGGGTGATACAAATAACGTCATGAGTAGCTCCTTGCACCCATTGAACTCAAGAAATAGCAACGTTGCCTTGTTCAAAAGGTCAGCATGTGTTTCGGTGTAACTCAACCATTACCTCTACAGCGGTACTAGACATCTCCCTGTCAATTATAGACGCGTATATGGATAGCTTACGCGCAGGGCAACGTAAACGTCAAGGGGTGGGGGTGGGGTTTGATAGACGGCTTTTATAACCAACGATTTTAACGAAGCCTTCAGCACCCGCACAGAAGACATGACATGGATGTTAGACTCAACACACTGCCAAATAGTTGCCATGTTATCCTGCTTTCTATTCAATGTCGCTGCCTTGATTCCATTGTTCTTTCGTCATGTGTACTCTTTGAGTACATTAACATTCTCAATCTGAACACTTCATCGATGAATATATGCAAATAGGAATAGAGATGTGTTGATGGAGCTGGTATATACTGATGTAGTCTTTTGCCAATCAGTGAGAGAACACAAACCACCACTTAAACGCAATACATTTTTGGGGTACAGCGCAATTTGAGCTAAGAGGGTCAAATTAGTCTTATACTTTAATGCGGGACCCACGAAACTATCAACTTGCTCAATAACGTTTTCCTTGCAACCTGCTCGATTATCTTGTTTAGTTTCAATCAAGTTTATCTGATATAGATATAGCTCTGGGTTTATGACTATGATTTTAGAATGCATAATTATATACCTTTTTGTAGTTATCAGAGAATATCACAATAATTCGTGTCGCAAAAACGCAGAGAGATTCGCATTTGGAATATGAGTTCGTGCAAAACGTTAGCCTTTGCAGCATGCTGCCACGTATGATGAAAAAGCCGGATGAAAAAACAAACGAACTGACATAAATCAATACGCGCTGGACCACACACCAGAACGCCTAGTTGTACGCAATCACACTGAGCGTTTTGTCCCATCCACAGCTCAACCCTACCACGTGTAAGTACGTCAATAAGTCAATTGAATGACGGATTATGGAACAACTGCCCGGCGCGCATTTGGAAAATCCTCCTTTTTGAAGCATATACCTATCCATACTTATCCATGAACATTTGCACCAATAAATATTGAGCCATCAGAATGGCATGAAACGCAGTAGTTACCCAACTGCGGTGCTCAAGAGAAATGACTACCACTTAAATACATAATGAAACCTTTCGCTTAAATTAACTTCCGACTTGATTTCCGCTATCTAAGGGTGGCCTATTAAGCTAATCAATGTGTTATGGGCATAATCAATCAGTCATATGCTTTCCCTGACCCTGGTTCAGAGGAATCGGTGCCAGTTACGAAGTAGCATGCACAGTGCTATACTAACAAGGGTTGCAATGTGACAGATGTGGTTTTGTCATTCATTTGTCCGATATTTGTCCCTGTGTGTTTCGTGACTTCAAACACATCAATACTGCTTAAGACCAGCCACGCTACCTCTTAATTGGCCTCGGCTAGGTAGGTATGTGATGAATGCTGATACATTTTGCTTACAAAAACACACTTTGGGGGGATACTTTTAGGAGTATTCTGTGTGGTAATAGGAATAAACAAATCGTTTTTGCCTGCAATATATCTTGTGCTATTTGGTAAGATTTATGTAGCTATGGCAAGATTTGTTTAAGACATAGACTATCTCACCCTTTGTCGTTCTTGCAAGACATAATTCTTAGTATGTAATATGTAATATTTTATGACACTGTATCCCTAAAAACAAGTAAGATGATTCTAATTGTATGACATCCGTTATGTATTAATCACACGACAATTTCGTCGCGATATTGATGTTATATGTTACAATTCACAATGAATCGTGTAGTTGATCATAGGTTTATTCATCACATATTCCTTATTTTGCATCGTAATGAGTCATGGGCTCATTATGTGATGCAAACTCAAAATCCAAGCATAGACTTTCAATTGGTTAATGATTTATGCCGCCATATTTAGGTACCCCAAAGCTCAACACTTGTATTTCTGAATATTCTGCACATATTCACAAATGAATGAAAAGCATTAGCATTATTTCTTCTTTGTTATTTCTTGCAACCTTAAAATAATTGTTAACCATATCGGTCGGCTATTTAATTGATGAATTTAATTTTGGCCGTCTCACTTGCAGCATCATCCAAAGAATTTGATCACAGAGTGTGCTAAATTTAAGTTGCGCATGCGTAGGTGCTGGTCCTGGTCCTTTTGCATACTTTTGCATATTTTTTGTGAACAAAGTTCGAAGGCTTCATTCAATGTGTCGTTATCGAATTACCGATGATTACATTCGAGTCATTGGAGGAAAGCGGACGGAAGTTGAAAATAGCAACAAATCGCCGAAATATGGATCTTTTACCCTCTAAAACACTACCTATTGTCCGTTTATATATTCAGTTATAGTAATGTAATATATTTCGATTAACTAAATGTGTGACAATAAGTTTATCATTACTCTGTTCGTAAGTTTCATATAACTTGACAGTCAGTCGCATATGTAAATATCCAATTTGCTTTAAACAAAACAGTCGGTCAGGAATGTGCACCATTGATCAATTATTATAGCACACGATGTTACTATTTGGCGATTTCCTTTAAACACTGTAGTTAGTTGGCGCTATACAAGACACTCATTTTGATATAGTATCGCTGCTACAGAAATTAATGGCAGAAAAGATCATCCAATATTTGCGGCGTCCAATACAATGTCGAATCAATACCTGTTTGTTAAGCATATTTACCTGTTTACAAATGATTTGCGCAATTCAGAAACGCAGAGCCTTATTTTAACGACACCAAAGCAGCTGCATTGATAATCCTTATAATAATTTGTTCAATAATTGTAGGGATATCATGAAGGGTAATCGTTTGTGTGTGCATATTTTTAGTTGGACATATTTGCGGTTTTTGTATACTACAGAAGTCCGTTGAAACACGGAATAACACAATCTTATTCTTAGCAATAACCCTGTAAAAATGATAAACTTTATTTTGTAGATGGTGGTATTTTATAATAAAAGCGAGGTACTTATTTCTAACGTTAAAGATAAAATGTGAATTCTGCCAAGATTGAAGTATAGAAGTAGAGCTCATGGGCATTGTGTAGCTTCCAGAGGTTTGGTGCATCAGAACCCAAGATGACGACTAGTTGAGACACGTTTCACGTATTTGTGCTTGCGTAGATCAACAACAAAGTTAACAAATAACAACTCTCTTTTGCGTCCTAAGACAAATAAGATGAGCAGAATACGATTGAGAAAAACTGATACAACGTGTCACAAGGGGCTTCAAACACATATATCACCTAATCAGCTGAATACCTTAATAACATGAGACTTTCCATTCGCATAAATATTTATCTAGTCGATCGTTGTAGCCACAGCTTTGGGTTTGGAGTTTTTCTAAATTTGAAATAAGTTCTGAAGCAATGCGTAACAACACCATGTCGCTAATGACTCTCATTAGAACTACCAACAATGCCCCCGAAATGGTTTCCTGTTGATATGCAAATCAATACGAGAACATCACGAGAAAGTGATCGAATTCAAGGCTTCCTTATTTATGGAACGTGGAATACAGGCCATGTGTCAGGGTCTCTCTTGTGAGCAGGTGTCACTTTGTATTGAATGACATGAAGATAAATACTCCTTGACCTCCTTCCCTCAAGCAAGGTGGGTAGTTATAATATTCACGAAGGACACCAAGGCTTAATAAATATACACGTGATTAAAGTCAAAGCTTCAAAGGAAATATCCAAATAGAGTTTAACCTGAGGCAAAATCAACCTGCTTTTTGTGAACGATAAAGCACTTCTGTAATGATCTGTGAACTGAAATATTGCAACTTATAACAATATCCGCGCTGGTATTCGTGACGTGGCAAGTAAAACAGTAACCCACTTTGTCTACAATGACAATGCCGCTTGACCAGCCTGGCTGTTAATGCTGCAACCTTTACATCACACATTAATTCAGTTTTAGCATTCCTTCTTATTGTTGAAATGCTTATCATTGCGATATAAACCACACTGGTCTAGACAGAGAATGGAGACATTTGCGTTTCGTAATCTTATGGTCTCTACTCGCAACATGGGTAGCTTGCGGCATCAGAAACATCCACTTCTGCGAACGGCGTAGGCGAGGAAGTGGGGTGGGGTGGATTTTTTTATAGTGTTTGGCGTTGCAGCGTACCGTTAGCTAGTGGACATTTGCGTTTCGTCAATCCACGTATGGTCCCTATTTATGGCGGGCCATGCAATATGGGCAGTGCACGTCATCAGAAACATCAAATTCTGCAAACAAAGGCGTAGGCGAAGAAGTGGGCGGGGATATTTATACTCAGCGCTGCAGTGTTCTGTTGGCTGGTGGTTCATTTGAGTGGGAGCGGCTATGCTGCCTTCATTGCCTCATCGTTACCGTGAGGGACACGAATGGATAAGTGATCTCTCTTTAATAAAATTCATGAAAGCCACAGGTAGCAATAGCGTTGCAGTGAATCCCGGAAAATCGTTTCAGTGAAACAATTTTGGGATCGTTTATAGGGGCTTATTGTTGGTACGCAATGTGAGCAGCAATAGTCAAGTTGACCCAATTGAATCGGGTAGCAGAATCCCCAGTCGCTTGGCAGTTGGTATGGGTAATAAGGCTGTAACCAGTTGTGGGGCTGCAATAGCACCCGGCTGTGACGTGCATCGACGCAAATGCCCGGTTTGGGACCCTGATTGATATTAAAATTACCACAATCAACCACGCGCAGGATTGAGGATTTATTCATTATTCTAGTAAAACGTTAAGGTTGAGGGAGTGAATATGTTGCACGATGACGGATGTTTAATTGTTGTGACGTTGTATTTTGAGCATGCAAAAGTGAGATCGGTCAATATGGTAGAGATATACGAACGTCATGTCCATGTCATCAAAATTGATGATACATATGGATGGCGTGCAGCGGAAACTGCTCTTCGATGGGGGTATTGCTGCCACCAATTCATTGATAACACATAATCTCAAGGCATATATACTCAGAGTAACAACTATTGTTCAGCAGTATGATATATCTGAAATGTTTTTGCTAGTAATGGGCAAACTAGGCTGTGGTGGGCATTTGTAAAATACTGAATAAACTGTAGTGCTAAATCTTCTATTGTGTAACAGAATTCACAACGATCCTCCGTTCACTGTTCGATGTAGGGATTTGATATCAGTGATACGGTAGATATCAGTGTAACTCATGACACCGTTTCTGTGAACATGTAGCCAATCGCAGTGCATATGTGCTGTGCTGTCTACTGAAATACAGCATCTTACGATACCCACTCTGCTGCTAGCGCTGTGGCTAATAAAAGATCGTCCACTCTTTCAAATAATGACAATCTGCTTGATCCGCTTGTACTTAAACAAGCTTTGCTTTTAATGCTTGAAAATACGCATCCGTTCTAAACCGAGACGGGGCGACATTTGAGTTCCGTCCATCTAGCTATGGACCTTACCCGCAGCACCCCAAACAATATGACCAGCCCGCTGCATGAAGCCACATTAGCTCACGAGGATGAAGCGAGGGAAGAGGGAGGCACCATTGATAGTGTAACGCGCTGCGAGGCAAGTGTCCTGTTGGCTAGTGGTTCAGTTGCGTGTAAGCTGTGATACTACCTCCATCTCTACATACTCACTGTGTGAACCACCAATGGAGAAGTGACCTTCATTTAAGAACATCTGTAGGTATTGATTGCGTGATAGGACTACTACCACAGTGAGTCACCGGGATAGTGCGTGCTCTTCAGGGCCACAATATTGTAATCGGAAATACAGTTGTGACATCGAATGTGAATGTGAACAAGAATTGCCATCACGCGGCGCGATAGGTAAGTGTACGATCTGATATATGCTAAATTGCCATTAACTGCTAACGGAAGAAAAATGGCACATCCATTCACTCACGTTCTTCATTGGTTGTCGCTGTAATTATTCAGGATCGCATGACAACCAATAACTGGTAGTCTGGCCTCTAGTGTTGTTGGCATCCATCCAATGTGTACAGTTCATGGCGAGTATGACTTCAGTATGCTCGGTAAATATAGTTATATTGGCAAGGATAAGGCAGCCATGTCCCATTATTTTGCGCTAAGAAATAAGCAACATTTCGCCGTTGGTGGAAGAAGACGGCGAGTGGCCTTAAAGACTTTAAGTCACACCACAAGTATATTCTCAGTAAATCATGGGTTGTTCTGCTAACCCTACGTGTGTGGCGCTGCTTCTGAGGCATGGGATGTTATTTATTATGAAGTTGGCCTAGCATCCTGATAACACGTGCATTAAAGCTTATACCACACAGCCCATGACTGTTTTATAATCAAGCTAACCCAGGATTAAGGAGTCGTTCAAGCGATTGCACAAGGTCAATACTTGCTGTAGCGTGTGCAATATCAACTGACATTTAACATCAAAATGACTACTACTGATGTTGTTCTCGGTTGTTTTTTTGCATCTTATCCAAGATTGCAGCCATTTAAATGGATAATTATTGAGGCCACGGGACCCATAGCGACTTATTAGATTTTCATATAGACTATTCGTTTCAGATTCTAGGGACCTAGTCTTTCATATAGAGAGACTGAATACTCCCTCGATGTGTCTGGATTTTGAGGAGTGATTTGCTCTAAAAGGTGTTTGCATTTGCATGAGGCACATTTGCCTATAGGAATGTCTATGGTTGGAATTCGTCGTCGTTATTGGAGCAAAGTTGGCATAACATTCACTTCCCGGTCATCATCATTTATTCAATTCCTCAAAGTATGCACGCATTGAAAATAGATATGCAGCAATCTTTTTCTCATAATTTATTCATATATATTAGAGTTGCAATAATTTGAATATATTTTGATTGCCTGAATATCAGCAAACACACTATCTTGGTACAATATCTAGGAATTGTTTTCAATTATTGCCGATGCTAAAATGTATTGTTGTAAATTCTTCCAATGCAATGAGTTATTATCGACCAATTATGAATGATTATTCAAGTAAACGTGTATAAGTTGTATTTTAGCAGGCTATAATTGGCTAATGTGCACCATTGCCCTGAGTATCAGTACTAGACTTCGCGTGTCAGTGAACGCTGATTACATCCGGTTGTAACTCTCGTGTCAACTAGCCATGTAAACATTATCCATTGCTGTGTTCATTGCTGTGTACGCTGTATGTTTTATTATTGATCTTCTGATTGCATCTCTGCTTTGCTCTTAGTGGGACCACTTAAATCGGGTGTCCAGAGGATGGTCTCTGCTACCCCTACCAGTCCTCGGAACGTAATGGAGGGTGATCACCCAGAGGTACTACTATTGCATTGAATATCAAGAAAGAGGTGTGCCCATATCTGTATAAATTCGACAGGAACTCACCAACCACCAGAATGTTCATTGGCTTGATTGTGCTCATAGTACTGATGGCACTGTGTGCCATATTGGGATTGATCTATTCTTACATCTACTTTACTCGTATTAGCCCAATGGCAAGTAGAAACAGCAAGTTCCCTGAAGCCCAGCTTCAATCTCAGTCTATCGAGGAGTTGCAAGCAGTTAATGGTATTCCTGGGACGCACATCTTCCTATTTCGTAAATCTTAAATGATATCAAAATACAAGATTGTAGTATAACGTGGCTCAGTAGGCCGGAATATACAAAAGAGTAAAATTCACCTATAACGTAAGCTTCTGTTGTGGGTTTTGCTTTATGTGATGATACATGCGTTGAGCGCTACTTGTAAAGCCTACTTGTAAAATGAAAGTAATGGCTACAATAGTTTTTATGTGAATGCGTTCGTGTGATGTGAAATATATTTTAATTTATTATCATTTCTGCAGAATATCGATTGAATATTGCTTATTTTGAAATATATATGAAGGATATGCTATTTTAGATACAGTTGGTTTAAGGGAATATATGTTGTTATTTGTAGTTACTATGAACATATGATTTTCTGCTCATGCTCTTACAAAACATATTGAATGTCTTTGAGTGTTCAGGTGATATCTATCCATGCCATTCATCCTTTCGAATGCAGAAACGCTTGTTTATGTGACGTTGAATGTATTTTGGTGTTATGTTACGGACATATAAAGATATTCTGAGCAATATTTTCAACATGAAACTGTGCAGTCATAGCAGAACTAAACCAGGACCTATTTAATTCAGTCAACTTAATCCAATACCCTCAAGGGAAGGCACTGAATGCCATGTCACCGTCCGATAATAGATCTGGATCAGCGACAATAGGAACTTTCGTCGTTTCTATGTCAAAGTGCAGATTTCCGTTTACTTGTGAGCAAGCTAACGATGAGAATAATTTGAATTTTTTCAGGATCTATGCCTCAATAATATAGACTTATTCCATATATCATTGAACAAAACACCAACTCAGCCATCATATAACTTTTCGCGCGACATGAAACCAACAAAACATCAAACGAGAAAGAGATCGGCAACTGATTGTTCAGGGCATGTTATAATCGCTTCGTTTATCAGATATATAGTTAGCGAATTTCATTCCATAAAAGGGCGCTATTCGTTAAAGTTATCCCTTGTACGGCTTATTCAAAGCAACTCTCTCTTCTTGTTGTTAAACTCATGTTGATCAGTTATATTTATTTAATTGCCCCCGTTACTCACATATTTTATGAATAGCATAATAATTTAATATCACGTCACCCACGAGATTACGATTGGCCCATGTCTTCTATTTGAGATATTGATGAGGGATGTGGATAAATACTCCAATCTTTAGGTTCTGGGAATTACTTTAACTAGTTGACCATGAATGAACTTTAACCCTAGTTATCGGTAGTATTGTGAATTCAGGCCAATTTAACCCATAAACGTGCATCGTTGGAAGTTCGTCCATGTGGGTGAGCAGCTATGAAAGACTTTTATTGTTTTCCGCAACGTTCATGCTCATAAAGACTATGTTGATAAGTGGTCATTGGGGTAAAGCGGTCGGATTCGATATGACGTAACTCCGTGGTCAATTACTTGGATATCATCTGAAGGCCACTCTTACTTTAACTGATTGCCAAAATTGTATCCATTTCAAACCATCAGCAATGATTGTGATTTGTTGTAGGTTTCACTTATAGCTGTTTAATAAAGATGTCTGTATGACAAAATCAGTACATATATCACATCACCAACTCATGCAACAGCGCTCTTCATAGCAGTTCATGCACACTCGACTGGTGATAAGAAAAAGTCTGATCGAGAAAGGAAGCATAAAGTGAAGCATACAAGGTATCAGAGAAACAGGCGCCTTCACCAGACTGTGGTGCTGTGTTATGTATGCTGTGTTATTTAAATGCCATTTATCCTAAGATGGTTGTAGTTTCATTTGATGCATCGTATATCTTGCATGTATGGACGTGTATACTTACTGTAGTTCAGCCATTGTGATCATCACTCGATACTGTGCGTACTCTTGTAGAGAACTGAGCCATGCTTTAGCTCGGTCCTCATGTTCTATCATACCTTTTACATTCACTGTGCTTCTAACTATTTGACCTAAACGTATTTAACCTCGTTTCCCTGTTGTGTGTTGGAGAAAATCGACCATATTACCATTCCAAATACCCCTGATGTACGTGTAGGGAATGCGTTGCGTTGGGTAGTGGTGATCCTAGCGGGCGGTAAGAGCCGAGGTAAGATCTGCTACAGCATTCAGCACGTTCATTAGCCTTGCCTTACACGCAGCGATCTTCCATTTCTCACAATATTGTTGTCTCTAACTGATTGGATTCATGTGCTCTATGCACCTCCCAAAATGATATCAACATGAGTATTATTGCCATATCTGTCTTATCATTACCCAACATGGCTACTTGTTGTGCTGATATTTGGCATTCTTTTAATGGACAAGCGGTCCGTGGCAATTCTGGTTCTGCGGTTCGACAACAAACCTAAGCAAGCACCTTTAACGAGGTATATATAAGCAAGCATTACATACCCTCACCGTCGCCCACACACTACATGATTGGACTGAGAGGGACATTTAATCATAAAAATATACTGCTTTGGTATTCCATCATTGTCAATTACGCTTCCGCAAAGCACAACAATTCGCCAACCGCTCTCACATATAACGGAGCAGTCTATTAGATAATGAGACAGCTTTACGTCATGTAACAGGAATTCTTACCTATATTACGTCAGCTGTTCACACCAGTACTGTCATTAGAGGCATTGGTAACTGCATAGTTACCTCTTTTTTGTATTTTGTTTTGTTGCGCAAGTATTTCATAATGGATGAACGCAGCCTTAAACGAGTAAGAGTATTCAAATATTTGAATAAGCACGGTAAATTGCTATTGATCGCAGAGAATGTTATTATCATATCAAGAAGGTATTTCTGTGTAACACTGATTCATTGAATGTTACATTCTTGTGTGGGAAGCGTCTGCTAGGTTTCTAAAGCAATTAAACGTTCTTAATCTTAACTCGAGAATGCATCTAACACGATAATCCAAGGCAATTAGACTCTAATGCTTAGAATTACTTTAAAGGAATAGAAAATCTGTTCGCTAAAGATTGCGCAACCCAAACGAATTGTGTTATCATTATCATCCCACCAATAAAATGAGACGGATAATAGTTTTAGACGAACCACGATATGAGATTGATTGTTTCATCGTCTAAGCATATTTTGCTTGTACATGATGTGATGAAACACAAGCTCAAGGTTATTCAGCACGTCCATGTCGATGACAAATAGTATTAATAGCCATATATTTGATGCCTCATGTACCTCTTTCACATTCAGTCAATGCTCTAGGCCTGCAAAAATGAATGCTATTGGTTTCTTGAGAAATTATCGAACTTGTATTACTGATGTGGTAATCAGAAATATTCGGTGGGAGTGAAAACAATACCAGTTCTACAATCATTTAGCATCTCGCTATAATCGGTCATTTGTTTCGCAAAATGTCTGAATAAATTATTGTTTCTGGAGGAATAGATTTTATGCTCATCCTGGTTGAATAGTAGATTTTTAGAAATACATCATCTGGTCACAGCTATGAATATTCATGTTATCTTTAAAGCGTATGCCGGTCAGCAGCTGCCACCGAAACCAATTGCAATATCTTACTCTGTCACAAGCAATTGACATTTACGCGGCATATTTGAGCCCACCTACTCAGTGACCTGCATTGTGTTGTTAACAACTGCGCAGTAATATGTCGGGTATATTTGATGCTCCTGTCTCGTATTAACTTGCGTTTTAGGTATAGGGGTTAAGATATTTGCTGGATTCCACCTCCGCGTTTACCGACAGTTCATCGAACATGACTCAACCCCAGTGTATGGTGATCACTTTCATCATAAGCCTTTGAAAACCGTTGGTAAAGATATAAGGTCAGGGTTTTTGTTATTCTTTGTTGCGATGCAAATACGCTGTGAGGCATCCAACATTTTGCACCAAATAAATCTGATTACGTAATTTATCTCAGGGAGCATAGGACACGTTGAAATCTAAATGCTGAAGAATTGTTTGTATGATTAATTATATAACGACGATGCAGAAGTTAACTATGCTTGTGCTTCAATGCTGGTCGTAAACATTGCCAATAACGAAAACTCACATGCAGAATATATGAAGTACGCTTTCCTCCCAACGGTTACGCATGGCTTGCTGTAGCAGAAAGAATATATTGAAAAGTGGTCATGCATATTGTCACTGAATAACATCTAATGTGTGCATGATATTGTAAATGTAGGGCAAATTGTGGAATTTACTTCATCCTGACCCATACTGTCAAGGCTAATACTATGATAGAATGTTGGTAGTATTTTCTAAACGATCAACCCATAACTGTATTGTCTCACCTATTTTACATAACACTTATTCCCACCAGCTATCCAAACAAGAACCAATGGACAAGAACTGGAGAACATCACTATTGGGGTTCCATTTTTCATCATTAACATACATATTCCTAATGCATTGTATTGTTGGAAATGGCAAACAAAAGCACCACGTAGTTAATTTTACTAGTTTAGAGTAAACTAAATATGTACCAACGAATATATTGAACATGTATCTAAAAATCAACATTAAAAGGACCGATTCTGAACGCCATTTAGTCAAAGTGAAGGCGCATGGTCGATGCGGAGAGAACTATAAACGACTTTAAGGCACATCAGCATCATAATAGAGACATGTAATGGCAGACAAGACTTCATAATTCACAGTTTAGCGTTCTAAACATCTATGTCATGTCATGAGCGCGACTGCTAAGGGGCATTATTAATACAGGGGTTGTTTTTAATTTTATGCTGCGGTCAAGATAAATCCGTTACAAATGTAGACCGGTGATAAGTCTATAAATTGGACAGCAAACTACGAAGTACCTGACTTTGATGTCACATTATTTTGGTTGAGACGGCAACTCGGCTAGTTGTATTAAGTGGAAGCAACGGTAAGACATTAAAATTCAACACAATGTATGGTAGGCCTAGTTACGTAATCAGGTTTGGTTGAGTCTCTTAACTATGTATTGTCGGATCAATTAGGCGGACGGTCCTACTGAAGGTGAGAGAATGACGTCGTCAATTTCTATCGCACTTGGGGTTCCTGATGATTAAGCCAATGCGCTTTATTAATTCAGCAACGATCGATTCCTTTACGCAGTAGTTGTTTTTTGTTGCCCGCTCCGTTGTACGAAGCAGATCTTCTCAATACCAAATACCTTCAATAGGAAAGATGCATGATACACTTAGTTTGTCCAACCATTCGAGGCTTTGTTGCATATCCGTTTCATGCTACCCGTGTATTTAATTCATAGCTACAACTGCCATAACAATTTCTTGCACACTAGTGTGTGGAGATAATAGCCTCTTTGTAAACACTGTAAGCTACATCCGGGCTTGATTTCTCTTTATCAAGAGGAAAGGTTTAAATGGTTAACCCAAAGAATATCCCGTTTAGCACATTATTAACGCACACTTGCATTACTAAATGAACAAAAATCTTACCCGTTCTCTCATTGTGCAACGCTATCTTTAAAAAAAACATTCTGCCATTTCATCCCACAGCTCCAGTTTACTAGCAAACGTTACTTTGGATAGCCAACAGCTATTTAAATTACAAATGACAGGATCTTCGTGCTCAATGTTGCAAAATATCGCTTGAATTTTGCAAGTATATGTTCCTGCAAATACGCTTGCAAATGTATTGATGTATGGATTAATGGTAACATCTCTTATTATATTGATTTACCTACCTGTATCCCCTTATTGGGTATCAGCACCAACTAAGATAGGCTTTGCTTGTAAGCAATTCCTAAAGGTAAAAAATTGCTATTAACTCGGTTCTAGCCGTACGTGTTCTCAAAGTATGAGAACTTCTATGGTGCCTACTAAATATTTGATTTGCTAAACAATTTAGCGCTATGAATTCTTCTATAGAGTTAAGAGGCAGAGTAACACCAGTGTATCAAAACGTGCCTACAAGGTCGGGGCAATATACGAACGTATAAAGGAGAAAAATTAATCGTATAAATTGAACTGGTATAGTGAAATATATATTTATTGCTGACAACAAGAGGTTGATGGTCACCAAGAAGATATTTAAATTCATCATAATTGGACCGAAATCCTCAACAGTTCAATTGGGTGATTTTATTTGACACCAGAGATTTTCTATTTGCCCCAGGCTGGCAAATAGGACTGGATGGTTCGGATCCCGACTTGGAAAACGATAAAGGATTAATATCAATTGTCATGCCCTCTGGACCACCATAGCTATTATGGAGCTTCGTAGGATTATTTGATCCTTTTAGCGATTCACTGAAATTTATCTTTTTATCTATTTGATGATTGTGCTTCAGGTTTGAAGGCGAGCAGGGGGATTGCATTGGATTGATATGTCAATAGCCGTCGGTGTTAGTAGATACTGGCAATTTAGTGACACCCAACTTTGATTGGGCGCTGCCAGTTGGCTATGTGGCACAGTAGCCCTCTTGACAGCGCTGCCATAAGTGTACGCACTGCCACGCCGCGCCTACACTATCTTTTGTGCTTTCGGAAATCCCTAGTATGTCGGATCACCGAAACAAAGATTAGCTGGATGAAAAACCAATCCACTCCTTTGTTACTTAGTTGACCTGCTAAGCAGCCGCTTAGGATAAATGGAAAACGGAGGGAAAACCATGTGAATGAAAGGTAGATATGAAGAAGACGAAAAGACAAAGTAATGAAAACGATTATCGCTATGCATGTCGTCACCAGCCGATTGACAGCACCAGGCCATTCCTTCTCTCCTCTAGGTGAAATCGGGGTCAAAAGTAGTGTGTTGCTGATATGGCCCTCGCAAGGACCGATCTACTCAACCACCAGAATCTCGTCTTCTACAGACACGCCACGTGCATATTTTGAACTGTCATATCTCATAACTATATTTTGAACTAAGCAGCAGCTACTTGCTTAGTTTATGACCGAAAATGGACAACGGCAATGTTTTGCATCAGCATACAGCACCGTGTCTCGTTATTGTTGTACAATAAAAGCACTTCTCCATCCACCGTAAATGCATTTGCAATAGCAATGTGAAATGGGCAATGCAAAACATAAAGCACGTACTATAAAATTATGAACAATTGACTGATAATTCTGCAAATGGGATAGTAAGCCGAATTCAGACGCATTATCTAGTTAATTAGCAAAATCGTTCTAACAAAAGGTAATAGAGCCTGTTCTGTGGATACTCAATCCTTAAAGGCACTACGCATGAACAAATTTGATAAAATGTGATACTCAGGACACTTGACATTACTTATTGGCAAGGACTCTATCGCATCGCCCACTCAGAAATCCACATGATTAGACCGTGTTTCCCTAAATAATAATAATCTTTATTTTCGCACAGCATGTGTACAGGAACAATTATTATTTGATACAACAGCAACAAAACACACGAGAACGAATAAGCAAATAAATCAGTTAAGATAAGCACAAGTCCTTTAACAGAGCTTCAGCTTCTTGTCGGGTAAGCACTGATAATGAATCCCCATCTCTAATAAAAATAAGCTCCTTTATGAGCATGGCAATATGACCATATTCAGAATTACCTGGTGGCCTAATCTTATAGCTGAAGTCCTTAATGCATTCACTAAGCTGTAATAGATAACAATTATTGATGTTCAGGGTATGCATTATTGTTCGAACATTATCGCTTACAATTGTTCTGCTATGGAAACAACATCTACTTACATAGGATACTAAAACATTGGGGCTGTTCTGGTACTTATGAAAGAAATTGACAAAGCGCAACATCAATTGATTTCTAAGGGGCAATTTTCCCGAAATGAACTGTAAATATTTTGAACATGTTCTGAACTCTAATTTCCATATAGTTCGAATACACCTCCTCCACACACTACACAATTTGGCCAGCTGGTTGGGTCTTAAACTCCACATCGCCGACCCAAAAAAAACTACTACAGTATACTTCAAATAGTGAGTTTCTAATAACAGAGTTGCAGTATCCAAAGCGAGACATAATCATATTCGTTTTCGCCATCAAATCCCTACATGCACGCTGAGTATTTATCAAATTCGCACAATAACCAATATTACTTCCCAAGTGAACAGCTTGTTTCTCTTGTACAATTAGTTCATCATTTAGTGTTAAATGTACTGGACTGTCGCAAGCATTTCCCCTTTCATGCTTTAGTTACAAGATGATTGGATCGTATCTTTCAAGCTTTAACCATAATGACTATATAATGCTTCCCATAATACCGAAGAGCACAAACACTGTGTAGTCACCAATGGCATTGGACATTTAGAAAAAAGAGGTTTAATTTAAAAATTACATTCCATTAGTTCTGTCATTTATATAAAACCATGGATATTCATGAGTTATTCTTTGAGATTTCGAGTTCGCCCATCCAAGCTAAATGTTTTATGCACAGTAAGGTACACCCGCTCAATGCGGCAATGGTGCATATCCGCGGTTTGGTATTCCCCTGTTTCCCTGAACTACTTCATTATTGACAGATCCTACAATATATGACCCACACCGTAGAAAAATATTGACGAACAGTTATATCTCCCCGTTGATTCATTATTATTTTTTCCAAAGAAGTGAATGAAAAAAGGTCATATGGGTGTTTATAAACTCGTCAGATATCGACCAAAAAGATATAGAGCTTCTGTTTGCATGATCAGATTGATATAGAGACTTCTGCCATGAACGCATTCTGTTATAGGAATCGGTGCAGTATCCCACCTCATATATCAGGAATCGAAGTGTACAGGCTGTTGGCAATGATGAATGTTAGTGAGGGCTGACGTCCTCAATACAGATGAGAATAATGTCTGGATCGAAGCGTACTCACGCTGCATTATTGATAGATTTATCACCGTTTTTGCGTTTCCATGGCGAGAGAGATACATAAGTGCACTTAACGTGGGAAATATTTCCTATCAAGAAATGTTTTTCACCGCAGACGTCTAACAAAATATAATGCATGCATTCATCGTCGACCTTGACGCATCGCATGTCCATGCAATCCTTGTGTTTGCCGTCATCGCCAAAACGTTGGATTGTGGCCCTTGTAGATACTCCTCAGAGACGAACAAGATTGCTGTAGTTTTTCGGCTTGAGAATTATGAACCCAGTTAACCCGACCACTCCACCATTGAGGCCCTATACAATTCGCCGAATAGTCACCAGATACCAAATAACTTTTCTGACGTTAAGTATAGGTACCATATTTCCATTACCTGTGAGGGTTATAGTATAGCTTCTGACGAGCCGATACCGCATGAGTAAAGGAGCTTAAGTAACTCATTGGATCTCGAACCACGCGTCAAGCGTATCTTATGTTGGACTACTTTATTGCATTCCTCGTGTATCGATGCAGTCAACCTCATCTACGTCGACATGCTGTGTGGTTGGTCCAAGTCGTATTCATGATGGATGACGAGGCAGCGCTGATGGAACGAATGATTGATGGGTGTCGACGAGCCAGCGCTGATGGAACAAAGGATTGATGGGATGGAGAAAAGCGTAAAGTGGTTACAGCATAAGGGTTACCTCTTATATCCCTAGCAAAGTAATTGGCTTCTATTCGATGTGCTTCCGTGGCGAAAGTAATCCGGGCCAGCAACATAAAGTCCATAGGCCACAATCAGTTTATATTCCACTGGGTAATTCAGGTTTTAATAGATACGTAAGAAGCAAATGCTTTAAGAGTTTTGATAATATATATCCTTTTTGCTGTATCGTTTATTCGTGCTTTGATGCTCCTGAATACGATTGGCTTAAAGAGTTATGGTAATTTGATATCCTTTTCTACTAGATCGGCTATTCGTGTCTGATGATATGTTCGCATCTTACAACCCATAAACCACATATCTAAATTGCTTAAAACTATTTCATGGAACACACAAACAATATGCGCCGTGAATGAACTGCTTGAACGGCATTTGCAAAGAACGAGAGAAAGACGGAATCGGAAGAATTATTTTATGGTTTCATGTAGGAGAGGTGGTTAAGTTAGGAATATGCATTAGAACTCGTTTTGATGCAGCAGTTGCAGTAGACGGTAAAATGACCTAGCTAGGCTTAATGCTTTCTAGTCGCGTTTCCTGTTGTACCATAATGTGTCACGTGATATTGAATCGCATAGACAAGGGAGAATATGCAGACGAAACTGTTGTAGCATTGCAGTATTTTCATATATAAACAGCTGTTATGATCCTATTTTCCAACAGGTTAAAAAATATATAATTTGAATCGTATTTTGCATTCTTGTGTAAGTGTGTAGTGGGCACCCTCCAACCCGCTCAAAAACACCAGTGTATACAAATATGTCGAAAAATAGTAAACATTATAGCGAATAGAAGTTGACATTTTATGATTATAACTGTGAAAAAATTATTTGTACTTTTTCATTTAATTTTTCCCATGTTGGTATTCGGATATGCTTTGCCCATAAGACAGACGCAATGCGTCACAGGTTTTTTCAAGAGCACTCGAGGCAAACTGATAGCCAAATACTTTGGTGAATAAAGGGCATTCCTCTCCAAGAGGCTCCATGGCGCCGCAACAATGCTAATACATCGACCGATCTCACAAATCAAATTGTTTAGAAGCAGACAAAAAAATGCCATAACAACTTTATGCAGGCCAGCTTGGGTGATTTAGGTCCTGCAAAGCCATCCCTTACTTTAGAGCTCAACGCACTTCATCTTGCACATGAGTGCGGTTAAGTAGAGACCTGATCTATTGACATGCTAATGATACCCAATTAATCAGATCTTCATGCTGGAAAAACATATTTTATTCGAAAACCGCACACTTCGTTCTGATGAGGTAACAAAAATCAGCTGTTTGTTTTTTAAATGCGTATATTGTGCTAAGAATTGCCCATTTTTGCTTGTCCGGCTAGCAAAAACAGGGATTATTCAATACCACTTTGACATTTGAATTGTTAAGAAAACCTGCATGGATTTCCGTTGAACAAATGTATGTCTTTATTCAAAGTAAGTTGTTTGTGCTTAATACCTAGTTCAATGCTGATGAAACTAAAATCATATTGATTCATCCCAGCTGGAGTCGGGAAACATTGAATGCACTAAATAAGAAATGTGTCGTTCGTCTATGTTGCTTTTGCCAAATGAATGAATACCAAACCTCATTTGATAGAGTACTTGTCTTTATGACCAATGTGTTTTTCTCGTTCCTCTTTAACGCTTTAATTAAGGTAACAAGTTATCGGGTTGTTGGTGCAAACAATTATAATTGCAGTTCTCCGACAAGAAGCTGGTGTATTTTTCATTCGACAAATCCCGGAATCGCCAAGCAAATCATTATAGACACCTATTGAAGGGAACAGGTAAAATCTACGTGTTGTACAAAAAGAAGTCTGAAATGAAGATTGAACTGTAGATTATTTTGCATTGGTATATTAACGATAAAATTCGCTGTTGTGGGCATAGAATTAGTAACTACTCTTAGTCAACGCAGGGTCCTAATTGGAAGGTTATATCATGACACATTGTCTTCTTCGTGACTCATTGTCTTCATCATGGCACATTGCCTTCATCATGGCACATTGTCTTCATCGTGACTCATTGTCTTCATCATGATATATTATCTCCATCGTGACACACTTTTTTTATCATGAGACATAATCCTCATCATGAAACATTGTCTTCATCGTGACACATTGTCTTCATTAATGTTGCTGTTTATAATTTCATTCTCTGTCAGCCAAGTTCGAAAAGGACATGCGAGTTGATAACCAATGCTGTCCATTTCGTTATTACTGTCGGTCACTGCATATATATACATGCGATGACGTTATAGGCTGTTTTGAAATCATTGTTAAGTATGCAGGCATCTAGAATCGTCACTATGGCAATAGCAATTTGTTTCAGAACGGAAACATACAATAATGTCATTCTGCTAAGTGAAGAGGCACTTGACATTGATGGATGCTGTTCACTCAACGTGGTGCCGGGGAGGGTGAATAGTGGGTAATAAAGATGTGGCTTATTGATGCATCAGCCCCCAAAGAGCAGAATAGACGACTCAACATGATCCAACTTTCCCACAGTAAAGTTGAATCCAGTGGCTGAAAACCTAGATAAAAATCGTAACTTGGAAGCATATTTTCATATATGCCATACCCATCCATGACGTTATGTCCAATAGGATAAGCAGAAAGTGAGACCAGTTTAGTAGTCAGTAACCATTACAACCTTTGTATAATCCGCACATAATGCATATGTCCCTGTTGAGCATCATATATTACCATTATCTATCAATTAAGCTGTTTTGTCCATTCTTGTAATGAAAACAACTTTTTCCCACAAATTCCCTCAAAGGTGTTATGCAGCAGAGTTGCTGCTTTCACAGCTATGTCTACACGGCTAGTAATCACAACACAGGAATGAATATTCGGATGATACGAATAAATGGCAATTGTTTTGCAAGTGGATAAATAAAAATACATCCATATGAACGATTTCGTATGATAAATGGCAACTGTGGCCAATGTTAAATTACACAGTAGCTACCTAGTGGGCACAACACGTGGAATCCACGTGGAAATCAAGTGTATTTTTGGTGAAGTGGTGGATCCACGAACTTTCACGTGATATACACGTGGATTCAACGAGTATTTAATCACGTGGAATAGATGTGTCAAAAACACGTGGACAAGACGGAGAATTTTAGGACCCATTTGTAAATTATTATTTATATATTCTTTTTTTTAATTTATACCAGAAATATGGGCATATGTTAACCTGACAGCCCCAGCTAGGCATGTGCTAGATATGACAAGATATAGTGGGTTTCACAACTTTTGGTGCTATCGATCGATGAGCTCTGGGGATGATGATGGTTTGTGGCTTTCAACTGCTTGGTTACTATCGTGACTGGAGTCTCCTGGAATAATGAGTCGAAATTCAGGTGAGATACTCTCCAGACGTAGGCGAGGCTCGAACCCCTGACCTGCTGGTTCGTGGTGGAGACCCGGTCGGGGTTGAGAGCCCTGTCGTGGGCCTAATCGAGCTCTTGAGAAACCGCTTTCCTCGCTTCAGTTTCGTACCAATTTATTTTGCATAATTACGTTCAATATCGAAAAATACACGGTACACGGTATAAATTATCATTATTGAAGACGAGATTTTATGCGTCATACTGAACTAGAAAGATTTGATTTAGAGCAGTAAAGCAAATACGAAACTTTTCCAACATTGTTCGTAACACTCGATTGGCGCGATTTGCTGCAGGTGTGGAAAGTTGAGAATTCATTCGCTATATTTTTGAAAGTTTACAAGTGAGTCGTATTTAAATGTTATTCTTTTAATGAAAATAAGTTTTCTCAAATGGTTGTGCAAACACTGCTTGCCGTATATAATTTGTTCATGGCTTGATGCTCATTGGTGCTAAAAACCTCTATTATCGCTTTCAGCAAAGTGCCAGCCATTGCAACGGAATGGCTGTAGGCACGCCTCGTGCGTATTGGGAGGCTTGCTCCTTAATACACCACAACCATCGTATACACACGCCATCGTTCATCTGTCCCTCCATCTTATAGTCATCGTTCATCTGTCAGTTCATCTCACAGTCATCGTTCATCTGTCAATCCATTTCACGCAGTCGTCATCGCTCATCTGTCACTCAGTCCCACAGTCATGGCTCATCTGTCATTCATTCTGGCAGTCGTCGGTTGAGCAATGAAGGTTTTTCTTTAACATAAGTGCACTTTTGTGGATATTTTACTCTTTAAATATTTACTTTATTTTAATGCTGCTATTGAGAAAAGAAAAAAGTATCTTTTGGTTTTATTTACAAGTTTGCAGTCATCAGCATAGTTATTGCACACTGCATAATTTGTGTGTGCACAGGTTTTCAGAAGCGCTGCCTTCATCTTCTCAAATCAGGGATATACTGAGCAGGCAGGAGAGGAGAGAGCTGGCCGATAGTGGCAAAGAGCTTCCTGAAGCTGTGCAGATGAACAGCACTGAGGAATTCAACATTTCAATGAGCAGTTGATGGGCAACCAGAGAAAGAATTTTTTGGTATGTAAAATTGCAGTTTTGTTGAGGAATAGTGGGCGTCAGATCTAATAAACAGCAATGAAATATTTTCCACAAAAATGCCTCCATATTATCATATACTGTATTGTCTAGAATGACTGTTACACCAAATTCAACTAACATGCTTTTGAAATATTCCTTGTGGTTTTGTGTTCATTCACTTTGCTATTACTGGGTGATTATGACTTGTTTATTTTTGCATAAATAATCATTTATATGTGTAAAAGAATACTCTGAACCAACAATTTAAATTAGCCACGTTAATTCAAACACATTGGGTAAATGTCACATTATTGTGGTCGTTTCAGAAGTGTATGAAAATTGGTGGTAGCAGTGTCCCGGGATATGGTGAACAATTTGACAAGCAGGTGAGATTCTCACTCACTCTGTAGATGAATATGATGTGTACATCCATGATCCAAACAACTTTCACATATCAATTGTGTCCGCATTGGCAATGTTTAAGACATTTTCATGCACCAATTGTATTCATTCAGACATATTGCTTGCAGATTTATCACTAATTCCCTTCAGTGCATGCTTAACATGAAAGGGTCAGGAGGTGACAAAGCCAGCTTTGAGAAAATGGCACTCTGCAAACTAATTGTTGGTAGGTTCACCATTGGTTAATTACTTGGAAGTCCATTATAGTAATTGGATTTAATGATACACAATAAGGAATGCAAGTCAGTTGTACGATGTATGAAATTAGATTCTCCTCTTTGTACTGTGCAGAAAGAGCAGTGAAGAGTCATGGGTTCATCGAGGCTGCTGTTAATGTCTTACTAGCCAACCGACTAAGGAATGCACCCAAGAGAAAAAGTTTAAATATTGCCTATTGGTACTTTTTGTTGATATACTCACATATTTAGATTTTTAATAGATTTGACTAGGTCATTTACTTAAAGGGCCACTGACATGCAAAATTCAAATTTGTGTTGTCATCCAATTTTGAAGATGATTTTGTGACATTTTGACACTAGTATGACTGAGATGTCATAACTGGTTGCCGAGATATTACCGATCGAACTCACAGACTTTACTGTATGAAGTCATCAAACTCATTCGCTCACTTTTGTTTAGTGGCTTACTGATGAAAGCCTCTTACCCAGACGAATTTCACTGCTTTGTGTCAATTAGGTGACGTCACACAGAAAAATCTGTGAGCTCGGTCATACTAGTGTCACTTAAAAATTATCGTCAAAATTAGATAAAAATTTTGCATTTCAGTGGCCTTTTAAGTACATTTTATTATTTGCATTTTATTAGGGTGAAAGTAAATCATGTTATATCTGTGTAGACTCATGCATGTAGTAACTGGTTTAATGTGTTTATGAACAAACCTGCCTTTTTCCAGTAATTCTTTGCCTTTGTATGTTAACATTTACTCGTGATGTTTAAAAAAGATGATTAATATCGTTATTTGTGATCATGTAGCACTAATAGTTGGATATTTCTGAGAAATAAATGTTCTTGGTTCAATGATCTTGTCGAATCTATTAAAAAACAAAATGATTGTATTGTAGAATTACTAAGTTGACTAAAGAGGAAGTAAAACCACCTGAATACAGAAATTTTGCATTGTTGAATTTAGGTGGAAGGGCACACATCTTTTCCACGTGTCTATATCTACGTGGTTTCGACTTGCCTTTTACGCCAAGTTTTCCACGTATTTTCCACGTGAATTCCACGTGTTGTTGCCACTGGGTACCTATATATTATTCTCTGTAGCAAAGAACACCCAACAGGGCCTAAACATACATACACACACGCAAACAAACCTGCATAAGCATGCATGGGCGGACGGCCAGTGCACAAAGTTGATTCGGAATTTGTATGCAGAGCACAGTGAGTGACGAATCGATATCCTGACCTTGAATGGGGCTTATCTCAGCTAGAATCTATACAAACCCGGTCTCACAATGCAAACGAATCACTTCCGTCCCGTCGGCGGGGGTACGCAGAAGTCATC
Source organism: Urechis unicinctus (assembly GCA_034190875.2). Classification (NCBI taxonomy): domain Eukaryota; kingdom Metazoa; phylum Annelida; class Polychaeta; order Xenopneusta; family Urechidae; genus Urechis; species Urechis unicinctus. The sequence goes on along the minus strand of CM067356.1, from coordinate 51,451,396 downwards.
GTCTTGTACCAAGTGACCAATGGCTTTGAAGGGGAATTGCTTCTGCATAGCAATCATCATTGTCCATCCCCGTCGTGATATCACCTCGTTGTTTTATGCGACATTTACCTCAACGTTTCATTTCCTTTCATATTTCATGGAGAGATATGCATTTCGACGCACATGTAAAATAGCTACCAGGAAGCAAGTGCGGCCTTAGAGCGAGCGATGAAATTTAAGAGGGATTATGATGGAATGTGCCGCCCGATGTAGAATTACATGGTAAGTGCCGTCCATTCCAATAAACAACCATGGAATCACACACCAGCCACTTAGAATGCATTCAATAGTATCAAATATCATTTACTCCAATGAGTGTGACATGGGTGGAATTTTTTTCTATTTCGTTCAGACGTCCTTAAGGCGCGAAAAGGGTCATTTGCCCTGTTTTACATTATTGTGCACGTCAATGTCACATGACAATTTAATATCGCCGTACGAAGTTTTTCTTCAAACCTGACAAGTAGACCACGGATGACGAAATTGATCTATGTATTTTGTGCCGATGGCAATGTGAGCTCTGTTTTGCCTACACGAGGCCATTGAATATTATCGAAATGAAGTAAACGTTGCTTCATTAGGAGAATCTTTGAAATAATGTATAATGTCACTGTACGTCGTCACAATAATGCTGGCATAAGAACACAAATAGCAGAAGAAATGCAACTGAAACCATAATCAAGTCAATCGCAATGTGTCAGATTGCTTGTCATATGTTGCCTGTTATCTATTGGAATGCATGAGAGGGATTGCAATTCATGGGTACATGGACTGGTAGATCAACTCGACTGAATGACATGAATGCTGATCACACTCCTGGTTGCTGGGGGTAGTACTTTTGTCCACGATACTTGCGCCCATCAATATGATCCACATTCCTGTTGACAGGCAGCTAAAGCCACGTGAACTTCCAGATAATGCATTTCCTAAAGACCAACCTATGATATTTTGCATTTCATTGATCTCCTTTCAATAATCACGTGGATCATATCACAATCTGATTGTCTATTGGCTGAAAAATATTTATATACTTACCTAACGAAACGGAAACCTGCAATCAATACAAGGAGAGAGAGAGAGAGAGAGAGAGAGAGAGAGAGAGAGAGAGAGAGAGAGAGAGAGAGAGAGAGAGAGAGAGAGAGAGAGAGAGAAAGAGAGAGAGAGATTTATCACGAAACAACCACGTCAAGTTCAATCAATGATATTTAGTGATGAAACACCAGAAAACATGAACAGAGATGACTCCATTACAGCTTTTTCGATGCCAAGAAAGGGTTCCAACCGGATCATTCTAGCGGCTACACAATAAAAGAAAGAAATGGATGCGTCTTTAAACGTAATGGCTCAGCTGGGGGTTACTCGCTGAGTTATGCTCAGACTAACATTGAGGATAATCACGAGCTGTCAGAAGAAGTTTCTCTATGGGGGAAATAACAGCAGACAGACCTCACATTTAAATTGTCAGGAAACAGGAAGAACGCGATATTGTCAGCCATTACTCAAGAGAGCTCTCTGGGATGGCACTGAGGTTATCTTATACAATTTAATATAAACATTCACGCCAGCTAACTTGATATCTGATTCACCCATACTGATTGCATAATGCCGAGTGGTCTTTCTGCACCTACCAGGTAGAGCAATAACAGTTGCATTAGCAGTTAAGACAATTGTTAACCCGTACCAGCCTCTAACCTCAATCAACAGTGACGAGATTTCCGGCACATACAACTGCCCCGTATAATTCACTAGCTCTAGCACAAACAACACCACATCATTAGTGTAATAACACAATGGACACATTTACCTTTTCTTCTGGGGCAAATATTTATATTCATTGGATTTCTGAAGGCAAATAATGGGTAATAGATATGCGCATGTACCTTTAATAAGACCAGTTGATCTTGCATGAACAATCTCATAACCTGATACCTGTTCACTTCGGCTAGTGTTGTGCTAGTGTGTGTCGTGGAACAAACATATCAGTCGTAAGTAACGATGCAGAGAGAGCCTGTGTTGGATAGAAGGGCTCTTCTGACCAACAGTGGGTTATCGAAAATCAATAGGCCTATTTGAGGAGATACCATGCGATTTCGTGACTTAAACACATACATTCCTATTTATTAAACACTGCCTGAACAATTTACAATGATTGATCCATATCGTTGCGACGAACAATCGTAAATCAATGAGCTACACGCCTCCGTTGCGTCATTTATGGCAGACCGGCTTTTTATGTGATAATGTTATTGGACTCGGATCCAACATTAGGATACTTTATGTCGCTGTAACAGTGTAAGACTTGTGCGTTTGATTTATATGCGAAGGGCGTGAATCCCAAAACATATCTCAGCCAATGATTGACGAGAACTGGGTTCATATTTCTATGAAGATAAGACAGAACATGGACCATCAAAAAGTGATTAATAGCGATTCACTGGTCATTAATGGCACATCATTATGATATATTGATTAATAGATCCAACTCAAGCAAAACATGGCCCTGTTTTTGTGCACAGAGACTCCTTTCATTTGTGATGTGAATAAGGCATCACATATGAATGGGATGAGACCAAGCTTCGGACGATGTTCAATGCTGTTAACAGCTGTATTGAACGTTGTTCAGAATTAATGACGTAATGACGTGTGGCGCATTGCATATTCAATTTATTACCTCGATATTTCGAATCAAATTCGACAATTTGTCGACGTTGTTTATATAAAATACATGCTTTCACAGAACCAATTCTAGACTGACCAGGGTAGCATTCAAGCAATGTTAAAGTCCTGTTGATAGTATACAGACACCAGGAAGCTTGCTCCTGGTTCCTTTACGCATCGAATCATATCAAGCAAACACGAATCTACAAGAGATTCAATATCAAATATCATTTTGAATATGTCATTTCTTTTGCTCTTAAAATATAAATAGTGCGTCTTAATCGTTGTTTAAATATAGATGAAACTTTGAAGTGGCATTATCAGCACTGCATATTTGTGGGGTGGTTAGAAACAATTCGTTCATAACACTCTTACAAATAAATTCGTTTGGATTACTATTATCGACAACACAATATACATTAATGCGCGAAATAAGCAAGAATAGAATACAATTCTGCTACTAGACATTGTTGGTGGTTAACTACGTCAGAAGGTAAACGATTGAGTAGTGAGTCCGGCATGAAGCTGGTCAGTCAGTCAGCCATACTCTGAACACATGTTTAATTCGACGTGTGACGCTGTAAATGCAAACTGACCATAATAAAACCATGAAGATAACAGAATACGGAGTGAATTTAAACGAACGGAACGTTATGTTAGCAAATATAAAGTCAAAGAATTTCCGTAATAATTTTTTCTTGCGGATGCTATTTCCCTTCCATTTGTGACTGCAACTGTAAGGCGACTGATTTATGGCGCCCGATAGTCAGTGTAATGGGTGGTAATCAAAAGGTACTCAGCCGGTCTCAATCTATTGAGAAGATTATCAGCTTACATTGGTGTATGTTCAAGTCCAGTAAACTGTGATGTAAGTATGTTGGTTGTGTATTGCTGCTTGTGTATAATGTATGTCGGTTTCCAGGTCATTACTCTCCGAGGACTATAAAGGCCTTAAATGACGTATATGTTGATGTCATTTCATTATCGCGCGTTGATAAACAAAATCCCATATATGGTATTATAAATTTTCCGCTGTGATACATATCTGGAAAGCGATGGTGAAAAGAATCGTTTTCCACACTGTATGTGTACTCCCCGTTTGTGTGGATGTTCAATAGTTCAAATATTTTAAGATAATCGGATCAAAACTTCTTATTTCAATCCACACGAGCCACCATGTAAATATAACTAAAACAATAGGGTGGCCACCAAGGTTGGATGTTTACGAAAAAAATGTTAAACAGCCGTGCGAGAGCGGATCAATGCACAGAGGCGAGTATCACCCTGTTTATCGATCTTAGCAGATGCTGAACTTGTGTCCATGTAGCATTAGCATCCTAACAAGGTCGCCTGACAACATGTCATAATGTATCATTTCATTCCGAAAAAAAAGCAGTGGAATGTTGTCAAGACTTATCAGAACTGATGAAGTTGTATTTGTTGTAGGTGAAGTACTCAGAGGACTTCATTGTTAATATTCTTAGTTATGCACACCTGCGTGAGTGTTATCGATGTGGTGATTAACTGCAATAATTTATCTTATGCTTGTCTATGCAATAATATCCTATCGTTTTGCCAATAGCAATAGGCGATTGTTTGCAAAAAGTACCATTGGAATAACATTCAAACCATATTCCTCAAACATTGCATCGACGGTGATGGATAATGACTATTGGGCTGTCTACAAATGCAACAGACACAGACTTGTCGCAACAACAGCAAGATCAACACGCGAATCACACGTTTTGAAAATAAAAGAATAAACAGACTTGTGTAAAAGAGTAGTTAGTCGCCGAAAATGCACGCATGCCTTAGAGTAGATATATGCATCCAGAGGATGCTGAATGACTTTAAACACGTTATGATGTGCGATAAACTGGAAAGCAGGTCGTTCAAAAGATATCAGTGAAAGAACACATCCACCATAGGAACACCATAACAGCTGAATACCTTGTTACCCACGAAAATAAGATCCTTTTTTATGGGAGAGATAAGTAAGGAATGAATATATGTGTTATTGGGGCACATCTATCCGATGACAAATCACGTAGGACGTCCCTCACATAGATTATCGCCCATGTCGTGGATAACCAACAATGGCTAACACAAATTGACGAGATTATGTCCGTTTTAAATAAACATTTTTAATCGTGTCTGGTTGTTGGTTCTGTTACTAACATGCTGCAGTTCGTCTGCATCTGCTGATCTGAATATCGCGCAGCCACTAGGTACATGAAACATTGTCTAAGGTGGTTGTATTAGGCTTGAAACTGTAAGTGTTTAAAGATGCATTTTTTCAAAAAAATGACATGCGTTTTTTTTGCTCCATTTAATAGAACAACTCTTTTGGAACCGATATAAACCATTTTGCGGACTATTTCAACGCTATATCGTCAATTACACCGTATCGAAATCTGTCGGTCACACCCATGTTTACAAACATGAGCACATGTCGATGGGAAAATGACGCATGCGTATTGAAGGGTCATTTGTTGACAACACATAGTCGTGACGTCACGCGCAGCGTACGTTCGACAGAAGGTGGAAACGCATGCAGCCGAAATGGTGAGTGTTTTGATTCCTACATTTCTCTTCTTTGTTCTTCTTTGATTGGAGTTTTCGAATGATATATATAAAAAAGAACCCGCCTCAATAAAGTGAACACTATCGGTACAATAGATTACCATAAATTTAACAACAGATAGCGTTACACCTGCGAACGAACCCTGAGGTAGCCCTTGGACTTAGTATATTATATTTATACTGAGGCTGCGCATGTTCAAGCGTAATAAAAACGATATTCTTGACTAGTCTTTCACGTTTTTGAGTGTAAAGCCCTGACACTTGTTCGAAGTTTGATTATTTCATATGCAATTATCGGTGCTTTTTCATAGCAAACTATTGGAATATTACTGAATGAACTCATAAAATGTATTATAAATCAAGGGGCTGAGGTCTCCCTCAGGACGTCTACCTTATCTGGTTATAGTGAACTGAAACAGGGATTTGAATTGGCTGGCCAGTCGCTATCTTCTATGCATACATAAACCCTACAGAGAAGATAGCGGCCAGCCAATGCAAATCCCTGTGTACTGAAACGTCCATGCTAGGAGTTTGGGGTGGTATGTATCATCGTATGGGTATGGCTGACTTTTGCAGGCTTTTGGCTCAAACACTGTAACATTATTGATTGAATTATTCTTGTCATGTTCATTCATTGATTAAATTGAACCAACCCACTTTCAAATTTAAAGGAAATCAAAACGCCAAGGAGGGGATCACGTACAAGAAGAGGCAGTGGAAGGGGTCATTGTACAGATTCTGACAACGTGTGTGGAACTGAGGTTGGTTCCTTTTTTATTTGATTCTTATCAAGGGTATTTTATTGAACTCAATACACCCATTATGACTGGGAAGGATGTGTTTAATGATTTGAAATTGTTCACCATGACACAGGTGTCCAAGTTGGTGGAGGTTGCAGACAAGCCTGAAGAGGTGGCAGAGGAGCCCCACCTTCTTCAAACAAGGTACTTTTGGGCCTGCCTTACCTAATTGAATCACTTTATCAGGAAATAGGTCCAATGTTGAACTATCGAACCATAAATTTCCATTGGTTCTCATTTGTTTGTAGACCTCGACAGGCCGAAAGCGAGTCAATCTTGTTCGCAGAGGCTACCTTTGCAACGCACCAATAACTAACCAGGCCCTACATCAGAGTAGAGTGACTGCTAAATCTTTAGAGCTGTCACAGAAGGAGAAATTGAAGGTATTGTACAACTCTGCATTTAGCACTCTTCAGCTTCTCCAAAAACCTTAATGCAATTTTGGTCACAGAGAGAGATTTGTATTGGAGATATTCAATCCATCAAAATGAAGACTTTTGATTACTCATATTTTTTCAGAATTTAGTGCGGTGGCTGGATTTGGATGGGGTGGGTCAGTTGCTGGTTAGAAAGACAGCCACAGTTTGCGCTTACAATCACCCGACCCACCCCACCGCCGAAAGAAGGATTCCACCCTCCATCAACTACCACTTCCCCAGACTGTTGCATCTGCCTTCACTGTAGGGAAATGCCTCCCCCTGTGGAGCGGCAATGTTGCACTAACAGCCCAGACTTTTGCACATATGCACTACCTCAGATGGAAGGGGTTGTGCTTGACCCAATGGTCATTGAGGTTATTAACAGGTACCGGGTGGACTTGCTATGGGATGCAGTTGTCGAGGACAAAAAAAAAGATGCTTAGACACGACGCCTATCAGCAATTGGTTCTGTGGATTCATGTATTTTTGGAGGAGTGCAACTCCAGTTGTGTAAGGAAGATCAGAGACCTCTTCCTTAACAAGTATTGACAGTATACAGGCTTAATACAAAATAGGTTTTGGTAATATACTAAGTCTAAATGTTTGAATTTTTAATTTTAATCCAGAAATATCACATTGTTCTGATTGATATTTTTGTGTGGATTATAAATTGCTTAGTCTTACAAAACATGTGGTATTATTTGTTCTGAACATTTTTGCTTCAACAAACTTATTGTCTATTTGTTTTATGGAATGAGCATTCATATATTAGTAAATTTTTCGTCTCTCAAACACAGAAGAAAAGAATTATGCACACATTATTTTGTCAATTAGTCATGACGCTTATCTTCAGATTTGACTTTTTATGTTCATAATTCTAGCCCTGATAAAAAAAGAAGTGACATTAAAATGAGTTCATGTATTATTTATTTGCCAATTACATGTGTTCTTCTATTACAGTTTGGATTTACAGACAAAAGAATGTTGAAATGTACAATAATTTATTAGTCACAAAAACAAATTTCCAAATCATATTTTTAATCAAAATGAGACTCCTGCAATTGTTTCTTGGGTAGATGGCCTGGTACAGGACCAATGTTCAAACTGATTTTGCGGGGTCATCAGCAGAGCGTTGTGGGTGTTGTTGTGATTGCTGTCGCATTGCTTGGGCCTAAAGATTTCTGTCATCATATCTGGTATATGGGCATAAGTCTTGACCTCTAAACCGATGACCACGTCTTTGACTGCTTGTTGAAGCGATTGCTGTACCTGTAACACAACAAATGGCATTATATGGCCAAATAGCTAGAACACATTACATGTGCAGCATCAGTATTTTGTTTTCTGATAGGACATTTAGTCAGTGCGTAGTTGAGTGGTCATGAGAGACTTACATTGGCTGACCAACCCTACTTGAGTGCATATGTCCTATACCTATACCTGTTGTGGTCCATTGTCACAACTTGACTGCAGGCAAGGTATGATGAACACCTGATCACCAGCCATTGAACTGTTAGGGTCAAGAGGATGCAATAATTTCTCTACCTGAAATTTACAAATTAAGTAAGGTATGTTTGCAACAACAATCTACAAATCTAAATGGTGCAATGAACTCACAATAGGCCCTTAGATTTTATTTAATCGGTGACATTTACACAAGTCGATTCAATACAGACCGATTCGATAGCAGGGTATTCATCTGTTCATAATACTACGAGATTACTTACATGTCCAGCAAAAACTTTGCAGCTTCTTCGTTGGTCACACTCCTCACTTCCCTGAATGCCTATCTTAAGACACCCTCGTGTTAGACGGCAGCTGGTCTAGCTCCCGCTTGCTTCTCTTAGTTGTTGAATCTATTAACAGCTTCTTTCTCCCTCCACCTTTTCTTCGTTTCTTGGTTTGATCGGCCATTATCGCAATGAAAATAGCGCAAACTAAACACCCGCCGGCGGCAATCGGCACAGAGTGATGACGTTTCTGCGCTTCCGAAATTAATAATACATGAGCTTCCAAATATGGTCTATTCTTGGCTGGAAGTGAAAAATAAGGAATTGAAGGTTTATTTACGAACAACAAGAAATATATACGGCCATTCCAACTTTGGAATCCGGATATCAGCACCATTTAGGGTACTCTTGGAGTTAGCAACTTTTTTTTTCGATTCGATTTTTTGAAAAAAATGCACCTTTAAGCTGCCAGTTAATAATAAGCCGACGTCGCGTAGTAATGAAAGCTGGTTAAATAATATCGTACTGTATGTTCACACCCACAGGACAATCAGTACGGGCAGTGAATGATGTGTAGAATTCAGTAGCTTCTGATAATTGTGTCTGTATTCACCTGTGCACATCAGCCCCGTCCGACAGTTGTCATCGTCTGTACAGATAGTAAATACAGTCATCTAAAATGTATTTAAAATGGCCATTCAATACAATAACCATAAATTGACCCTTAATATTACTTTTCGTCTTCTTCAATAAAATATGCTATTGCATTTTGGGGCTGATTTACGATGGCCACGATACAACATGAAAGAAAGAAGTAAGGGGATGGTATAAGTTACTGATTGAGTTGGGAGTCTTTAATAACAGTGTATCAAGGCGTTATGATCGAATGAGTCGTCTATTCCTTAATATCAGCGTATAACAGCTTAGAGTACCGATGATGCATCTCTGCGTGTAAACCTATGTGACGATTGTGATGGAGTTAAGATCTTGATGCGGCCCTTGGGTATCACAGCTACATTGTTACGAATGAATTGTATGACTCACGAGATCGCTTCTGTTCAGAATTCGTAATTCTTTTTATCACGATACATTACAGTAATGTAATGATGTAATTCCAGCTTCAAACCGACCTTCTTCAGAAGCCATTCATTGCGCATGCAGGGTGGTACAGAACGATCGCATTTCATTGTGCTAGTTTTCTTGCCGTCTGACTTCACCTAACTTAACGTATTGTCGCTGTCGTCGGTCACACCCTCGGTCACCTGAGGATGCTTGACTGCGCTGTGAGGAACAGCTACCAACGTACCGCTCAAGTATACTTTTTGAGCCAATTATGCTTGGACATAAAACATGTCAGGTAACAAAGCAAATGACATCATTATCCATACAATACCACAGGACTTGTGTTAAATAACGGTAATCCAATAACCTCATCCATTTATGTCAGCATTTGAGTCTTGAAAACGTTGATAAATATTTCAATCCATTACATACGAAAATGATACTGCTGCTATAAATGAAACACCGACTACCGCAATAGTAATCGCTACTCTAAATATCTATATATTAATCATATTTCTAGTATATTATGATTGATGGTTTCTCATAAGATGCCATGCCGCGTGCATAACATTGAATTTGAAACAAAGCTCCTAACTATATGATCATATATTATATGACCCGTTCCGGTAGCTGTGTTTCGCCGATGGATTGTCTGTTGCATGACAAATTCATCCAACTTGCGCAGCCCGATTAATTGTGTTACCTATAAAGATTTGAGCCTCAGCATACACATTAAGACATGCTTAATAAAAAAGTGCTTTAACTATTAGACCCCCGACCCTTTGAACACACGCTGACCCTCACAAACGAATCAACTGATCCCCGGCAAGATGATTCCCGGAGTAGTTACTCACATTACATGTGATGTCATATGTGAATAGCAATGATAACCGACATCAATTCAAACATTTGCATTATGGATTAAGCTAAAGACTGCCATAGAAGTAAATTGGCTCGCAATAAACTGCAAGGTTATTTACATTTAGAATTTGTCTCTCCGAGCTAAACTATTTTGTTCCCTTCAAAATAATCTAAATATAGGTATATATGAATATTTATATATATATATACATATACATAAACATGTATTTTTATATACATTTATCTGTAAATATACGCATAGAAATATATATATATATATATATATATATATATGTATATATATATACATCTAAATACATATATATAATATACATGTATATATTTATCTATGTATATATACATATTTACATCAGTATATATATGCATATGTATATATACATAGATATATTTTTTATATATAAATATATATATAAATTTATACTCAAATGAATATATATATATATATATATAAATATATATATATATATATATATATATATATAAGCGTGTGTATATCTTTATGCATATAATTTATATTTATGTATATATAGACACATATATGTATACATATATTTAAATTCAAACACGTATCTATATGTATATGTTTATACAAATATAAATTGTATGTTTACATATATATATATGTATATAATTATACATACATTTGTATATGTATTCATATGCATTTATACATAAGTATATATAGACATATATATATATATATATATATATTTAAATATGTGTATATATGTGAAAAAAAATGAAAATACATATGTATGTGTATAGATATATATATATATATATTGACATATGCATATATACGTGCGTATATATTTATATATATATATATTATATATATATATGTATGCATTTATGTATTTATATGTATGTTCATAAAAACATATATATATATAAATATATATATAGATAGAGATATATATATATATATATATATATATATATATATATATATATATATATATATATAGATATATATTCATATAAAATATATATATATATCTCTTATATATATAATATATATATATATATATGTATATCTATATATATATATATCCCCTATATATATATATATGTGTATCTCTATGTATATATATATATCTCTATATATATATATATATATATATATATATATATATATATATATATTTATCCCCACATATATCCCATGAAGTGTATAGTACACCTTTTTGACGTAACAGCCTCATACATCAATCCTCTGTCTAATCACCTCATGGATCCATGGGAAATATAGGCCCACTGTATCCTCCCGTATGTCGTAAGAAGCGACTTATAAGGGCTTGTTGTTGGTCGTGGGTAGCGACTCTTGTCGGTACACAATGGGATCTGGCTGGTGATAGAGAGGTCTTTGCGAAGGCCGTATCTGCAACACACCACTTTGGTTCCCGATTTCGCCCAGACGAGAGGCTTAAATCCATAAAGAATACAGACGTCGAGCAAACTGTCATTTTTTCCTGTCAAGTGGCAATCGACTCAATCGACTAAATTGCAGCAGCTATGGCATTTACTTGTTAATTTATTAATTGTAGTATTGTTTTCTGACTGAAGTGTCAAAGAGGCACGATAACAACTCGTAATGTTATCAAGGTAAGAGCAGCAGCTACATCATCAGCCTAATGTGCTTGACAACGACCTTTGTATGATGTCTGTTAATTATATATACAAATTAACAGGCACCTAGTCAAGTTACTCTCAGCGGTTTAACCAGCACTGTATCGCTGAGGTTGATTTCTCCCATTGGATGTTATGAAGCATCCGTATTTACTCGGCATGAAGTGTGTCCATCAGCATATACGCGTCTTTCTATAGTTCAATTATATTTCTTTGAATCCGTCGGAATGATCAAGCAACACGGAGCAGTTCTTGAATGTTGTTGATATATAAATGTATCACTACACATATTAGTTCCTTTGCCCTCTCTGCTCTCTAGTTTCATTGTATATTCGTGATCTGACCACCTCGCCGAAATGAATCAATATAATTTTATTGACCAATGTCGTCCTTCTCTCGTTCTTCGCAAATGTCAGTGCTGTAAGACATGCACGGTGCACATTTTGTGTGTTCAAGGAAACAATGGGAAACAATATAGATATGGGCTGTACGATACGAACCTACCATCTAGGACCTTTTAGAACAAATATCCGATACGTCAGAGAAGGACCTAAGATAATCATAACATTTAAAGATGCATATTTTGGATGGCAGGTTCAATCCACATAACGTTTCCGTTTTTGTCTATTTACTTAAATTAATCGATTGTAATCTTAAATATTGGGAACACAAAATTATCCAGTCTTTGTCGGCATCGGCGGTAAACAGCCTACTAACTTTGTTTAAAAAAATATGCAAATCGGGGCGGTTGGGTTAAGTTACTATGCATGCCCCTGCATTCAGTTTTAAATGTCTTGTAGCGTCCACCATGTATTGGATCTAAAATTTAGGTCGGGTCAAAAATGATGAATGACAAAGGACCGAAAAATTGAAAAGGTGCTTATCAGCTCACTTTTGTGAATTGCTTTTCCAAAAGTAGTGCATAATCGGTCCGTGAATATTTTTTCACAACAAGATTTGATGATTTATGATGAATTGCACTTTTAAAGCATTGTCATTAGCCAATCTCATACAATCTTAATTAATCGGAAAATGAACTGATTTACGCTGTATGTCACGTATACTTTCACCAGAGCAGCGGATATGGAATATATTATTGATATCTCATCTGGTTAATATTGTCCGTATGATTTCATAATAAACCCACCTGATATCACGGTCTCGTGCAACTCTCTCATCAATCTTCTGTCCCATAAGCGTTGCCTCATTGACATCCATCATAGAAAGAAATAGGATCACATATCGCAAATATGACCCTTGAAAGAAACACTCGCGACGTCACATATCCCTGCGGATTCCTGAGTGGGCGAAAGGATGTCGTGCTGCTGGCAAATTCCAGGAATGTCACATCTATCCAATCTCATGATTGTTATATTTGGAATGGCCTGAATGCAAAACTTTCGCTTTTGCCTTTGGGTCGCCAATAAAGCAAATGCATCGCCTTTATTTGATTCAGTAACCCGTTTCAGGCTTATCAGTTAACATTTAACACAGCCACAGTGCCACACAGCGCGTGATGATGCAAAAACAGATTTGTCTTTATCGATGTTCAGCTCTACATATATATATATATATATATATATATATATATATATATATATATATATATATATATATATATATATATATATATATATATATATATATATATATATATATATGTGTGTGTGTGTGTGTGTGTGTGTGTGTGTGTGTATGTGTGTGTGTGTGTGTGTGTGTGTGTGTGTGTGTGTGTGTGTGTGTGTGTGTGTGTGTGTATATTACGGTCGTTTAGATGTTTGAACCATGTAGCGGAGCATGGAGTCTGGATGATTTGGCCCAATGATGTAAGGCAATCCATGTACAATGTTTGAACGATAGCCATGAATGCCTTGAGTGCGGCCATTTTATCAGGTTGAAATCACATCACTGTCTGATTCGTGAAATGGAAAAGCGCAATGAGTGGTCACAAATGAAGAAAGTATGCGATTGATAGTGACGAGAAGGCGTTGTGATGTTAAGCAAGTGATCTATTTCGACATATTGTTATCGATTATCTATTAAATAAAGTTATGATAGGCAGACCTAAATACCGTGTTTTAGCATTCGTTTATTGCTGTCCTTAATTCATTGTTAGTGCAAAGCTCAGCTTGCCCCAAATTTATTCACAAAACGGGACCCAAATGAATGCCTGTCCATGATATTTTCAAGAAACATTTTGTTAAAGAAACTGCATTGAATAATCTTCGACCATAAAGATAATAGAACACATTTTGGTACGAATGCGTTTGCAGTCCTATAATCAACTTACCAGTGCGTAGATTCGCAAGCATACAATGGCGATAAAAGATCCATCAAGATTCTCCTTTGCTGCACTTTTATTGGAGATAATGGATAACCATCTTAGATCGACTGGGACGTCCATAAACTGGCATGATTTGTTCATGGTTTCGCTTTTGCACACAATCACTCCACATTCATGTACAAATATTTTACATAATGACACGATAAACCTCATACAATGGTTCGACAAACGTAGGTATCTGTTTGTCTTATTAGATTGTTAGGGTGATAATGCTGCCTTCAATGATTTTGTTTAGCTCATATTTGTAACGAACTGTTTCTCGAAACTTTGATTGAGATTCTGAGCGTTTGCCTCAAAGAATATGATAAATTAGCCTATTTGCTATCTCCTTGCAATATAACAATATATAAATACATACAGTAGAGTAGGTGGGTCAGGTGACCGATTAACATGAGTTAAGTCATTACTGCACGGATCGTCTCCTTGCCCCACACCGACCATCTCTGATACCACGGATTCTGCTTCCGGTTTGAATTGTGTCATCTGGCTTGCTTCATTATGTTAATGCCTTCTCTGTTGAGGTATCTGCTAGTAGCAGACACTGGGCAGTTATGTGTAAACGAATGAGGTCTCTCTTGAACGCCAATGCTGTAAAGTGATACACGACATAAAGAATTGGCTGTCTGGCTCCGATTCTTCACCCGACCATGTTTAACGTTTCCATAAAACAAAATGGTTGCACATCAAATGTCTCTAGGTACCAGTTTCATTCCGACAAACAGCAGTGAACCGCAATCGGTTATAATTGCATTTAAGATATAAATTATTGTCCCTAGGACGGCATGAAGACGAATGGTTAAACTGCCATGGTGTTTAAAGATATCAAATGTTGGTGACGTAAATACTCATGCCTCAATGTTACTGTTCTAAACATGCGCCTTGGTCGGAATGTTTTACATTTTTTGTGTCGACAATCAACGAAAATTAATAGTAACGTAAGGATCTTTCAAGTATCTGCAATGACAGGAATGAATAAGACCTTATTGTCTGATGAATGGCTTTATTGAATGGACCTCGATGCTCCCACAATGTTAGCTAAGACAAGGAACAGGGACTGCCAATACGGAACTGTAGTTTATATGGGGTGGTTAGCTCAATCGAGTATGGCACTTACTGAACAGACGCATATCGATTTATGTGGCGAGATTTTATCACTTTTTGCGACTTGATGTGTCATTTCGCTTTGCCAGAGAGTCATGCAATCAGACAGCGGAGGAAGTTTGATCACCGAAAAGATAAATGACAAAACACATATAGCGCCTGTGTTTTTAGGGCGGCTATTTACATCCAGTGCCACTCTCATTATGAACCGTTTTCAGGTGTCCAGCTGCAACCTTATTCCTGTCCAACAATCATATTTTAACACAATTCAAATGAAACTTACACAGAATTTGCTTATATGCTTCATGTATTATCATTTAGTACTCCCCATTACAATGTACTTTGATATCATCCCCTATGGATGAGATGGGTAGAGACGGGTACTGAGTACGAGGTACTGTGAACAACATAAGCGCCAAAACAGCAGGTTGGCGGCGTGTATATCTGGGCATACTACACATGGAACTATACGCTGATCGTAGGTGCTAATATAGTAAGAGGATTGAGTCCCTTCCTAAGAATGAATAGTTGATACAGGTACAACCAAGGCAGAATCGGTGGTTGGGACAAAGAGGAATGAGCTGCGCGTTAGGACCATGACAGAAAATAGGAGGAGACTGAGGTGATAAGATAGGTGGAGTATCAACAGTAAATTTATGGCGACTCTCAAATCTGAAATTCAGGATATAGCCTAGTGAGTAGCTACGGAGCTGGAAAAATGGCATATTCATGTACCGGAAAAGATAATCTGTATATGTATATGAGCTGCTATCTTTGACCCACATTGAATCCTTCCTTTAATGAAGGAACATTTCCAACAGAGGTAAATGTAGCCATTGTCACCCCTGCGTATGAAGGCCGTTGTCAGTATTTTCTGCAGTATCTAACAATGAATGTACAATGGATAAGTGAACTATACTGAGGTGCATATCTCTATCAATATAAATTTGGATTACAAATGTCACACTCGACCAACATGGCGACGAAACGTAAATCCAGTAGATGAAGGTGAACACGTTATTGGCCTATATTTAGATTTCGAAAAAGCCTATTATGCTACTAATCGTGCTATTTTGATGTATAAGCTGAGGTTCTGTGTCACTCTTTATAAATGAATTATTATATGGAAAACCGGAGTTAGGATGTGGGGTACCTCAAGGTATTATCTTGGGCCATTTGTATGCCAATGACCTTTCAGATGCCTCGCGCATATACGATTTTATTTACGATTCTATTTGCTAATGATATCAGCTTACGTTTAGCAAATTGCAACTGCCTCAGAAGCTTTCAAGGCACTTGAGCTAGCCACAAAAATACACATACTAGCTTTTCTTATTTCTGCATCACAGCAAATGCGCCATCGCTTCGCCAATAGGAAAAGAATTACCATCGCCAACAGCCATCAAATAACAAGCCTGCTTGTTTTTCATAATCAATAATCACTTAGATCAATAACCCGTTCTGCGGTTATTAATTACACTGATTCAGAAAATTTATAGTATGCGTACAGTTTTGGAGTCATTCAAGAATCTGCGAGATATGTCCTTGCCAATAAACAGAGATTCGTTTTCACGGAATGCTGTATGAGTTGCTATATAGAATATTTAAGCCCACTTAATATTTTTTTAGCTATTGGCTTAAATCGGACAATTGTTTGTAATGTCACTATGTGTCAAATCCGCTAACATTAAAAACTACGCGTGCAGTTTTGGAGACGAAATCGGAATGTAAGCGATATTTCCATTACCCGAATAAACAGATAACAGACTACCTATTCTATGAAAAATCAGCTATGCCAGAGAGATAACAAAACAAAATTGGGTTGATGTAGTTATGTTTCTGTAAAACAGCAGCCTCGTCGCTATTGGTGCAACAGAACTGCAAGACTTTGCATATAGAACCGAGAAAGTGTGCGCTTATCATTGCAAAGGGATAAATGGCAGCATATCTTTAATTAGGAATTATAAGTTTGTCGGAAGAAGTACAAATGAATATTAATAGTAATACGGCGCTATAATCCAAGCAATTAAAAGTCCAAACTACATGCTGTGGTGGCATTTGTCGCCATTCAGCAGCACAACTGTTCTTTTGTAGGAATATATTCATAACATGGATGCGGCTGTTTTTTGCAGGTCATGTTGAAGCAAAGCGAATATTGAAACAGCGAAATCGAGGTTTTGACCAATAAAACAAAAATATTTTTAAAATTCATTAGGCGTTATGACAGGGCGATATATCTCTGCAGCGTTAGTCATAAGCAGACGTCATAATATTACTAATGCTTGTATGGCATATTTATGTATGCTTACTTATTGCTTACAATAACTACAGCAAATCTTATTGGAAAATACATACATCGCCAATAACAACCGTTGATATACGTTAATTTTTGCATGAGCATTAGCTTGAAAGGATTTGTGCATAAAATTAAAAAAAACCCAACTACATTAATTCACTTATATCCCCAAACAGTAGCAACAAACCTTCTCATATATCTATACCAGAGCAGTAGTCGACCGAAATTCTGCAGAAGCAGTAATAAATGCATATGAAATATATTACACATTATTCGTTTGAAAGCAATCCACATTATTACTTTTGTGTGAAAATAACGCTGTTACTTGTACATTACCTAAGCTAAATACCATTCATTTACAGTCATCTACATTCGTAAACACAACAATAATCCTTCCTAATTGGATTTTATTCATGATTTACGGAATAGGAAGATGTCCAAGGGACTGCATTAGGTGCTTGCAACTCCTCTATGGATAGGGCCTGCAGCTGGGCTTCTGAGAACTTGCTATTTCTACTTGCCATTGGGCTAATACGAGTAAAGTAGATGTAGGAATAAATCAATCCTAATATGGCACACAGTACCATCAGTGCTATGAGCACAATCAAGCCAATGAACATTCTGATGGTTGGCGATCACAGCAGATATTGACACACTTTGGATGGTCCCACTAAGAGTAAATCAGAAGTTCAGCAGAACGCGGGGAGCAATATAACGTGCAACGGCGTTCATATCATAAAAGGCAACCATGGGTAATGTTTATATAACATGTCGGAACTGGACTTACAACCAAATGTAACCAGCTCTCAGTGACACATGAAGGCTAGAAATAAGAAAAGCAAAGATGCAGATGAATAAATCTGTCAATTATAACCAGAAACAGTTCGATTTCAACACGGTTAGGAATGACTTACCATCTTGTCGTTAAGTAACAGCGAGAAGTATTTTTTCCGCAATAAGTGCAAACGATTCTTAGATCAATATTGGGTAACGATCTCAGGCCATCTATCACTTATTCAATTTTGGATCTTACATTTCTAAGATCTGTTCAACCAAGCAATAAACAATAAACAAAGTATTTGCTGTAAATATTACGCACTAGTGTTAAAAATGGGGGAGCGATTACTTAGTATCCCTATCTAAAGCATCCATAATATCGATTTAATAGGAAATCAAATTACTGAGAATGAATGAACTGTGAATATTACGCTTACGTGGGACCATTGTTTAGCATAATGGAACATGCCACATTGTGGCCGGTGATGTCGTGTTTAATACCGGTATATAAAGGTCAAGGTCAAATGAAACGAATATACGCCATCTTAATCGTAATAAGTGAAAATTTGATAAGTTGTGTGGGTCTTAAACCGGCCATCGGAGGCACGCAGTGAACACAGGTTTACCTCGCAATGAATAAGAGCATACTTGCACACCAACAACTCTCAGGGATAATTGAAACTGCTTCCCATTGCAAGTTAGATCAACCTCGCCACTTGGTTTTGGGCAAGTGACTGGTTCATTTCTCCCATTTTCCCAATGTTAAGCTTCCAAGTGCCGAACCACTTGACCTGTATTCACCAAGTGCATGTAGGGGTTGAATGTTTCCTTGAGCCGACATCTCCATCTCTTCGATCCAGATGACATTCATGATCAAAATAAAGAAGAGTTACGCAGTATTTGCAGCTCTAGCACAATCGAAATAATCATTTGCGGGCTTCCATATTATTTGTCGCTCTGAAGTAGAGCCCCACTCTGTCACAGAGGCAGGTACTTAGTCCCTTTAAACAGGTTATTATGATGCTTATATGAATCAGTTGTGATAAGCAACTAACCTGTGCTTTATACACGCAGGTGTTTATATCAAGGTACTGGTTCATTGCACACGGCTATTAAGTACAAACATCCGTACAGCAGATGTTGGTCATATTCTTGGCCAAATAGCAACGTATATCTATAACGTTTGTACAGAAGTCCTGCTGGCCCTTTACGTTGTAGATTGAATATACGCCGAGCGTTACCCATACTACAAGCCTGATTCGCCTTTAACTTTGCCACCAGCTACTCCAAGTCGGAAGATCCTGCTTGATTTAAGAGACAACCGAAGTAGATAAGCTCGTTAACGTTAGTTAGTAGTTGCGCATGGTTTCCCAAAAGCTATTGGTAATGCCAATTTACAATAAAATATTACGCACACCTACCTATTGGGCGGCTAGGTGAAGAGTGTTGTCAACATGCCTTACAATCAATGTCACAACAAATGGTGACAGGATAACCAGCCTATATTCACGGTCACACTATTGTCACCCTGAAGCACGCACTTTCCCGGAGAGTCGATGCGTTAGTAGTCCTGTCACGCAATCAACACCTAAAACTCCCGCAGATGGTATTAAATGAAGGTCACTTCTCCATTGATTGCTCACACGGTGAGTGTGTGGCGATGGAGCTAGCATCTCTGCACACACGCGAATGAACCACTAGACAGCAGGACACTGGCCATGCAGCGCCTGACACTATAAATAACACCCCACTTCTACCTTTGCCTACAGACTGTTTACTGAGGTAAATATTTCTGGCAATGTGAGTTTCCCAAATAGGGCGGGCGCTTCGGGTAGTGGATGGACGAAACGCAAATCATGGCATGATGTGCTTCACAGCAATGAGAAATTTCAAATGAATAATGCTATTTTTGTACTAAAATCATTCAGTGTGGCATTGTCTGTAATAAGTGGCATCATTAACAGCGAAACTCAACTAGCTGCACCATATAATAACACATAAAAAGCAGGTAATGGTACCTTCAGCTCATTTGAGTCATACTATTAACATCACAGCGGCTATTTTACAGTTAGCTGCATAGCAAATATGATCTATAATTTGGGAAATTGTCCACAGCAATCCGTGTAATGCTATCACCGAAAAGTGCTACTACCGGCATTATTTTTCTAGTAAGCGCGTAATACGCAGGTCTACCAACTGTAACGGGTACAACACGTGGAAAATCAGACCATTTTAAAGAAAACCATAACTAAAATATAGCTCCGGATATACCTGTTGAGCATATGCTGGTGCAGAGCAAAGTATTTCATACAATGCCTCATGAAAATGCTCTCATGCGTCCAACATTGTGGCGCATTGATGTTTTAGAGGTGCCATTGGAAGCCTTGTAATGCATTGACGTATATTGTACTGACGCCACGAAACGGCCCTTAATTTATGTTCATTAGCAGTGCCATAGTCGATCCCTGCTGTTAGACGAAAGTCAAACGCGGGATGGTAAACCTTTACTATAAGGAACAGTCAATATTTTGTCATCATCTATGGATTGACAACGTAGGCCATGTGTTGATTAACGCGAAGGAAATAATGACCATACGTGCAGTGCAATTACCTGACCACACCACACAGTGTCACTGTGATTCCGGTCCTGCTCACTAATATTGGGTAACAGTCATGGAGATAACTCCCAACAGAAGAAGGTATTGCATTAAAAAGACTTCTTGATTTCTCTGACAGTGATGAATCTGAGGCGCATTGAGATATGCTCAACATTGCTGACATTTATTCAACGTTAAAACATTTTATATGCTGACGGTTAGTGAAATTGACTCTTGACTTAAAAACCTGAAACCTGAAATAGGAACATTGCGCTGTCAAGTACCATGGTTGACTCTAAGCCGGCAATTAACTTGCTATGAACGTTAATTATATATTTTTGATTCCCTTGTCACATTTGTTCTCTTCTTCCATTGCCTAAACTTACCTCCACTGTTTTGCCCAAATGTCAGAAATCCCCCTTCCCCACCTACTCTCAATCATCATGAAACATTTCAGATCAGAGGAATGGTCTAATATCAGATTTTGGATCCTTTCAAATGAGCTTTGGTGACACTACTTCATCCGAGAAATAAGTGAAGTTTGATCATTTCCACGTGTTGCTGTCATTTAAAATAGTGAGCTTCAAGAGTCCTTGCACATTTGCTTTGAGCCTATGAAGAAGGCATAATTATCATACAGACTGGCATGCGTGAGTGATATAAAAGTTGATATTATTTCGTAAAGTCACAGTACATATTGTACCTATGAAGCATAAGCATCAATAGATGCCATACACAATAATGGGGCGCCATATCACATACGTTTCAAGGGGATAGATATACCACTTATGAGAAGCTATTTATTGTGAAAGGTGTTATTATAGTTGTTAATGCTCAACGTTTCCGCTGATTTAATGAGATGCACTTCAGGTGGGGCTCAAATCATTCGAATGAACAAGTATTACTGTTATGATTCACAACACTTTAAGAACAAACAAGTTATTTCATTGGAAAACTGTCACTCCATCATTCATCTGGTTTGATTCAAATATGTCGTCCCAAAAACATGGAGTAATTGATAGACGATTTTTGTATCGTCTGTAGAAAATTAACCATTTCGTAAAAAGACCCCTATTTCGTTCACAATATTGACACTTAATTTACTACCAACAAAACAGAGCTTGGGCGTTAATATCACCAACAGAACAGTAGAATTGCAGGTACCTGAAGGGTAATATATCTACGTCAAATCGACCAGGAACATATAAAGGGAAAATGCAATTATTAACGTAACTGGACAAGAAACGAAACCTTACACAGGATAGCATCTTCTGCCTTAATGTACAACATTGTTACCAGTTGAATTGCTTGGTGGCATTAGGCGAGTTACCACATCGCGCGCGTACTTTTGTGCTTCGACGCATATACAGATGAACATGCGTCTTGTATAACTGATGAAATCTTTTAACCGTATCGAAGATGAAAGTATTATTACAATTGCTAGATTTACACAGAATAGTGATTTAACTGTGGATACAGAAAAAACTTGCAAACGCAGCATTTAAATGAAAATAGGGGTCACCAACAGTTGAAAGCTTCTGAAGACACATTCACATACTATGCCGCGAGTGCAACGACTCTGGTGATCGATTTTTGCTTTGGTTTAAAATCAAACGTACATTATATTCAAGAGTCACTTTGTAAATCGTTTCCTTAGCAGTGACATATTACCTGGCCATATTGTCATCGTGGAACCTTATCTGAACCATGTATTGCTCGATGTGACCAACGGGACGGCTGATGGGGTATCGGCATATTATCTAATAAGGAAATATGCTTTGCTTTGTTGAAGATACATTTTGAGAGTTATGAGCGACACTGTTCGGAGAGATAAAAAGATTACCAACTGTGATGAATTTTAATATTTTACATTTTTTATTTTCCAAGATATGTATTTACATTTTCTTCCCCTATAATGAGGTGTATTCTTCTAACTGCTCAGGCGTGGACTGTTCTCGAGTATGTGAATGGCATTGAATCAGTATGGAGAATCCAGGGTAATATATTCAGCGATAGGATTTATGCCTAACTCAAGTAATGTATTTCTTGCAATCGGTGTCATGAAAATGTCGACACCTTGTTAACTAGTTCATCTCACTCTTTCCGAAGAAACATAATTGTACTATAGATATGTGTGTGTAAACTAGTGCTTAGCTGGACTCTATGACTGGTCTGTAATTACCTTGTTACGTTCATAAGTCAACATGAATTGCTGTATGTACATATGTAGATAACCAATATCTTTGCAAAACCAAACTTATTGATTGAATATATTTTGTTAACAAGGCTGTCAGGCATGGGCCATTATTTTGCAAAAGATTGACTGCCATCGACCATTCTCAATCACGTAACCACCTGTATGTTCCATTACAGTCTTCAGGCGATTATGGTAGAACCAATAGACCATATTTCGGCATGAGAGAATTGTCGGAACTTATTATGGTTTGTTCTACTTATGCGTCGGTACTCATATACTTTTTTTGTGCGAATCATTAAATATCATTCTAATGATTCGAATAACGACAGACCCTCAAATACTCCTTGTGCTCGGTTTTATGCACCAGAAAAAAAGCCCGATGCCATATTCAAGATGTTATCACCAGCATGCGTCCTCGGATCCCAACCTTATAGTAACATTCTGAGTGTAGGTTTCATTATTGCTATAACTGCCCTGCATTTTAGGGACAATATTTGGAAATCCTCGATGCACAGAAAATATGACTAGATCAACCGCGTATTGTTGTGCATTCCATAGATAATTGCTCTTCTTATGATAAAGTGAACAATGAACAATACCAGGTGTGTACATCGTGTCTGGGTTTGCAGGGCTCTTGGGTCAGTTGTTTCGTTCGTCTTTCAGTGCATCACCTCTTCGTCAAAGTATAACTTCTTCAGTACAACCCCTCGATGCTGCAGCTTATGTACATGATCAATATCGTGACATTGACAAATTGACCACCTGACAAATATGTCTTGCCCGGACGGCAAGGACTATTTTTCTGCACCACAAAGAAATCTTTTGATGGAGTACACAAATCTTGTTTGTTGCGAGATGACCGAAAGGACGAATTCTTCTGGCACATCAAGTACAGCCAGAAGATGAAGCGTAAGTCGAGTTGGTGTAGACACCCAGGACCATATACACAGGACGTCAGTGCAAATACATTAAACTTGGTGTGTTACAAGCTCGGAAACGACAGCCCTCAGATGCGCTATGACAGACTCGAATTCATAATTCTAGCCCTAGAACAATAATTAAGCTCATTGTGTCATTGCTTAACACTGCTTGGAGGAAATTATGACGAATGTCCCACGTAAACAAGTCGTAGTTATTACTCCCATGAATGATTACATCATTTATCAGAATGCTGTGTTTTCTCTTTTCGATCAAGCACCACCTATTATCGCATGGCATGATAAGTGTTATTGCAATATTATGTAGTAAGCTGTATTATGAAAAACATAAAGAGTCATTCAACACGCGGTAAAAATAGGCAATTGAAAAATATGGAATGAACTAGCGCTAGTATTCGTTGGATCTTGTGTGAGAGCTGAGAACATGCTGTGACAGGCTGTTTTATATGCATCAAATTAGAACCTTAATATCTGAACATAGCAATCAAACCATTGCCGTACCATGCTTGGCTTATAAAACAGAGCAACTTACTGAGCACCATTATTAACTATGCGGCAAATCTCAGCTTAACCCACTCTTTTTGTAGCAGCTATGCAATCTGAACCTATGTTGTTGCTGCTAAAATCAGTTTCTACATGCGTTCTCTGTCTGTGGTGCTTCATCCAATCTGGGCAGCGCGCCGCATCAGCAACCACCATCTATTCAAAGCGTCAGGCGCTGCAGGGCTGATGTTTCCATTAACGGTGTCAGCAGCGATGCTATCTCCATTGCTATTCAGTCACTGCGTGAGCCGGCTGCGGAGAACTAATATTCAAAGTTGCAAATTCATATCAGCTAAAAGTATGCATTTCACTATATCTCACCTGGAATGCACGAAAAGGCTCATGTACACGATTGTTCTTGCATTCATTGTCACTTACCACCCCATAATATTTCGTTACTTCACATCTTAAACTTCTCATTAATTTCAAACTAGCTAAAAGAACGATATTCCAATACGATAGTATATGATATGACACCCGACATTTGATTACTATAGATATTACGAAATAGGTTTTAGCTTATCAAAAACCATCTATATTTATTTAAGGCCTACTTATCATCAAACAAGCGAAAATCTTGACTGCAAAATTTGAGCAATAATATTGAGAATCATTCGTCTTGGGAAAGGACTCTTTCATGATTGTAAAAAAATGATTGTACTCATAGTTGTGACCAAAATACAGTTAATTTTAGCGCATGTGCGCTAATGCACTTTTAAATAGCATGTGAAGGTGTCGTAGCCTGCAAGATATGAAAGTTTAAAACCAGTCACCCGCAAAAAAATGTTAAATAATGTTTCTGACAAAATCCATATAACAGATGCCCATCAGAGCTATTATTCAATGCCATCTTACTGTAGATTTCGAAAGACAGCGACAAACAAACAAATGCCTGATTTTGATCATTGTCTTCCGGGATCAAGAGGACATTTTTCATCTTAAAACAGCAGCTCAAAGCTTGCCTTTTGAAAACACTTGCCTTTTGAAAACGTTCCCTATTTTCTCGAGCGAAACTAAAAACCTCGTCTTCACTTCACACACGGCCTACGGGACAGCTTTATGGCCATTTTTTTAGGCAAATAACCACTTGGCTCCTGCTGTTTCGACTGTCGACTACCGAATAAATGCAGTTGCAAGCTAAGTGTTCACAATGTGTTGTTACTGTTTCCGAAACGCGGACACTATTCTGGTGAGTGCGTTTGGTACTAATTTCCCTCTCAGAGAAGCTTCATCTGAAAGCTTGCGATTCCGTAAGGCGTCTGATTACCACTTTTCGGATGATTGCAGGCGCTGCAATGTGGTTAATTACTCATTAATGCCACTTGTAATTTCAGAACAAGAAGAATGAATGACATCAATTTACCAACTCTGGCCATGCCATTAATAAGACTGAACTGCACCGTCTACGATATGTGCAGTGATTATCAGCCACATTCACTCATCGATCAAACACATTAACAATATAACTGCTCCAGACGACACCGTACCCACCATCAAGTAGGATCATCAATTCTTTAAAGCGTCGATGCTGTTTCGGTCGCTTGACAGGCAGTATCTCTGGTCAATTATGTAAACGCAAGCTATATTCTATATACGAATCAGTAGTTAAGCTAAGGACCACGCATATACCATTTATCGCATAGCTCGGCTGAATGTGTGAGCGTGGGCATTATTTGTACAATGTTAGTGCTTCTTTGTGATTCGTGCCTTTGTACTTGGAATAACTTATAAGAATGGAAATCATAAGAATGGAAGGTATATGAGAGAAAATTATAAAAATGGAATTTATAAAAATGGAAATAATCAAAACTAACATTACCACGACCATTGCCCGTAAGTGTTCATGCAATTTACAACCAGTGAGAAAAGATATTAAAGCAAGACAACCAAAAAGAGCAACGTTTTACATTGGTAAGAAATTAACTTACCGTGCCTTATTAGCTTTCGACAAGCAAGCAGACAGAAGTAATAGTTCACAGAGTTATCAACGTTTATAGCCAGGTTTTGGCTGTTACTCTAACTACACAATGGGTTACATCGGGTAAACGTACGCTCCTTCTATCCCCTACTCATATAGCACGAGGCAAGTTAAGACACAGCAGTGCCGTCATTGTTTATCTCCATCTAAGCAGAAATGAAAGCTTTATCAACATTAGCAAAAGATTGCGGATCTCTGAATTTTCTATCAACCATTGAATTCTGTGTCTTACTAGCCGACGTAATGGTAAATGATTTGGTGTTTCAGTCACTAATACGCCAATGAGTGCGATTTCTGGATTGCGACTGAGCAATATTTGTTAGTCGTTACGAGTTTTGTAGACAAAGCAATTTGTGATGCAATGACTAGTTTGAGGTCAAGGAGGTAAGCATGTGTGTGGCACATTATGCCCTAATATTTGCTGTGGTCCCACTTTTATCCCCACTCAGACCGAAATAATAGGTCTTTCAACTACGCTTAGAATGAACCGGTGAATGCATGGCATCAAATTAAATGTGACAGGCGATGGCGCATGAGTCATCACTTCGAATCAATTGCTTGGGTTGTCTTTGATGATCATCTTAACATTCTTGCAATTATAATTTACCTGGTTCGCTGTAGTCATTTCAGCAACAAAATCATCAGTCACATCTGATCTTTTCCCCCTAAGACTCGAACCCTTATGCGAATCTTGTTTTGACAAGAGAAATCTACTGCTAGTCTCCTTTACGGCATCTACCAGCATACAATAACGGACTTAAAAAGCTTGATAGATAGCAATGGGAATATGTAGTCACAATGTCGTATGCATATCGTATTAGATATCAACGCGATGGTTGGCAAGGACTTGTTCGAAAATATGAAATACATCTGTAAACTTCGACGTGGACTAGCTTTGTGTGTAAAAACCTCAGCCTGTGAAAGAGTCTGAGTAAAAATCGCGCGCAAACAGCCATTACTAATCAAGCAGTAATGTTTTGTCATTGGATCTTTATAGTGCGGAATAGTACATATACATGGTCTTCATTCAAAATCAATGTCAGTGAGGTAACTGTATTTCTACAACATATCTGATTGAAGGATTAAACCAGAGCAAAATAACCTATGGTCAAGTAGGCCCATACAGGTTCTATGTTGGATTTGATATTCACATAACAATGAGTCATCCAATATATACACATTTGCTTCAATGTTCACGTGCAACAGTGATAAATAGATGGGATTGCAGTTTAATCGTCACCTTATTGTGCCTGGCAACGATTTTCGCATGTATTATATAATCACATTCACTGGCCACACAAGTTGCTTTCTGTTGCGTTGAATATACAATTATATTCTTAAGCAAACTCTTCGCATGTTTTAAGCATGGATTTAGCCGCCGTCAAAGAAGGAGCAATGAGAGCGACGTCGTTAGCATAGCTCAGCGCAAGCATAACGGTGACCAACATGGCTCCCAATTCCCCTTTTAGAGAGCCGTAACAATTGTTCGTCGATATATACACCGAATAAAATGGGAGACAAAACAGCCCAATGTTTGACTTAGTACAGTTTATTTTATGCTATTGTTTCGCTTAACTCTTAACGCTTGCTGCGTATACATGTTTAGTAGGAGTTTAGCAGTCATAGCACATATGCCACGCTCTTGTAATAAACCAAACAATTGCATAAAATAAACTCGATCAAACGCTTTGGTGCGTCAAATAATATGACATAACATGGTGAGTCTTGACTAAAATAATTATCTATTTATTACAAATGTGCACCGTGTTGTGGAGTGGGACGCTCAAAATTGTAAACTACTCGATTTCAATACACCACTTGGATAATCAATAATCATATTAACTAACGGTTTCCCTATAATACTATTTACACCTATTGATCGATAATTATCACTGTTTTTCAAATGAATAGGTACAAGCGTAGATGTTAGCATACCACGTGGTGTATGTGCATGATTCAACATCTTGGTAAAAAGATTTGATAGATAGGCATAAAGCTCATCGCAGCCATTCTGTATGTGATCAGAGGTTATTTCACACAAAAGTCCGTTTTATCTCGTTTCCGCTTACAAGCTGCCTGCCTAACTTGTGAAATATCGATAGCATGCAAAGAGCCACATGTACCACCGGCACAATACTAGTGTACATTAGGAACCAAGTATTTCACATTTATCTTTAAAGATATTGCATATCTCGTCGTCGCCGTGCACGCCATCCATTACGGACGCGGTCGACTTTGATTTGCAATGCTCCTTCCTTACTTCTTTTCAGAAATTGCGATCATCACTTGTGACCAGAGAAGCTGCCATTCTCATCTGTGGAGGCATGAAGCGCAAACATTCATTCAGCAATTGAGGCAATATATTCACATTATATGCTTAAGTACAAACGAATCTAGAATGTTGCAATCCAAAAAGATCACTATGCTACTTAATTCTTATCTGCACATTTGGCCTCCTCAATGCGATCACAATAACGAGAACAACATTATGGTACAATACCAAATGCGACTCGAGAGAATTGATCCAGCCAGGACGTTGCACTCTCTCTTACAACTGCTTTAGCACTTTGAGTACTGTTGAATATTCATGGTTTATTTACCTCCCCCACATAAACCCATGCAACGTTATTGACCGATGTCGCCTTTCCCTAGTTTTTTTTACAAAATATTATTTCAGCAAGACATTCACAGTACACAGTATGATAAGCAATACAGAGATATGAGATGTAAGAGTTGAACCTTTAACCGGGAATCATTAAGCACGAACAGCCGATGCAACAGAAAAGGGCAAAGTATTATCATAACATTTATAGCATCGTTTCGAGTCCATCGTATACAAACAGAAATATGCTGTGGAATATACATTAATTGTTGCCTATGGAATGTTTGTTTGTGCAATTAGATATGATGGCAATGGAACTAAGTCGAATCATGGAGTGGTAAATATCATTCCAATAGCCCACGCTTAGAATGTGTATTCATAGGGAGGGATAAATTCACCATAAACATCTATGCAGCAACCACATCTAGCAATTATAAAATCCATCTATCCTATGTCCCATCAGAGCTTCCTCGTCCAATTCCATCACGGGCTCGAAGTGGACCACATATTGACATTTTGACCCTGGAAAGAAACACGGCTGACATAACAAATTACGCGGATTCCTAAGTGGGCAATGAGATCAAGTCATTGCCAACATACAACGACAAATGCCCAGAAAGTCTCTTTTTTACCAATCGCAATCTTGCTTTTTCGGGACTAGTTGGAACAATTAAGCAGAGGAAAGCTATCGCGGCTTTTCGGATTTGGTCGAGCGACTTTGCCAATCGTTCAAATACCGCCTCTGGATTAGATTTTCTATCGATTAACAGTTAACTGCTTAATGCAAATATACGTACTGAATGGTTCGATTTTACCGTTCACGTGTGGAAGAGCGCGTGTATGCTTAACTGAACAAAAATACAGTCCTATTCCATGTTATTTGGTTCATTCACAAAATGACTGATGTCTTGTCACGTGATATGAAATTTAGTTACGAGATTTGCAAGATCAGAATATACATATGGCGTCCGATTTGCTGTTTAAACGCAATCACACCCACACACCCATACACAAGCACACAGAAAGGTTATTTTCTTGTATGATTAATATGGAAAAACAGTTGTATTCTACTGCATAATCCATATAAACGCAATCACACCCACACACCCATAAACAAGCACACAGAAAGTCTATTTTCTTGTATGATTAATATGGAAAACAGAGCATGGTATTGCTTTATTAGATGTTCAGAGCATAGGATGCAATGTGTATTCAGCATCAGCTTGTTGATAAGGTTCATTACATTAAAGATCTGAAATGTTGTGAGTACTTTCCCCAAAGCATTGAAAAGAAAAATAACCGTTGCAGTTGCGTTCTTATCCTAGACACTAAAGCACGTCGAACATTTATCTACCGGGGTCGTTCCCGACAAATATAATTGTGTTCGACTTACCACTTGCATATTCAGCAAAAAGCGATCATCGACAGCCAGCAAATGGCACACTTGTCAGTTTGACTTCGGTGGGAATCAAGCTAATGAATCATAAAATGGCGTCTCACTCACTTATAATCATTTGTATCTCCACAAAGACGATACCACCATATTGGACGCTTTTGTTCCCGAACCAATTCCCTGCTTTGCGCTTTCTCTTTATTACCCAGAAGGAGCATAGCGTCATGTGGAGAAAAAACACAGAAAAACGTATAATGATAAGAAAGGGATGAGGGATCAAGTTTGTGGAGTTCATCCTGTAAATTCACGTGCTTTGGGGTAACTCACAATGTTGACTCAGCATCGGATAAATAACGCGAGGTTGTCTTGCAGGCCTAAATACGTGTTCCCAAAGGGTTATCCTGCTCTTTTCTTATCCGTTTGCGCTTGACCTGCCTAACATGCACAATATCAATGACGCAGAAAATATACAATAGCTCGCTGTGGAACTGTTCTTATATCGGGTAACTATTTGCGTACAAGAAACAAGAATAAAGAATGGTAGAGGTAAGCCGATGGTATATGATTTTTAAAAAACCGACCATTGATATTTTGATAAATGCTTGGACGATGCTTTTAAGATATAAACAAAGAAATCAACATCTTTTATCATATTGTAAATTTTGTTTTGTGCGATATCAATGATAGTGTATATTAGTTTTGGCCATATTGTAATCAACTGCCATGCCCCTATATGTAACTTGTATAACTCTGATGCGTGAAGCGGTTTCAATATCCTGATTACCACCTCATACGGCATTGAACTTACGTATCGTACACTTTTGGTCTTTTTGGCATCTCTTTCCGCGAGCACACAATAATCGGTCATAATAACAATCAGTGACTGTTGACTGTACACAGTCAAACATATGGCAGTTCTGGATTCGTTTGTTAAGAAAACCCACAAAGCTATGTTGAGTTATTACTGTTGGTAAATAATGGCCTACGTTGTTGCCCATTTATTAAACGACCTGTCAATAATAAAATAATAATGTACTCATAGGACCATATCTATGATCTATGGCGGAACGAGAGTGGAATGTTATTCTTTTGTGAAGCATCGCCTTCCTGTTTGTCCAATGCCGACAAGGGAAAGAGTCATAATGGTGTACACCAATTGAATTATATACAAGCCCGTAAAATAGCTTCAGAGGTTTTTATTGGAACAAATAAACCTGTCTATCTACTTGAGCAGTTGCTAAGCCTGCATGCTAATGTTAAGGGTACTCACTGACATACAACCTAAAGCGGTCACACCCTCACAATATATCCGATACGCACCGTGTGTCATATTGTGAAATGCAAATTGAGTGATTATATTCGTAAATAGCATAGTAATATTTGTAGATTATTTACCAGTCCACTGCCGACGAACCATTTCCAATCAGGTCGATCGTCGTCAGTTTTATAAAAGTTGTGGAAACAGTCATTGTCAAGCTGAACTAATAACTGATGACGCTTCAGATATTTACATCCCTAACTGATTTCACAATTCTTACAAGTTTCTCAATGCATTCTTAAGAACCCGACGCGTTCAAACCTATTTATGTAGAGTTACAGCAGAGCGCAAGCCTAATGAGACAAACATAATTCATAGCCAACTCAGGTGCCACTAGAGTATGTGGAAACATGTGGCTACAATTGACTGTATTCGTGACGCATTTAACGACTCCCGTTGAGATAATGATTAGAGACGCATGGAACCAGTTTTTCGTTTTATATACCAAGCGGCTGTGTTTGACACTAACAAAGCTACTAGGCATTAATTTGTATGATATGTTTGTTATTTAGAAACACTGTGGTATGTTATAAATGCAAAGTGTCAATTAAAACTATATTCAGTGGACAGCGGCACAAACGAATACAAGCACTACAAATTACTGTTGGTTAATTCAGTGGGTCCTGATCTTGTCCTATTCCACTGTATAGCCATATGCAGTTGTTATGGCAGCTACAGCAGTTAATTGTTAGCCTGGATATGATCAGTAGAAGTATACGTGTGCCAGTAAAACGTTAAAAACCAACATGGAAGACTCGCGCGCATGGAATCGGTGCCCTAGACAATTGATTAGAGTCGTATGGAACGTCATTAACTGTATGCAACCAAGAAGAGTAGATGGATGGGCAGAGAGTTGAGCTGCAACCATGATAGTCATAATGAGGTTCATGGGACGAATATCATCAGGCAACATGATTTACAGCTGCAATCCGATATGATATCATACACATACATCCTGGTATTTCACAATTCATATCGTCCGGATATATGTGTATTAGTCTTTGTGATAACGTGACTAAAGATAACTGAATCATTAATGTGTCAAATATTATTGTATTGTGTATTGCTATCACAAAAGATTTCAAATACGACACGTCGTTTTATCATTTAGCATTCATTGAACAAGAACTTTCATCATATAGGATGTAAGGATCATAGGCAATTTAAATCTCTCATAGCCAACATTTTGAAGTGCAGTAGCACCGTTAAGGCAAACCACCGGGCCTACCATTTTATCATCAGCTCATACTTTGTGTTAGCAAACTGCATGGTAAACAACCTTAATGAGTTTGACAAGGTCACTCTGCAACCTTTAGTATTACCGTGCGTCCGATCGTTGCGGCAATTAAAAGCTACTCAGACGCTCAGGTGTACCATATATTTTCTTCGATTTCACTATCGAGGGCTGCTTATCTTTGGTCCTCCTGTGCACAAACGAACCTGCTACATCAACCTATACATATTTTTCCAATAAAAAAAAGATATATATATATTATATATATATATAATATATATATATATATATATATATATATATATATATATATATATATATATATATATATATATATATATATATATATATATATATATATATATACATATGTTGCCAGATTTTCGTGACCATAGATATATGTATATGCTTTTAACACAAGGAAACGGATGCCTATTATCAACTTCGACACAACATGTTTCGCCAGCCTGTTCAGTTATGATGAACACTTTCTCAATGATTGTAAGTAACGAGAAACGCAACTCGCGTGACCATTCATGTGATAATCCCTGAGTCCTATTTTTTATCAAATATAGGACTCAAATGGCTGATAACATGCACCATAGAAATTGACAATCGTTCAGTCCAACTTTTCTTTACATATCGTGCAAATAAACGATAATTTTAGAATTGACGAGAACCAGTCGCCGAATGTTTGAATGCTTTGAAAGTGAAACCTACTTTAAAAAGCACGCAATAATTTATGCGAACGTTACGCAATGTTTTCAATATTGTATTGATTTTAAACTATGACATTCTCTTGTAGCTTAGTTTATTAACAGTGTGCGAGGATGAATTTCAATCATGGCAGAAGAGAATAAATAAGTATCCTATGTGTGGCATTACATTGCGATAATATAACCGATGAAAAGTCTCTACTACATTTTTTGCTGACATTGCACATTGTTGTGCAGCAAAAGTATTTATAAGACGCCAATGTCTGACGTGACAATATTTCTAACGGTTTTATCATATACTGGTATAAATGTTCTGTAAAAAGTTGCTCTGAATGACCACAGCCACCAATATCTTATACCAAAATACATTCATCGTCACATTGAGTAGTAATTTTTCTCTAAAGGAAAAGTGTTACTGCTGCATATCGGTTAAGTTACAGCACTATAAATGCAACAATAAATATTGTAGATAATCACTAGATGTTTATAAGAATATTAGCTTGCGGGTGTTTTTACATATTAACTAATCATTTATGCATATATATCATTTCCATGAATATTTTATTGAATAGCTATCCAATATTCTCCATAAGTATAACTTATTGCATAGCAATTGTACAACACATCAGTTGTCTAAGTCGCATCCACATTAAAACTATTTTGGCAACACTACGCCTTTATATCTACTTTACCAAACAGTAACACTAAACGCATGCACTACCATAAAACAAAACAAACCCTCAGAACTTGTCTGCATGTTCAGGCAGCACGTCATCACTTGACTGTACAATCGTTCATGTGATTGGATCTTATTTAAAGTTTATGGCACAGTAAGTAATGTGTCGCGGGCAGCTTGCAACTACTCCATAGACTGAGATTGCAGCTGGTCTTCAGGGAACTTGCTGTTCCTACTTGCCATTGGGCTGATGCGCGTAAAGTAGATGTAGGAATAGATCGAACCTAATAAGGCACAAAGTGCCACCAGTACTATCAACACAATTAAGCAAACAAACATTGTGACGGCTGACGAGCTATTGTTGTATCACAGCATATATTGACAGACCTATTTTTTCATACTTGATCCATTACTGATGCCACTTGATTGAAGCCCTCCATTACGTTCAGGATACTGTGATTGCAATCAGTAATCTTACACTGGACAGCCGTGCTCGGAGCTTCAACTATGAACAGAGCAGAGTCACAATAAGGAGCGATCAATAAAAGGAAATGCAATTGTGTACACAGCATTGAACACAAGAAGTGATAGTTTTTGTCATAGCTTGTTGGCAAGAGAGTTACAACCGAACGAAATTAGCGCTCATTGACACCACTAATGAAATCAATTGATTTAGCCTTGCAACGGTGCAGATAAGTCAATTTGTTAATGATAACCCTTTTCAGTAAAATGAAGTAGCATCGAGAAGTATTCATTTGTAGGCAAGATTAATGTATCGCGTCATAGGGAATGACTAGCACTCTAGTCACCAAGTAAAAGCATGAAATAAATTTGAAGCATCCGCAATCAGGGACAAAATTTCAGATCTCGTTTGTGCTCAGTCAATCAATCACAAAATCACTATTGGATCATACAAATCCAAGAACTATTCAACCAGACAGTACACGATAGACAAATCATGTTCTATCAATATAATGTATTAGTATAAATGATGAAGGAAAAAGTGATTAGTAAGCCTTTCTAAAGCATACATGATATCGATATTTTTAATAGTATAATTTATGAAGATAAACGGACTGTGAATAAGATGCTTACATTGCATCATTGTTTGGCAGGATTGGACCTTGGAGAGACGAACCCTTCCGGTTTGCTACATGATGTCAACGACTGGTTCGTCTTATCTGTTTAACACACACAGAAGTTCGGTTTGAAAGTGACAATCTTCCAAATGGCGAGGTGCTAGATATGTATATATGTAGATATCGGGGCCAGACGCTCGGAAACATTGTATCCGGAGACGTACTTCTTCGCTGCTTTGGTTTTTGGTTGATACCAGTCCCTGGCTTGCCTTTGCAGTAGAGAATAATATTATTATCGAACCATTGCGCTGAATTGTTAAGTACGACCAGATGCAATTAGTCCTTCATTCCGATGTCCACACTTCCAGTGATATAACGTTTCCTTGCGGCTATAATTCCATCTCTTGGGTCCAAATGATTTGCATTGAACCATCGAGAAGCCAAATTATGTAGGGAGTATTATCCGCTCAAGCCAAACCGAGATGATCGCTTAACCTTAACCACGCCTCCGTAGTAGCGGCTAAAACAACAGAAACTAAGTCGTACTAAGCTATTGTAATGAGTCATGGGCTCAACCAGTCATGATAACTTAATAACATAAAGTTTACGGATATTTTGCTCGTTGTGTGGCCTGTAAAGCCGTCAGGACCACTCTCTTATCCCACGCCTACTAGCGTTTTACCGACCACGAAACGGTGCCCATTTCTTGGCGCAGGTTCATTATACAAGGCTGCACCATATTGTAAACAAACATCCTAGCAACTGGTATTTCGCATGCCCTGCCCATATAATTATAATTAAAGACTGTATGTAAGTCCTGTTGGTCGTTTACGTTTATAGACGTCGAAATTCAACTACACTACACGCTTAAATTCCCATAACCATTTCACCATTTACAGCTTTTCGTCAAATCCTGGGGATTTTAAGTGACAACCAAACATGTTAACCTCGTTAACTTCAGCGAATGAACATGCCTGCTTTGTTTTCTTCAAGCAGTACCAGTGTATACAATAGGACGTATACTTACCTATTAGGCAGCTAATTGACGTTTCCTTTTCACATGCCTCATAATTGCGTCGCAATCGATATTCACAGGAAACCAATCCCCTATTCACGAGAAGCACACACCTTTTCTGCGATTCACTTGTCTTGTCAGGCGAGCGAATCCTACGCCTTCTGTAGATGCTATACTGAAGATCGCTTCGCAACTAGCGATGAAGCTAGCATTGCTCCACATGCGCAAATTAACCAGTGGCCAGCAAAACGCTTGTCCCTCCCTCACCTAGTTCATTGATTGCTGCTCACTGCGCATATCAGCTGGGTACATTAGTGGATTGACGTAACTCAGATGCCGTCATACTTCATCTCTAGGCCGGCTTGAAGTATATCACAATAATAAGCATTGTCAAAGGAATGACTCTATGCCTGTAATGAGATCAAACGTTGTGGATATGGTTTTTCACGGTCGCAGCATTAACATCAACGCTAATTAAGCCAAATGTGTTTCAATATAAATGGGTCAAGCATTGTCACAGTAAAACGATCGGAATCAGCTTTGATTTGTCTCAACGTTAACAGCAGAGTGGGCATCGTTCTTATTTCCTGTGTCTCAGTTTACAGTCCGGTGAATACGGTCTATCAATTGCAATTAAGTGTACAGAACACCGTATTAAGCTGTCACAGAACAATTGTACTTGATGTTTTATCGCAATAAAAAGCGTGTTACACTGGAAGTTGACACACCATTGATAGAACAGCA
This sequence comes from Urechis unicinctus, assembly GCA_034190875.2. Classification (NCBI taxonomy): domain Eukaryota; kingdom Metazoa; phylum Annelida; class Polychaeta; order Xenopneusta; family Urechidae; genus Urechis; species Urechis unicinctus. The sequence goes on along the minus strand of CM067356.1, from coordinate 51,414,046 downwards.
GGTTATGTGGTTGGTTGCTGTATGCTTTGCATAAAAGTTGGTTATTTTCTAACTTGCCCCATTGAAGAGGAACATGTTTCGGGTGTACTGAGTAGAGAGTCGTTGTGCATTCTTTACCAAAGTGAACATTATATCATTACTGGTTCATGCAGCATAACTAAAATGTGCACCACAAACTGGAGTCGTCCTGTCGTCATTGTCATAAACAGTTCGGGCTTATCTAGAAAGCAGTACAATAGCTGTCACTGTCAGTAATGTCTGAATAGATGTTATGAGCTTGAAAAGAATCATGGCAGCAATAACCCCACAGACAATTGTATCCTGTTGCTTGTGGTTTACACAGATAACACATTAATGGCTGACGTATTATCACAACCACATTGATCATTGTTACTCGCGTATATACAGCGTCACAAGATTTCAACTTTGTGCATTCTTTAAAAACATTAAACGCATATGGGGAGATGTGGTAGTACAACTGCAACAGTCATTTACGTCAAAGGAATGATTGCACATAGTGCCTGTTTGCTTCTCATATCAGATTCGTACTTCTAAATGCGGTTAAATGCTAGCATGTTAGCTTTGACTTAAGTCGTGAGTGTATTTATTGACTTGGATGATCTTCGTGAATATTGCAAATACACGCCTTGCTTAAGACAAGGAGGTCAAGAAGCACATGACCTGTATCCCAGGCTCCATGAATATTACTCTTACTAATAACAGCCTTAAATTTGTGGTTTTTTGTGCGATGTTCTTGCGTTGATTAGCATAATGAGGATCATTAGCAGTATTCTGCTTCAGATTTGGAATTTTTCTAAATTTGAAATAAGTTCTGAAGCAGAACGTCACAACAGCAATAACGCTAATGATTCTATATTAAGATGAATGTCTTGCATACCACCAACTGAATGTTACTAAACGACACACCACAAATCAGCTTCGCTAACCACTCATGGTTCGACTGAATCATACTGATTTTACGATTAAGAGAACCTCAGGGCTGACTGGACAATGACTAGATATTTGGTTTATTTTGTGACACAAATAACAATATTTTCAGCCAAATTGTTGCAAAATAGTAATGAACTTTTGCCAAATATGAGACAACGTCTGCACAACCTACTAGGGGCTTCAATGCGTCCTATCGCAGGTGCTACGGAATACCTATTTACTGGGCATTTCCGACATGATTTAGGATATATTGTTTTAATACTGGGTGCACTGTTGTTGGACATTCTATTGACTGAGAACATACTATTTCTGGCCGAAAGTAATCCCCGAAAAGCAGCGAGACTGAACAGTGTATCAGTGATAGATATGCGATGCATTTGGAGTGCATCATCGGACCATAAAAGTTATCACATTGATAAATGCTTTATTTGGTTGCACCAAGGAGACTATCACTAAATATAACTAAAAAATCCTTGCTTGACCGTGGATGCTGCCAGCACGCACATATGTTCACGAGCAGCTGACGTTAATTAACAAAAGATAAAACAGACTACAGATGGCACTAACAATCCATCTCTTACCTTTAAACATTGGCATATAATGTAGGATTATGCTTGTGTCAATTATTAAACACAGTTTATATTGTCATTGTCAGTTTAAGGGACAATCAAAAATGATTCATGCATCGTATTTTTGAGTGAATATAAATCTACTATATTCAATTGGTTGTACAGAGTTGCATTGAGATCACGCCCTCTGTGGTACCGACAGTATGATGACCATTCAATGTAGTAATTGTGTTTGTATCGAATATATATTGTGTAGAGAAAATCACCATAATTCATTTGTATAGAATATATATTTGATTTCAGTCAAATTATTTGAACTTGTAATAACAATCATCAGTGTTGACGTATTTACTAGAACAACGAATTCTTCATTGATGTTACAATTGATGAAAAGTTGTTTCCTCGACGCATTTTGTCGATCGTGGATGCAAATAGGAGCCTCGTGACTGGTTTGTAAGTCACTCATCATAATCGAGTGTCATTGGTGAATAATACAAAAATATACGTTTTTATTTATTTAAATATATGTTATATATATATTATATATATATATATATATATATATATATATATATATATATATATATATATATATATATATATATATATATATATATATATATATATATATATATATATATATATATTTGTTTATATAGATATATCTTGATTCCAATATATGCATGACGACTCTGTATATATGTGTGAGTTTTGGTTTTATGTTGATGCCTCATGCGTTTAGTATTTACAGGGATCCAGTCCTGTATTTCAATATTTAAGCCACGCAAACTTAGATGATAAAATATGCAACTGATATACTTGGACTTCATGCAACGTTTTGTGGATGTTGTATGATTTTCATCATCCTGTGTCATTAATGCATCCATGATGCTACTGCTAATGCTATTTGTGTATATATAGATGCATTATATCAACGCCATCATTCATCACAAAGGACAACACTGGGTAGCCAAGCCAGTCTATTCAAATATATTTTCAGAAACTGACGAACCAGAAAAGCCTGATGAAGGACCATATATGGTTTTCACTGCCTGTCGCATATCTCGGTGTTCCTCAATATATCATAATGTCCATAACCTCTTATCAATGAGCTGTCCATACCACAGACTGTATTATTTCTCTTAAAATACGAAAAATACATATTACTACAAAGTACAATCACCAACACATTAATATGCAAAGTTATACAATCACACAACAACAGCATCGAATTCTAAAAAGGATCCTTCCTCAGATTATCGTGCATAATTGGCTACCTCAACTGCGTAGATATTGTCAGATATACTACTGATAGCTTATATATGCCATCGTGGAGGCACACCGCGATAATCAAAGAACATGACAGCCATGAGAAATATGTTTACCTCAACTAATTACCAGCTCAAGGCATCATTTTCCGTGTGCCTGCCAAACTGTATCAAATTATTGGATACCTACTGGCCTTGCTCTCGTTATATCAAGAAGCTGATGCTGGTAATGTAATTTGAGCAAATGGTGTTAAGCTCCAAGCAATGTAAAGTATTCCCTAATTGGTGGCTTAGATAATTCATCCAGTTACACAGTGTTCTGATCTACAGTGTACATTTTCCTGCTTCTTTTTAATTAGAGCGGTGTTTCCGGTGGTATTGCCGCATCAGGACTACTAGCAAATGTTATACTACCAAATATAGTGCAATTCAAAGGGACGTGTTCTTTTTTATCAGTTTGTTTAAGCACCCCTTTATTTGATGAACATTTGGTAAACGTGGTTTGAATGATATTAGGTGCTTCTGTCACGTAGCCAGTGGCTTGTGTCTGTCACAAGTATGTCACGTACATCGTAGTAATAAAGTGCGACGCGGAGGGGTTGGGGTTATCAAAACGATGTTACATCGCGATGATGGGTGCTTTATTAGCCGCTACTTTGTTTAAGCTGGGTGCCCATCTAAGTCCAACATGATACCATTGGGATACCTGTTCATGATTTAAAAGTTGGGTTCCAGACGATCACGTAGGAAAAAACAAACACAACGGTTTGAGTGTGTGCAAGAGTGCGCGATTGATGTCCTCTGCGAGGATATCCATTTCAATGCTTAAATAAATGGCGCTGATATACGACTTTGTTATTGATTGATATCCTACGTATATTGTATAGCTAGTGGTTCCCATGATGGCTGGTAGCATCTTAATCAAACTTAACTATGGTAATCGTACTCCATATCAAGGTTATTCAAATGTTTGCACATTTCACTCTAGCAATCGCATTATCGCAGTTAAGAACCACTGAAGTCGGGGAATGAGGGAAACTTCCTGTGTCACGCTAAGAGACAAGAAATGAAGTAATTCCAATAGCTGCCCTCTAACAGTGACATTTGTAGAATGAACAACAATCTTTGGTGTCGGTAATTGGCTATTGCCTTCATTGATTTTTCTTTTCAAGTGCATTTATGATTATGCACTACAAAAGGGAGGCGTATTCATCTAACGCTGATTAATTTAATTGACGTGTGTCCTGGTATGGTCAAGTAGTGAGGTGGACAGAGCTGGACATTGAGGGCATGCTGACTGTGACAGCTGAGAGTCACGGTATGTGACCGGTAAATTAAATATTAATATTCGTTTGTTCTAGTATTATGATGAAATGGTAGTCACCAATGATAATATCCTGCCAAATTGTAGAATGTGCTGCATCTCAACATTCCGTTACCGAGGTATATTGTCTAGTGTTAATAAATTAAAATTACCAACAAGGCACCCTGATAGTGTTAATGCCAATGACATTGTAGTGAAAATATTTATCTCGTTCAGGGTTGAGCTGTATTTGAGGAACACTATGGCAGTAGTGTTGAAAATCGTACGGTTAATGTTCTTTGCAAACGAAAGTTCCAATAAAAGAGAATGTATGCATATTGTTGTATATTGTTTCGTAACTAAATTAAGAGAAACATTTTAAGCAACCTTCAAGAAACCTAAGAGGTCCTTTGAAAAGAAGTGCAGATCTTCTTATAATATCGATGTTGAACAAAGGTACTTGCGACAAGGACACAGCTACAATAGCCTTAAGCATCCATAAATAACCCCATGCAATGCAATTTAGACATCGCCCATCGTCATATCAGAACTCATGCTAGATGAGTATACCTTTCAACCACCCGCGGATTAATTATATTTCTCAAAGCAGCTACATGTAATCACGTAGAGCCCCACATAGGCATGAACGAAGTCCCCATATGTTTATCATGGAATTACCAACAACCTGCTGCAGAAATAACCATCTGAACAATAAGGAATAAAATATTAATAACCCTCTTTGAATGTTGAGTTCGAGTACACATCACCTCACTGCTCAGGATATTACATGTCTGGTTGTAGCGCTTTCTGTGACAAATGAAGCAAACACTCACTCAATTCGCTTTCAGTAAGAACGTTCAGTGACAAATCCTAGACTAAATATGCTGTGCTGTTTAGAACAATAGAGCAAATTACACCACTCTAATGCTAATGTTGTGGCAAACTCCAGCATACCCACTCCTTGTAAAGTAGCAATGCAGCTTGACCCCGATTGTTGTTAATGTTGTACAAAATAGTACCTGGACTTATGTGTTAATGCTGTCAGCAAAACAAAGCGTCCATTCTTCACAATACCTATCACCGCGACAGCCATCATTGTGGCTTAGATAGAGATACAAGACACAAGAGTTACGTCACTCCACTTGCGGTGCGTATCCATGTTGCCATATCCAACCTGACCAGCGCATAGAACCAGCAACCGCCACATCAGAGTGGCATTTACACTGTGGCATTTCACGCCACAGTGTAAATGTCAAAGTACAGTTATCCATCGACCCTGCTAAAAAAAACAAATACTGAACTATGTTGATGTTATTTCAGAACAGCTATACGGGGTTGTTACAGTCAATAATTGACAGATTGCCCCCACATTTCATTATTCCGCACTGCAGGAAATATCATTCAATCTATTACTTATGCCGTACTACTTGGCGTCTTCATGTGTCTCTGTGCGCTGATTGCATTTCTCTGCATCTTTTGTGTCAGTCTGTCATATTAACATTTTCCAAGTCATTGCTTCTTCAAACGGTGCATTCAACATAATTGAGGGTACGGCGCACCTGGCGTAATGGAGGGTCTTGAATCAGCGGCATTCGTGATGATTTGAGGGTCAAAAGAAGCGTCTGGTTATATCTGCCACAATCCATCGGGATTTTTCAACAATCAGAACCTTTATTGACTTAACTGTGCTCATAGTACCGGTAGTACTTTGTGCCTTAATGGGATTGGTTTATTCTTACATCTACTTTATTCTCATCTGCCCGTAGTAGTAACAACAAGTAATTCAACATATGTCATTTTTCCCTCTTATAGTTTTTAAATGCATCAGTTTGATGTTTCTGCGTAAGATGGACGTGGCTCTATGCGTTGCCATCTATGCGTTGCCATCTTGTCCTGTACTCCGCGGGTTCGACTGCAAAATTAACACCAACAGCCCTCTATTTGACAGATCACTTCAATTACTGCGTATCAGGTCAGATTTCATCCGTGTGCGGTCGTTTTGGTGAGATGTTTCCTCAACCCATATTGCAAGTGGATGTGAACGTATGATAAAATAACAAGTGGAGCATCTGGTACTAATCTTAACAAACAAATTTGAAAAGCAGTCAAGTGTAAAGTTTGACGGTTCATTCACCGATCAGGATAAATTAGCAGGCAGTCATCTACTATGCTCCCTTTATAGGTACATCTTACCTCAGTCGACGCAGATAATGGATAGCATAGACACACGTACATTGGTCTTGGGTATCACCCGCACCATGCTTTATAACTATAATTTATTTCCTTTTGAGAATTGGTTTCTGTGACGTCACTAATGCTGTTGTTACCGCTGTCCACAAATGGATCCGATATCAACCACATGTGTGCTCATGAACACTGTATTGACAAGGCACTTTACCAGTACGGATCTGTATCGGAATTGATTGCAATGACTATCGCGCAAGCCGTGCTTTCAGCGGGCACTTCAGTCTCCTCGTCACCACACGCTTCATCGACACCATCTCTCACAGCTGGTCAGAACAACGTAAACCCAACTGCTGGTGGTAAGATTTTCTAATGCCGTATTGCTTACTCCGTCACAATAAACCGCATTCATTTTATTCGGATCTATCTACTGATGACTTCAGACGGATGGATCTTTGCTTTGCCTGTAGGTTAACGTCTTGAACTAATATCTCAGAATAAAAGAAATACTTTGATCAGCTAAAGAGGAGGCCTTATGCTTCTGTAATATATATATGGTGAAAGGTCAACTATTTATGACCATCAATGTTTAAATAAATTGTTGAAGATCGAATAGCCATTAATTCTCGGCAAGTCACAAGTGGAATAAAATGGAAGCAGTCGTTGGTTGCCAATCAGCAAGGCAATTCGAACCCCAAATCGTCTGCCATATAATTTTCTATTTCAAGTTAATCTCTCCTCTGCCAATGAAGAATGTAGGAAAAACACAAGTGCATAGATAAGATTACCGTCATGGCTAGCAATGGTGGTTGCGGTGGCGACACTTCCTCCATTTATTGTTCGAGTTATTTCAAATGGTGGTCGTTGTGAAGAGCTTACTACCTCAATATGAACCTTTTTTTTTTAGGAGGCGGGTAGTAGTACTTTTTGTCTTAGCAATATCAATGGTAGGTTAATAAAAGCGTCATTGCGTTTATCGATTCTTACTATACATTCAACTTTATTCCCCTGTAGCGGACATTGTCGTGAGGCGTGTTGACTTGTATCCGAAGATTAGTTTTCTTTGCCGACGCCGATTTCGCCTGACACGTAATTGCAAACTGCCACTCAGATCACTCGCTTAAACGCTTGCAAACGATGCAACGTAACGATATACCTGCAATTGACAATGATGGACCGATATTGATAGCGGTCGGCTTTTCACAGTAAACTCGGAGGAAAGCAATTAATAATTATATATATTAGTTTGATAGGTAGTTTCGGCTTTTCACGACGTTTAAACTCGGAGGGAATCAATTTATAAGTTATTTATATTAGCGTCAGTACAGGACACAAGTTTGTTAATGGCTACTGAGAGCGTACTATAAAATCTGCTTTAAAATAGGCCTTTGGGGGCGCGATAAATCAGGTAGTGTTTGAATCGACAATGTACAAATATGCACAGTCGATGACACAAAGATCTACTTGGTCTACTGAGAGCGTACTATAAAATCTGCTTTAAAATAGTCCTTTGATACCCATGTCATGGTAGTGTTTGAATCGACAATGTGAATATGCACTTTGTGGATAAAGCTATTCTGCGTTTATACCTAAATGGGGCTTGACAATTCAAACAAGCCCAATGAACGTGTGAGCACAATAATCCTTAAAGAAATAGGATTTGTGCCAAGTAGGCGACGACACCTCAGGGGAGATGCCGAGGCATCACATTCACTTAATTAATCTTCTCACTACGCTCATTAAATACAATAACAAGCAAGCAATGAACTGTGTGAGCATAAACCTTCCATTTTAGGTTAAACTTAACCGACGAGAAAAGCATTCAACTGGTGGAGTCTAATCTCGCTAAAGCCCAAATAAATCTCCCCACTTGCGATGGCCATGAGCAGACACAATCCACACGGTATGCAATTCGCGAAAGTTCTTTAAATAAGCTCTGTACCATCGAAATTAGCAAATCCATTCCATGGCTTCGTTCCGTTTGAATGATTTATTGCTTATCCAGTACCTCATATGTCCATGGAAACTGAAATATCACCGAGCGCCCTATGAATTGCCCAAAGCAAAGGCGCATCACAGCCAGCGATCACCATGACGCACACACAATCCACACGGTATGCAAGTATATATATATATATAGTTTTATATATATATATATGTATATATTTTTATATATATATATGTATATATACATTAATATACATATATACGTACCTATATACGTTTGTGTTTGTGCGTCAAACTTGCTATCTTACGAGTATGATATGAGCTGGAAACAATAGTGCTTAGGTTGTAGACCAACCTAAATCACTTCTAGAACAGAAGTGCATGAGACATTTGAGCGCTGGCCCTTATGAAAGCTGTCGAGACACGTTATCTACCTTTGTATTTAAGGTTGCGGTAAAGATGTTGCGCGTGTCAGTAGGTACAAAACAGCTCAGTGTAGCGCAAAAATAGCAACTGAAATGTCCAAACCTCGCTGATGCGAAGGCTGATTCTTTGCCGATCAGTCAATGGTTCATCACCTAACGTTGCTTGTTCGGCCCAATCGGTCCGCTATATACGTCGTTTTGAGCCTTTAACCGCCTTATTTAATTGAATTCGCGTTGAACGCTTTTTTCATACTAACACAAGATATTCGATTCCCTTCGGAAATATTGCTCTTAGCTGTTACCTGCTCTCGCAGAAGACGTAGAAGTAACAGCTGAAAAATGATATTGTCAGCTTTTCTGAATCATTGGTTCTTAGGGTTCTGAAATGGCGAATGACGTCGCTGCGTTTTGAACTGGGGCTATTCGCTTAGTGTTAATCGCACTAACGTTAGGGAAAATTGCAAGCAGAGAGAAATAAAAAATATGCACGTGTTTCATGTCAGGAAAGTGATACGGCACATGGAATAGACCCAGCTATAATTAGTTGTCAGAGGTAGATTTTTCGCCTAAAGAACCCCACCAGGCGTTGTGTGAAGAGGAAATGCGATGCATGATTTTATCATAACACAAATAATACGGAAGGTTTTGTTATTAAGCTATACATCTCTGCATGGTGTGCAAAGTGCATGATCAAAAACATTCGGGGTTAAATTGCCACTGGTCGACAGAATCTAGAATATGACACCGTTTTTACAAAAGAATATAGGCCCAGGTTTGTCAAAATGTTTATAGTACAAAATAAGTTGGTAGACATGGTCGAATGGCGTTAGTCAGAATTTAGTATTAACTTTTTTCAACTAATAAAATGGGAATATGTATTAAATAATCTGACCCTAGAGTTTTGCTCCGGGACAACTAATAAATAAACTCAAGAAAGAAGTAATTACATTCCTATCATTTTATAATATATTGGTACATTAATAACAAAATGTAGCCCATTTGCCTTTAACATTTATGTATTTAATGTAGCACTATGTATGCAGCAGCATAAAAGTACTGCATCAAAACTTACGATTATTGATGACCCTATGACTTATTGTACACTTACAGCAATCATGTTTCACAAGCGACGCGGTTTAAAAATGGCGTATGAGGGAATAAAGTAAGGATATATCCTCGTGAATGCTTTTTACCAATTTAGATCAAGTATTTTGATCAAAAGTAAATTGCTTGAAAAATACAAAAATAAGCCGTACTGCTATTTTGAAAACCAATCTCCAGAAACCAATATGTAGTTTTTATTTATTCTTCGTTTATTTAATGAGGCAAGATAAAAGCCAAGATGATTTGCGAAGAGTCTATTGCATCAAAGTTATGTAACAAACCGTCGCTGTTGAAAACTACGCAGATTACCCGAGTCGTGGTAATCACAAGAATACAAAGGTTTTGAGGCTGTTATAACATTACTTTCATAATACTGTTCAATTTTTGTGATTAAAAAAATACTGGCTATTGACAAAGTAGAAGGGTGAGATGTTGGTGCACGGTAACAGCAGGCAGACATATTTCCTGCTTATGAGCGGGAATGTACATGTCAAAACAGTTGCCATTCGATAAATAAACCTTTAATTAACGATAAGCGCGTGTGGTGCCACATGCAAACAGATTATAATGGCCATCGATCGCACTTACTGACTTTTCTTGTACAGAACAGACTTTCAATATGACCACGATTTCACAGCTTCATTTGATTTGGAATTACTCAATAATTGAATAAACAAATGCAATGTATGACTATATCAATTATATAGACTGAACCAACAGCTTTATGCTACGTCACTCAAGACATCCGCGTGCATTCATATAATTCCTTCGCATCAAGGGCAGGGTTTAGAGTGACATATGGTAACGATGTTTTGACGGAAATCGTTCGTTAGCCATAACGGGTGGAATGAGGGTTGATGACCCAGCGGATCACATATGTACAGATTTCCACCGACTCGTATGCGAGGTCATTGATTCCCCCGATCACCCAGATTACAACCCACTCGACGTGATGCTGCCGTCATGGAACAAGAACGTCCTTTCCGAATACATTTACGATGAAGGGGCCAATGAGATATGCTGTTCCTAATGCGGGACATGTCCCTGCAATTCAAGGACAAATATTTTATGTAAATATTACCTTCAGTGAAGGGGTGTGGAAAACAGCTCGCTGTTATGTCTAGGATAAAGTGATCAACGGTCTTATTTCTAGCAGTGCCACCAAATTGTTTAAGATTTAGGTCGTGGTTATAATCAAAGTCAATTTTACGTTAACTCTCAGCTAAATAAGAAAAAAATGCTGATTGCCAATTAAGGTCGGGTCTGATATGCCATTTAATAGATATGGCCTCCGCGATCAACTGTGAGGGGTGGGGGACGAGGAACATCAACATACTTCAGTACAATATTTTGATGATTTATTGAACTTAACATCCATAAGTTGGTACCGAAGTCGTATGCCTCATAGAGTTCCAACGCAATGCAATAAGACCAACGGGGTCGTCTTCATCCCTTTTCATACATGGAACTGCCATTTAATGGGAATAACGAGTCGAGTTATCCCCGTTGATGAAACCTGTAACCGACAATACTCCGCCAGTCGCGACTGATGAACTCAAATACACTGGGTGTCTTTCAAAACATGTTATTCGGAGATGCAATAAGAAGCTAATGAATCCCAAACCCCCTTAAAATCACTGATGGCATTTAATGTCGAGTAAACAATACATTCGTCGAAAGTATCCTGTATCAAAACAAGGTATGGGCTTGATATTTATGCATCGGTGGCTCTTTCAAAGGAATGAAAATGATTACGTTTGTGTTCCCAATACAACTCATGGTTTTCGACTGAGGGATGAACCTTGCTTGTCAAGCACATTTTCATTGAATGTGCCGATCTGATCCTCTCAGAATGTGTTGAAAGGGTGGATCTATCTACGATTCTTGGTGTAATTCAAGTAAGTAGACTATATTACAGATTTAAATGGTAAATATTGTATCTATTTCATATAAATAAATTTGATTAATGCCAATGGTTTTCTTTCTTTCCTTATGTTTTTCCTATTTTTCCGTGTTCGTATTTCCCCCCACCTTTGTAGGCACCTTATAACACACTCGTGTTTGTGTGTCATGAAACCATATACTTACCTTACCTTACCATCAAAGGATTAGAATACGTACACATGGAGCGGGTACTATCATGCATTACATATCCAATAATCTGCGATGAAGCTTATTGAAAGCCTCGAGAATTTGGTTTGATGAATTTGATCTGACATTTGTCACATAAATGGGTAGTAAAAAGTGGCACAGAAAAGGTAAATGTTCAGAATTATCGACAAGTGACTAAACACCTACATGAGCGGGTCGGCCCGCGCATCCATTTGCCGCCGTTCGCAAACTTAATCTATAAAACACACGTTCACACTGTCGGTTGACAGAAGGAGATCAACATTAGATTGACATTATATTAAATTATGCAGACAACATGTGCCTTGAACAGTTATGCAAACCATTTACGTTGCTAACAATTAACAATTCTTCCATTTGGTTCAGTTGGGATGTGCCGATATTCGATGACTATTCGATGTGCCACGATCGATTTCCAGATTGCCATAAGATTTCAACTTGTACCGTATAGATTATTAAACATTCCGTAAAATGACCGTTGTGGCCATGGTTGTACTTAAGATAAAGGTATTTTGGAGGCGAAATTATCAGCAAATATTCCGTACCTATAACAACAACGCTTAGCTCTTCTGATCAGCTGCAATAGGTATGACAGTAAACACTGTTGTATGGCAACGAGGGGGCTAAAATGACCACTGACGGCACGGCGATGCTACAGCAATTGTCATGGATTCAAAAACATATTCATACTGCTATGGTGCAATGTCAACATTTGTGCGTAAGATGGGTTGATATTGGAATCAGTTGAGCTTCTTCAGCTCTATGCAAATGAAAAGCCGCAGTAGATTCATTTGTAGTGCCGAAAAGGCTACATTGTGTCAGTGAAATTCCCAAATAAAAGTGGAGTGAAAGCTATGGGATAGATTTAACAATCTAAGACACACTTGGAATAAGCACTATTTCAGGCTGCTAACTTATTCGTATCTGCATGCTATAAACTTCACTCATTACCATCATTCTAATCACGTTGAGGATGAGGATGAATGAGATTTATTATTTGTTTTATTCCAGATGCAATGGCCAGATAAAGATTACGTAGGATATCTGAGTAAACAAGCCACAGAAATATCGCTGTTCCTGGCGATGCGAAGATGCCTGACCCTTTTTAGGACTTGATGCATAAGATACTGCGAAAGATACCTATTATCGATGGTCTAATTATTGGTACCGAATTCTTCTCAGGAATATTACTTTGTGGAATGGATATCATTTTGGCAAACAGTGGAAGCGGTTTCATTAACGTTTATCATTATTTCGGGGGCGAACTATGGTACAAGGTTAGAACTAATTGAATCACCTGGTGCCTCTGAATGTGCTGCTGTAGCACCGCATCACTCTAATTCAAAGAGAAGTACTAATCAATTGAAGCTTATTGTAATTATTAGTCACTCCAAGCCTACCAATAGGTTACTACCGACTGTGATAAAAGCGCTTAATTATTGGTGCAGACTCGTTTTTTGCGGCTCAATCATATTGTGAATTGGGTACAATAACCAAGCGACATATATATATGTATGTGCTCACACCTACTTCTCACTAGATATTGCACATACAATATATTCATCTTAATTTCCTAACAAAGGTGTCATGCATCAGCAAATGTTATTATTGTTATGTCATATCATAATCATGGATATGTTCGAGGTTGGTCGCTTCTCAGCATGGAAATAAGCAGTGTTTGACATATGTATAATCGTTTTGTTTGTCTGGTAAGCAGCTGCAATTCATATGTGGGTGTCAAACATAGACTAACTACATTTAACCGTATCCATTTCTACTTCGCCTATACTGCATTATCATTATGTCTCGTAGGGGGTTTAACTACAAAGCATAATTCAACAATTTATATGCAAAAAAAATCATCCTAATTTCTATGTGATGTTATGGAACATTTTGGTTGAACTATTTACATTGTAGCTGCTGTGGTGCTGTTTAACAATGCTAAAAACCGAACGTATTCCATGCAAAATATATAAACGGGTTTATATATGTTTTGCTACAATTTTGTGTATTGATAATAGTAGTATTGCGCTTGACAATACATTAATATCTAAATAAAGATTTGCTGCACGGTCAATAAGCATCAGGGCGATGTCATCAGTTGCCCAAATCACAAATTACATCTCAAACTCAAGCATATCGATCTTTTATAAGAGGGAACAAACATATAGCACCATTGTCTGTTGTCCAGATCTGTTTGCCTCCATTCAGCACCTCGGTAATTCGCACTGCTTGATTTTGGCAGCTAATTGAGAAATCCTTGAGAAAATGGCGACATAGATGACAATTAGGTGAAGTATATGTGCTGACTATAGTCTCGATATGCTATGATAATCATGGTTTATCCTGAGGCCAATCGAAGAGAATAGATCTAACCGTTTCTTATCAAATGACACTTGAAACGTTTAGGATTTCTAACAGATGATCAAGCTGTTTGAATATGCACTAAGAGTCATTAAAGAACTCTAAGATAACGCGGATCTAATCCGAAATTGATTAAGGGAGCCATTTATGCAAGATTACACATTCTAGGATACCTCTCAGTCCGCGGTCGTGACTGATTTTATTGGTGAGTTAGTACAACACCCACGTGCATAGTAATAATGCGGTCCCACATAATGCAAATGTAACACCGTCAATGACAGTCCTTATATCCTTATTAATCACTATAGCAGCTGAATTTACAATCAATATGCTTACCTATATATACACTGTGAGGATTCGGTTTGCTGAATAATAACGTAAGTCGTGGGTGGTTGGTATGATGACATACGGGAACATATGACAACATTAATCCACGAGATTACCGCACGGAAAAGTGAATCCGCCGGAGTGGGGCTTGAGATGCCGCATGTGAAAAGTGCAGTGGTAATGGTTTGTCAATTATTCACGAAGCCATCAACAACACTGATCCTATTTGTGCAATTACGTGATCCCACACTGGTCGAGGTCATTATTGTGAGGCTTTTATACACAGTATTGCTCAGTTGACATCTAACTTCTGGCTGAAATATATTGCAGACGGATAATTAACAATTTCAAATAAGGGTCATTATATTGCATATTGAGGGTTTGTTTTTCAAATATATTGGCAAAGACGATTTGATTCATTGCAAGCTGCCTTGCTAAGCAGATTATGGGTTTGTTTGATACAATGCTGAAATATTTTCTGTTGAGGACACCTATTGTTGCTGTTCCGTCTGCAGGTCAGTCTAACAATATAATATCACATTTGTAATCATTACTTCCGTTTAAGTATTGTATAACTGATTTATAGAACTGTAAAATCCGGACTATCTGTGACCATCCACTGATTAATACACAGTGAGTACACAACTTAACATTCTTAAGCAACACTATTGAACCCCATGGCTGTTGAGTGGTCGAAGATAACAGGGTGATGCAGCTCTTGTAATATGCCTATACATCGACCCGATTGGACGGCGATATTCCAACGTTATGAATCGCTCATAATATATGCATCATAGTGGTCACAACCCAAGTATGTATTTAGGTTTCGCCTCCTGCATGGTTGCATTTTTCATTTCCTGCATTGTTGCACTTCACTTGACTAGTAAACATTAAAAAAACCAATCTGCGAGCATAGCGACCAATATTTGGAAAAGTGACGTCACATCTCGTCGTTGTAGTTTCATGCGCAATGTGGCCAGTGGGCATTTTCTGATAACATGGGACACCAACAGTCACCTGGCGAGGTGAGGGAAATGTGACATCGTGTTTTCCAAGATGGAGGTTGAAATTCAAGTCGCCGTTTATTAAAAATTTCTCACCAACGGGTAGTACACACGCAGTGCGAAACATTGGGTCTATTTAACAGCTGTTATTTTGAATTTCTGCTTTCGACGATTATATTGTTTGCTCCTGCAGTGAATTAAGTGGGGACTCATTAGCTTCTTACCACATTTCTGAATAATATGTTCTGAATGACAGCAATAATAGCTATGTTTATCAGCCACGACTAACGTGCTGTGTTCCGAAAGTATCTACGACTGACATACAGTTCATGGAAACACGGTTCATTGTCGCACATTTTAAAGAATGTATCTTAAGTACAACTTTCATTATCACTTCTTCGCGGTATTTGTAAGTGTTATATTCATTGTACACTACATTGTAGTCAGAACGAATTAATTTATACTTCAAATCGACCTTTCAACGCCCAGAAGCAGCTCAAAGAGCATATATCTGCCAACAGGCACAACAGCTTTGACAGTTTAACAATCACTGTGGCATTGAATAAAGAGGTTTCATGTTACAAGAACTATTAACTGTATCGTCGATTGATATAGCATATGACTTATCTCGTTATCCACGCCATATCTTCCAAACTATGTCATCGTGTTCGACGCATAGCCTCAAGATAATCCAATCACATTCATACATCATCTTTCGCTATTTGTTCTTTGAAAACATTAACAAAAGTTTAATTAATTTGCATTTTGGTCGGAAATACAATGCTAACATTTTCCTATGTTAAGCGACATATAGTATTTGCGACGATTTTATTGTGATAACATTACATATAACCCTTTCGGGTATTTTTATTGTGCCAATTACTCTTCAAATTCGAATATGCATTATTGATTGTCCCTCTTGGCGCAGCGTGATTTATCCCATTGTCTCTTAGCTTCAACATATCGTGAAGTGGTTGATAAATGTGTGTAATACCTACAACAACCCCCACCACTTTATTAGACCCACGCAAACACGCACGCACACGTAACCCCCACCCCCACCCCCCCCCCACATACACACTCTGACACACATAAATATCCTCACTTGTTGTTGGCAAAATAGTCAAGCCTAGTTAATCTTAAATGCGGCAATGGAGCCCATTCAATAAAGCCTTCCACTTGAAATGTTATGCTTATCCAGTTCCCTATAGTCATTCGTAAAATGACGGTCTGGGCCATTCGTTGGATGTTGTACTCAAGATGAATTTTCGGTATCGTGGAGGCATAAGTAAGTAGAAAAGACGTTTGTTTTTCTGCTCAGCTGTGATAGGTAGGGACAGTCACTGATGTATAGAAACGTCGGGGCTTAAATGACCGCTGACAGCACAGCGATACTATGGCATCTGCTATGGATTCAAATACATGTTCATGCTGCTGTGGTACAATGTCAAAGCAGTGTATTTGGAATCAGTTGCATAATGCACGAATAATCTTCTGCGGGGTACAATCATGATGAGGTAACTCATATCAAAGCTATAATTTACGGAAAAATCGTATCTCTTTTCACGAAAACGCTATATCAATATTATATGTTTGCATATGCTGCAGCCACATGCTCAGTATAACCCCGTATAGCGAAGTCAGCAACGTGTAACAAAAATGCTGGTATTGTTTTCGACGAAGCGTCTCAGCATCACAACCTACAAATGATCAATAGCAGACATCAGTATATTACAAGCGCGTGTACAACATATTAGCGTAGACGAACTATTAAAAAACATTGATTACTATAAATACAACATACAATATCACTTACCAAAACAGTCACAGTCACATAGAGCAGCGTTACCTACATATGATACGAAAACTGGCACGGTTACACATCACCGAGTCACAGCAAGCTACCTGTACCAATTGACACCAGAGCTATATATTAAATTGTTTTAGAACATAAACTCCACAAACTTATAGCAACCTAATAATCTGAATATTTCCAGAAGTGACACCTTGTTCCCATAGACATTTCCTGTATGTCTGCCCCATCACCATTTGTATAGTCACTTAAGAACATCTGAAAGCGGTATAATCGACTGTGTGTGCCAGTCAAAGCTGTTTTACGCTATTTAATTGTGATTTCTAACGTCGATACCTCCACAGAAGAAGGAATACCGACTTATAACAGACATGGCAGGCTTAATATCCCGTTCACATTGACCATGTTACAATCAACCAACTTTAAACAAAATTCATTAACCTGCCCCCCTAGACCCATTATGGGGATGCAGTTGGTTGCTTGGACGAACGAGAGATGAGTCACCAAAGTCACAAAACGGAGACAGCATATTGTGAGCTGTGGCAGTACCACTACCACTCCAACAGTCCAATACTTTAACGTGTAAAAGACACACAAATGTCTTTAATTTTTAATACAAGATCAGTTTACCGGGACTTGGTGTCCTCCATGAATATTGCTTAGCTTTGGAACGAAAGGTCGAGATAAGCATTTATCAGTGCTTTTACAATGTAGGTAACTATGCATCGCAGTAAAACATGTGAGCATATACAAACACGTCATCTGAAACCAGATGCCGCCTAATCCGCGAGAGACAATTCAGGTTCATAGCTTGCATTACATGATTTTGAAATATTATCATTCATAGCAGCTTTTGATTTTATCTCCCCCTTCCGGCATTGTCGCATTCATTGCACATCCTTCCAACAGGGAACGTGAGTAGTGAGGTTAGTTCTGACACAGTTACAATTTACATGTGGGTGTCAGACATAGACTTACTCTATTAAGGCTTTTCCTTTCAACTACTTACATCAATATGCCTCGTAACTTTTGTGTACAGAGCAAGAAATAACCATGGACTCAATGAAGATATCAACAGCATTCCAAGCATTCTACGGTACATGAATATGGCCTATTCAAATATTACACGTTATCAATGCACAACACGAAGGTTCATGATTTGACGCTTAGTCCAACCAGCCACACTATGCCATTGTGATCGTCTCCTAATGTTCCATTTATTAGATAAACATGGCACACTAAATATGGATAGTTAGATAATATGCAAATCGATTGTGTTACATCTGTTTAGCATTAGCTCCGACATAAAGATGAATGATGTCTGAATTGCAATATATTGAATTAGTAATGGAAGCCTAAGAATTTTGCTTATTTATTTATTTAACTTTTCGATTTTGATATCTAAGAGATAAGATGATCTCCCCCTACTTAGTATCCTGAATTACCGCCATTTACATGCATAATATGCCTGATATATATGTGACGTTACGGAACATTTTCGTCAAACGATTTTCATTGTAACTCCTTTGTTGTTTGTTAAAATCTGCTTAACATGGCAAGTTATTCGTTAAAAAAATATATTAACGGGCTTTTATGAGGTTTGCTACAAAATTGTGTGTTGACAATAATTTCCTGTAAAATACAATTATTGCGGTAACTAAATAAAGATATGCAGCACAATAAATAATGGCGAGTGATGTCATCAGTGGCCAAGGGGAACAAAACTGCAGCGCCACTCTCGGTTGTCCAGATCAGCTTGGCACCAATCAGCACCTCGGTTATCCGCACTGCTTGATCTTTGCAGAAATCAGGATTGATCCCTGAGAAAATGGTGATATGAATGAAAATTAGATCAGGTATGTGAAATCATCACGGCCTTGATATGTTATGAATATCATGGTATGTCTTATTAGAAAGTTTCTTTTCAAGTGATAATTGTAGGGGTTTTTTTTTATTTCTTCAATTGCGCATGGCCAATGCCAACCACCTGATTGTATGGCTGAGTAATTGTGTTTTTATAATTGTGCTATTGTTTGTACAAGCCCCTTCGTAGGTCACACTGATATTCGTCTATCATGACAAAATGATATATTATATGCCATAGGAAGCAGTTATGATCACAGTTATGATCACAGTTATGATCACAGTTATGATCACAGTTATGATCACAGTTATGATCACAGTTATGATCATTCTAATTTAATGCCGTACACAAATATATGCGTGTACCCCCATCAGACTTAGGCATGGCGATCCAATGTTACAGATTGCAATGAATGATAAATAGCTAAAACGTTGAAGCTCTGCAGTTATATATGTATATGTAATAGCATATGTAGCAGTTATTTTATCAATGCGCCGAAATTTGACAATGTCGTTCTGAGCATACTGTAAAGCATATTTTACACCTTCAAAAGCGTAAGTTTTGTAGGCATTGTTTATGAAATTGAGCATTTTATGTTTTGAGCCTGACCTAAAACAAAGTAATGAGGCAAATTGTGTCACTATTGGCCAAATATGTCCAGCTCGATAGTGTGTAGTGACACATTTGCTACATCGCAGATGAAAAGGACATTAGAGCGTCGTTAATCCGCCTGTATAACTATCTAGTTGGTTCAATCTATGCTATTCCATTCCTTAACACAAACCCATGTACATCGACATGTAAATGGTTCATATTGCTAAGATAGCATATTTATATTTTAAAGAGCTAAATACGTTCCCAACAAACGCCTTTACTGATGCAATGGTTCTAAACTGTGAGTAATGGCTAGCTGCTGATTTGTGCCCCACTGTAGGGGGAAACCAGATGCAGGCTGTCTTTAATATCTACGCTCAGAGAATATCGACCTGGAAATTACCTTGGAAGGAAATTGGAGGAGACACAGTGTTAATCACTAGGTGAAGTAAACCCTTTGGGAAATCACACCGAGCCTGAAATCAGTTATAGTTAGATTGAGCAGCTAGAAGACTGGCCCGTGGGAGATGTCGTGTGGAGTTCGGTGTCACCACGTATTACATGGAATAACAGTGCATGGATTGGAAAGGCATTAAAAGCAAGCTGATTTTATCGGGTATTTTGCCAAATTAAGCAGTCGAAAACGTTTGCGCGTACATATATATTAGCACATTATGAAGTTATTAATAACAGCTTGAACTTACCTCTCTTCGTAGGGTAGGTAAGTTACAATCGTAAGCTTCCGATTTATTATCACATTCACATCTCGCGCATTTCGTGCAATCCTGAATCAAAGAAACTAGGAGCGCCTACGATTGGAACTTAAAATCAATGATTCCTATTAGATTTTGTTAGGCTTCACCGTAATGGGAAGGATATACACTTTGAATTATCACAAGTAGATGGACTTTTTCTTTGCTCACTCTGCATGTTATATATGTATCTTGGACGTCGGGCTCTGATAACTGTCAAAATCAATGATTAGAGGGAAGCTGATGGGATGTTTATTCTCTAGTATATGAGGCAATTTAGGTCAAAGAGCAATATGCAGTAGCTTTTGCATAACATTGATGCAAAGAAGAAACTTTATTTCAGAAAATGTTGTGAGAAAAACAAGGCACTGCAGGTTGTCATTTATAAATACTGGGTGATCAAGGTATGTAGGTTCCGACTGAACTGTGAAGGAGACATATGGAAGAATGATGGATATAATATATATTCCAGAAAAACAGAGGGCATGCTTTTCTAATAACTATAATGAACTTGCTATGCAAACCTTTTGCGTTTGTACCGCTGGTCTTATCAATAGGTGCCAGATACATGTAAGAGCCATTAAAAATTTGACACAATCGATTGTTGCCGATAGAATAAGGTGACTCGGTGCATGGATATTTGATTCATGTTTAACAACGGCCAAGGTCACTTTCAGGCTGCGCAAAATTTCCTGCTGATTTCCTGCTGACATATAGATGTTCTAATTTATAACCAAATTGATCTCGAATATATCCCTCAGACATCTAAATAAACAAGTGTCACGTAAATGGCATATGCGTGGCAGTGTTAATGTGATGACTGTGGCATGACATCGAGATATGAATCGAGCGAAATGCTTACCGAGCACATTTGAAGTACATAGTTGATAAAGTATACAAAATCCATTGCATTCGTTAAGAATCGAAGAAAGCCAATTACGTGTTACTTCTAAAAGATGTCAGTATTATCTAAATAGGCATCAAGGCAAGGAGTACAAAACAAAAGACCTTCGAGGAATACCAATCAAGCTCATATGGAACAAACTAAATGATTATACTGTGATTAGTCGATTAATTGAATTATCTTCTGCTTAGACACTGTAATGTATGTGTTGGCGGAGTCATGCTGCTGTATTCAAGTCTTGTATTGCTACCTTGTCCATTTAATGTACTTGTGTGAGCCGTCCAGTAACTAATTTCAACGCGTTCTATTAAGACTGAGGCCTATCTCCAGTGAACTGTTGCATATCACTTCACAAATAGTCTACTCTTGCTAAGCAAGGCTTCGTACAAGTTTCATACTTCATGTGTTAATGAGAATTTCACAACACACACGTGATGTCACTATGAACAATAAAAGTGTGCTGACACAGAATACACACTATTTTCTTGAGACCTTTCTCCTAATTTATCTTCTAGTGAAGCGGTCATTTAATGCAACTCCGATAAATGCAGCGCACTGTGATTAGCCATGTTCGCTAAGCTCAGCATTTCATCAGGAAAGACAAATGCGGAGTTAAGCTTTGGTAAAGTAACGATAGGCTTCCAGGCGAATGGTAGCTAGGGAATGGTGGCTACCAAATAGAACCTCTTGATCTATACCACATCGATGTGAAATTCAAACAAGACACACGGTTCATTTAGCTTTGATTTTAATAACACATTATAAATTGTATTGATATGGAACTATATTGGGAGTCCTCAATATCATATATAGCATTTAATCGTTTTTTAATGCCAAAATATTGGAACGTGTTGAAACTAGGTACGTACACGTGGTTGATAAAGTTTGGGACACTAATGCGACCATTTGTAAAGAAATATTTTCCAAGGGTGTCTTTATTACTGTATCCCTGAGTATTTGTCTAGTGGGCTAATAAAAGTGACCCTGGAGTCAGCATGGATCCGCCAGTGGTTTATACGTATGTAGCACTCCCATGGCATATATATATATATATATATATATATATATATATATATATATATATATATATATATATATATATATATATATATATATATATATATATATATATATATATATATATATATATATATATATATATATATATATATATATATATATATATATATATATATATATATCTGAACTGTCTATGCATAATGATAGGACAAAAAGTCCTAACGCACCAAAAAACTTACCCCCACTCGACGCTATTCTTCAAGAAATCCCATCCATATATCATTTCTAAAAAAATCACGATACGATGACCGCCATTTTGGAAAATATTGGGTGGATTTCCCGCGAAACATTCTGAGCATGCGTCGATGGGCACGTCATTCTGGTCTTGAAAACAAACATGTTGCTGTGTTTCGGACTTCTTACCGCTTCCCAAATTGATTGAAATATAAATTATTACCATGGATGAAATCCCCCGCCGAAAAGGGATAAAATTGTCCGTGAACATCATTGCATTCTAAAACATCATCACTTGGGTATGTTTGGTGTTTGGTAGTTGTCTGAATCGATCTCAAAATTTTTACATTGTGCCGGTTAAAGAGAAAGTAAGACGTCTACTCAGACGTCTTGTAGGGCTATACCGAATCTTAACTTTCGTTTTTACGCAAAAGAACTAATCGACATGATGTCTAAATAAGCTCATAGTGCTTTCTTCTAAAACTTATCACTGCAACAGATATCATGACCGCCTTTAACAAGACAAGGGGACATTTGACTTCCGCCAATCATTTGCAATCCATGGTTCATCATTTTGGCAGACCGTATAAGCAACAACCTCCATATCAAGCATCACCTTTATCTTAGGTCAACCATGGCCACAGCGGTCACGGTGGCCATAAATTAACTTTTCAAACTCATTGCTCTAAATCTTTACAAACGCTGTTTAGCGGTTTAATAATCTATACGGTACAACTTTAAATCTTGTGTGTCTCTAGTAATCGATTGTGACAGATCGAATAGTCATCAAATATTGGCACATAACAACTGGAATAAATGGAAGAATTGTTTAATGTCAGCAACGTCAAGGTTTGCATAACTGTTCAAAGCACATGTTGTCTGCATTGTTTAATATCATGTCAATGTAATGCTGATCTCCCTCTGTCAATTGATAATGTTTATGCGCTGGCAAATTCGCCCTTGCTCCATACATTTGAAGATTTACTATTTCTGTGACGCCCATTTATTTGACAAATGTCAGATCAAATTAACAAAACCAAATTCGCGAGGCTTTCAATAAAATTCATTGCGGATTATTGGGTATGAAATGCATGATTACTTATTTTAACATTTTAGGCTTTGAAGGTATGTCAAGTCTAGTTTGTTATATGGTGACTACAAAGGTGGGGGGAAATAAACACGGAAAGATAAAAAAAACTGGGAGATTGAAAGAACCCATTAGCATTAATTCAATTGATCTATTTAAATTGATAATAAAATCATTTAAAATCTGTAATGTAGTCCAATTTCTTGAATTAAACCACGAATCTTAGATGGATCCACCCTTTCAAAATATTTTGAGAGGATACGATCGACACAATCAATGAGAATGTGCTTTAAATTGTGTGCGTTTTTGCACAGAATGCATTCAGGGATGAGGGCATCCCTCAATCGTGTAGGTATTGGGAACACCAACATAATAATTTTCATTCCTTCGAACGAGCCACCGGCGCATACCAGAATATTTCGAATTTCTATTTTCCACAATTGTAGTGTTTGCTCGCCTCCCAAGGACATTCCGCCCCAGCAGTAAATAAAGGGGGCAAGGGTATGCATTGGCTTCTTATTGCACATCTGAATAGCATGTCCTGAAAACACCCATAGTATCTAAGTTTATCAGACGCGGATTATTGCCATATATTCAGGTTTCATCAACGATATGGGATAATTTGACCGGTTACCAACGTTAAATGGCCGTCCCATCAATGAAAGGGGATGAGCCCGACCTGTGTGTCTTTTTGCATTTCTTTGGCACTAAAGGGAGTATACGACTTCTATACCACGTTACGGCTGTTAATTTCAATAAATCACCATAACATATTCCTTAATTAGGCATAGCACTTATCAACTAAAGATATTTGCTGGATCACTAAAGCACAATTAACTGATTTGCACTGAAGTGTGTTGATATTCCTCCCACCCCACCCTCACAGTGGATCACGGAGGCCATACCTATAAAATGACGTTTCAGACCCACCCTTATTTGCCTGAGAGTGAACTTAAAAACGGATCTGATCATAACCACGACCTAAATCAAAAGTATAGTGGCACTGCTAGAAAATGGAACGTTGATTGCTTCAGCCTCGGCGCAAGAGCTTTTTCCCACACCTCGTTCAGATCAGATAGTTAGAACTAAGGGGCATTCACAGAAAGTCGGACATGCAGAACGTAAACAAATATAACATCGTTATAAGAAGTCAAAATACGTAAACATAAATATATCATAGGGCGTAAGCACCAAGCGTGTCAAAACGCTTAGTACTGAACGTTAATTATAGTGTTTGAACAGAAAATTTAACAGTTGGTGTACACGTCCATAAATGTAAGATGTACTTGGCATCATTTGAAACAATAACCATCTTCTTAGGATCAATTGCATTTTGCATAACAACGCATAACAAAGCACCAATCCGGGATTTTCTTATCAGCAGTCAAGGGTACATAAACTGTAATGTATAGCGCTGTTGCATGAGGTGTTGATGTAATCTTTGTACTGATTTTGTCATGCAAAGATCTTGCACCTGCAACGAAAACCGATAGGGCTACAATCGCCATCTGCTTAGATGCTTGTAAATAGCTGCAAGTTGAGCCGAATAGACATAGCAAATAGGAAAATAGCTGTCAATACCTTGCACCTCATTTCAAAGCACAACAATGAACTGGATCTGCATTCGTCTATGACATGTCTGTTGGAGGGGAATTTGGTGTTTGTTTACATACGATCTCTATAGAGATGCAAATACAATAGTCGAAAGTAGAAGTCAAATCTATTTTACTTCATTGCATGTCCAACCGCTGGCTGGCATGGGCGTGATAATGATGCAACAAGGACAATTGCAAAATAATTCAAAATCCATGTGTTCTCTACTCCGGATAAGGCGGGTTGAATTGCTAATTTATTCATTTGCCACACGATTTATTGCAAACTGCTTGCGCAAAAGACCACATCTACATTAACGTGAGTCCAATGTGACCGCCAGAGCAGCTGTATACGGTCCAAGATTAGCATTCTTGTATACACGGAATGGAGTGCATCAGCAGCAATCAGTGAAACCTACAACAAATCTCAATCATTGCTGATTAGATGAAATGGATACAATCGGCAATCAGTTGGGTAACCTTAAGATACTATCCAAGTAATTGACCATAGAGTGACGTAGAATAGCATCTAACCAATTTACCTGAAAGACCACTCACCAACACTGTCTTCATGAGCAAGAAAATTGCCAAAAACAATGACAAGGGCGATCAACCTGAGCATGAGGGTATCAACAAAATGAAGGTGATATCAATGTTTTTCATGGCTGGTAACCTACTTGGACATTATTTATTATGTCCATTATTGCATGAACTTCAACTGATATCATCCCCACCAATAATGCTTGAAACCTTGCAACGTTACAAGCCAAAGCGATCAAATGGTCTGTTCTGCTGTAACTGAGCTACGATACACGTCTCTAATACCACGATTGTTTTACTCTCAGCTTATTTGATCCTATTGTTGAAACACACAGGGGATATACATACTTCAATACGGCTGTCCCTTGTTTTTGTGTAGTCGTTATTAGCGACTGAAACAAAGTAATTAATTCTATTGTACCACTCCAGAATGAAATCAAGCATTCGGCAAGGTTTATGGAATTAAGCAATTTTGTCGATCAGTTAATGCCACTAATGATGTTATTTCAATAGAGATATTAAATAAGGTTCACTGCAATTGTACGAGTACAGGAGAAGAGGGCAACACTCTTACAGCCATTGCGAAATGTAATCAGATATTCTCTATGGCCGAATAAAAAATTGATGTCACTTGCAGACAATTCCTATTGTCGCTGATCCAGATCTATTATCGGACGGACACGGCATTCAGTGTCTTCCCCCTGAGGGTATTGGATTAAGTCGACTGAATTAAATAGGTCCTGGTTTAGTTCTGCCATGACTGCGGAGTTTCATGCTGAAACAATTCGTACGCGATTTCTTTATATGATAGCAACATCCATCCATATTATTATTACTGTGTCAGAATTGAAGACAATATGGCAACTACTAAAATGAAATAGTACAATGCACCATGGGGCGTTTGATGGTTGGACTGAAATAAGTAGCCAACGACAATCAGTTACATGAAAGAACGATGGAACATTAATGACTATAGTCATGCATTAATTGTTTATGTATCTATACATGCATATATTTTAATAGATTAGGTTGCTTTCCAAATCAAACTTGTTTACTCTTTATGTATTAGTTACGATACCATGAAAAATGTTTCACAGCTGGGCGGAATTAACGAATCTATGTCGCGTTCATTACCCATATATAAAACTAGTTGCGAATATTTATCCCGTAAAGTAGTTGAAGAAATCGCTTTCCTCCCAGGACGGCACAATGATGAGTACTTTAGATCCTACAGTGTTCAAAGAGGGAATTTCTTCTGTTGATGTGGTACATACGGAATTTCATCAAAACTGTTACTGGACACGCGATCTTGCTGGAATGTGTTACACATTCTATAAACGTGCGGAGGTGTTTAATATTGTATCATATGCTATTCTACGTAAGTGTTTGCAATGGAGAGAGAAGAATAACACAGGTTCATCTGCTGAATTGCTTCATTGGAAGTACTCACGCAAATATGAATGAGACTAAGGAAAGTAACCTAAGGGACGGCTGAGTACTTCATATTCCAAGTGTGGTCGGTTTTGCTTGTTAAACAGACATATATATTAATCTACATGTGGAGCTTCTCACTTTGCGACAACATCTATCATATTGCTATGATAGGTAGTCATGGCATTAGTATCACAAAGCAGACAAGACAAAGCAATGACTGTGTGACTGTTCTACAAAGACATTATTTGAACAGCATATTCTTAGATTAGAAACACCCTGGTGAATCAGACAGATTGCATCCAACTTCTATGGCGGTCTTACGTCCAACCAAAGACACATTTTCAGTAGTTTCGGTCCCTTGTCAAAGAATTGACTCGCCAAGTCAATAAACAAATAAGAATGTTCGATTTGCAGATACAAGAAAGTCAGAGGAATACAGATACATTTTGCTTATATGTTGAATGTAATATGAAACCCAGATGGAATTCACATCAGTGTGCCAAAACACATGCGGACGAGCAAGATAGTATCGATGACAATGGAATACCTGAATACGTTTAACACGTGAAACCTTATGCGAACTGTTGATCCCCACCCGACAGTTATCGTCAGCAAGCTCAATTAGGATGAACAATACGAATATTATTATAAGAATAATTTGGTATATATGCACATCCATAGTTTAAAAAGCATGAGAAGCCTGTCATCATGGTTAGGTTTCAGGAGCAATACATTTCTACTCAGGAAGCCAATAACCTAAGTGTATGCCATTGCACATAATATATCGCATTAACTAGCAAACCGTCGCAAAGTTTACATATGAAGTCACTTAAATTCCCTTACTTTTCACACTGTGTCATGGCCGTTAAATTCTGCAGCAAGATGCCAGTATGTCAATTATAATGTATGTATTAGAGTTATTGAAATACAAGGTAATGTTACTTGCCTAGTTTGAGTTCGGTTAACAAACTGTACTCTTAATCGCAGATTCACTAATCTGCTACAAATCGAGTGGTGTTAATGCCCTACATAATTAACATCCAGTCTGCTATGCGCTGAGCGTATTGATGGTCGTTTAGATGAGTAACTCCAATGTGGGTTTGTTAGCTTACTTTGTGTTAGGATGGCTGATAAACACCAGCATGACAGCTATCAAAAAAATGCAATGATGAGTTGATCTGTAGCTCGCGGATCCCTCTTGGATATGCCCACTGAAGGGAAATAAAGCCGACATGTCACATAAATACTCAGTAAGCAATCAATAACACACCCACGCGTGTACAAGTATCAACACTGTACCTAGTACGACTGCCCACTCTTTCGCCCTACATTATATAATCAATCTGAGACAGTTCGACCGTAACGACCCCGAGGCCATAGGGAGTAACTCAACTAATAACTGAACGAATTGTCATGAGAGTATAACATAATAATTAGTCCCTGGCTAACATTGTGAAACATTACCATTATTATTTATTGGAAATCTTCATTCAATGAACTTAAATAACCCGTGTCTCCCTCCCACAACATTCCTCTGCTTTGTTCGGACCTGTCAAAGTAGGTTAAGACGATTTTGTGCAACGAAGAAAGGGTCAAATAAACGCTGTTAAAGCGGCTGTGTTATGACACCATGAGGTATCCAAACGCAGATCAATAAAGGTATGGTGCGATATCGATCAATCGTATTTGTCCGCAAAGCATTTTTTTTATTTGAATCACATGCTCTCGCCGTTGTCAACATGTAAAACAGTATGACGCGTACACTTGTAGGTGTAGGTTCCGCTATGCCAGGTAGATTCCAAATATATTCTTTATATTTTGGTATTGTAGCTATGTTCAATATTTTCGATCCATTTGTGAACAGCTGCATCTTTGACTGGGAAATGTCTCCGGCGAAACTAATAAGCGGAAGGCAATCAATCTGGAGTAAAACAGCGATGGTCTGTGACGCGATAAAGACTGATGGCGCTGATACGCCTGTGTTCATTACATTATTGTTCACAGGGTGCGTGAATAGAGATAAGACACACTTTCTATGCACAAAGGGTATACGGCTGGTGTTTTTGTTATCACCCACTCACTGATAAATACCGAATACAATACTGACATCCTATCATCCTGTTCAGTGTAAGTCACATATTGCAAGAAATTTGTCCTGCGGAATTAAATATTGTAGGGGAAGGGGGTAGGACAAAGCCGGCAGCGGAACCTGTGTTGTATCGCGCCCTATGGTTGAGGTCACAAGCGGTAGGAGGTCTGTATAAGGTAAACGACGCATATGTTGAATGCATCAGTAGCAGGTAGCCTGCGCGTATACTCAGCCTGCTGCTCATGATTGTCTTTTCTTAACAAGAACAGGTGAAGCAGACAGTTTAAAAGCAGTGACATGAGTGAGGGCGGAACTGATTGCGTTGTAGGTTAAGGCATTAACACAGAAACGAGGAGGTTGTCTTGAAACAAAACGTCTCCGGGGAATGGGTTGGCTCGAGCAGCTAATGGCGAGTAGAAAGACGCTACTTACAGTCAGCTAAGAAACTTCTCAAGTCGCAAGTACCAGTGTTTAGTGTTCTTACGAATCGATACATGCTAGTGATTAACTGTTGTCCCTTGACGTAAGACTTGAGTTTATCACTTAGATTACATCGGTTAACCATATAAATCGGAGACGAATACACAGGTCTGCTTTGAATTCATTGCCACGAACGTAGAGGAGACTCAGTGACCACTTCATTTAAACGATGTATATGTGGATTATGCTTCGATAAAACATAGTATACTATGCTTTTGTATTTGCAAAGCAGTAATTATGTAAGGATGGATGTCTTCCAGTTGCAGTGTAATGAATGCTGTCCAAAGGATACCCAATGACATAGCATGCCAGTATGCATGGAGACGGTACGCAAGACTTTCAATACGGTGTGCATATATCTTCACCTCATTTATTGTTAGATTAGCGTTTGCTGTGAAAAAAGGAATGTTTTGTTTGCGCAAGTCCACATCATAACCATAGATAGCTATTGGTAAATGTAACAATATTATTAATGCGAGTATCACATAATAATACTAGCCATACAATGTAGCCTACAATCTGGACAGCAATTGAGATAATCTTACAGGACAGTTGTACTCTTTTGTATTTTCAGGCCTACTGTACCACGTAATACCACAATCTGGTATTTGGATATTATTTAGGATTAACGAAATAGGAAGATGTGCGTCCCAGGAATAGCATTAGCTGCTTGCAACTCCTTGATAGATTCAGCTGTGATTCAGAGAACTTGCTGTACCATCAGGCTAATACGAGTAAATTAGATCTAGGAATATACATTATCCCAACCTCCATTACGTTCAGAGCACTGTGATCGGTAGAAATAACCCCCTCTAGACAGCCGTGTTTAGTGGTCTCACTAGGAGTAAAGAAGATATACAATAGGAAGATCAATAACAACACATGTAGCGGCATACACCGCATAGAACATAGCAATGGATAATGCTGACACAGCCAAATGTAAACTCCTAAAACAACACCAGTAATAGTCATTTAGAAGTTAAATGTCCTCTGATATTGCACACGCTACAGCAAATATTGTCATTGTACAATCGCCTTTATAACTCCTTAATCGTAGGTTAGCTTGATTGTAATAAGCATAACAGCTGCGCGGCATAAGCTTTAATGCACGTGTTAGCTAGATACTAGGACAGCCTGATGATGCATAATATCCCTTTCGCACACGCTCAACTCATAAGCCCAAAAGTATCAGGATCAAAAGAGAGACGAGAAGAACAATTATACATGAGGCATTGTCATCTCACGGGAGATATTGTCATCTCACAGTAGGTATTGTCATCTCACACGAGGTATTGTCATCTCGTGGGATGTTTTGTCATCTCATGGGAGGTATTGTCATCTCATGGGAGGTATTAGGTATTGTCATCTCACAGGAGGTCAGGTATTGTCATCTCACGAGGTATTGTCATCACAGGAGGTATTGTCATCTCACAGTCATGGGGTATTGTCATCTCACATGGGAGGTATTGTCATATCATCATGGGAGGTATTGTCATCTCATGGGGTATTGTCATCTCATGGGAGGTATTGTCATCTCATGGGAGGTATTGTCATCTCATGGGGGTATTGTCATCTCACAGGAGGTATTGTCATCTCATGGGAGGTATTGTCATATCATGGGAGTTATTGTCATCTCATGGGATGTATTGTCATCTCATGGGAGGTATTGTCATCTCATGGGAGGTATTGTCATGGGGGTATTGTCA
This sequence comes from Urechis unicinctus, assembly GCA_034190875.2. Lineage (NCBI taxonomy): Eukaryota > Metazoa > Annelida > Polychaeta > Xenopneusta > Urechidae > Urechis > Urechis unicinctus. The sequence goes on along the minus strand of CM067356.1, from coordinate 51,382,361 downwards.
TCAAGGGAGGTATTGTCATCGAATATGTAATTATAGTGCTAATCACTACTATTAGTAGTGATAATCGAACAACCCTTTAAAGTATTATGCTTGCCAGTACAACTATATTTAAAGAGCACACTGAAATCCTACTCGCCATGAACGGTACGCATAGGGTGCAATGCCAAGAGCTAACAACACAAGATACCAGACTACCAGTTATTGCTTGTCGTGCGATCGTGAATGATTACAGCGATAACCAATCAAGAACTGGAGCGAATGGAGATGCACAGTTTTCTCCCATTAATAGCAATATAGCATGCATGAGTTCGTACACTTACCACTGGCGATTCTCGTTCACATTCCTTACATTCGATGTCACAACCGCATTTCCGATTACAATATTGTCGCCCTGAAGAGCCCGCACTATCCCGGTGACTCACACTCAACTAAACCACTAGCCAGCAGGACACAGGCCTTACAGCGCGTTACACTATGAACAGCAATTTTTTAAATGCCAATGCCATTCAACCGAGGTAATTAACGAAGACATGTGGCATTCGTCCGGAAGCAGTAAGAGTACACTGACCACCAAATAAATAGATAGAAGACGCAACATTCTATTCCATGAGACTATATGCAACAAACATTATCACTTGGCTGTATATTTAACAGTCACATAGACCAGCGTTATAAATCAGAGTCACAGCACTCTTCATGCACCAGTAAACAACATTAATATTCGTTAATTTGTTGTTGAACCGTAAGACTGAGAGTACCTAAGCATATGAGCTCTTAACAACTACATGTTTTCCCTAATATCCCAAAATAAACATCGTTTAAAACAGCACATATTTCCCATACATTCAGTCAACCAATATTCTGAACAAATAATGCTTATTGTTAAACGTGGCACAGCACATATAATGTTCAGGGTTAGCATTAAAATTTGATAAAATTGCATAAAGGTAACTTAACCTTAGATCAAGAGAGTAGAGCCAGATCTAATGCTTACGATCATGAATCCAAATTCAAATATAAATGACCTATGTTTAAACAGGGAAAAAAGCGATTACTTCCACGGATTGTGGTCTCTGACCTGCTACGCATAGTAATCAAGATTAAAATAGAAAGGAAAATCATTGTAAAAGGCAAGCTACGTTCACTGCCGCGCCACCCAGAAGAGCAACTGCAACTGCGCGTCCTTTGGCGGGAATCACCTTTAAAGCAGTGCGCACATTTGTGAGCATGCGACCGCGTCTGCGCCGCAACGAGTTGGTGACGAAATTTGTGCGCACATAGTGTAGTCAACAGACTGACGATCACCATGGGGTAGTTTCACTCACACAGCACAACACAACAGAAACAGAAGGACTCTTAGACAGTTATGTTGTTGACTATGTATATGACGATGATATGCTATTTTGTACGTCAATTTGGAAGTTAAGTGTTATACAAATAAACATATATATTTTGTAATAATCAATAGCAGTCATTTTATGTCATTTTAAAAATGTAATACACCGCACTCAGGGAATACAACCGAAAATCCATTGTGGCTTCCCATACACTACGTGGACCTATCATTTTTTTAATTTCTGCTCATAGTACATACAACACTGCACCATATTACCAAGTTTAGTTTAAAACTGATGGGTCAAATTTTTTTTATGGAGGATGTACACCATTCCAGAGAAAAAATAACAATAAATTCATAAACGGCTTGCCATAGGGTGCGAGACATCATTTTTTCTTGATTTTTTGTAAAGCAGTTATTGTGCTGTCTGTATATTAAATATAATGCAATTCGCTGTATGAGCTTTTCTGCAGAACCAAAATATTATCAAATTATCATAATTCCCATTGGCTTAACATGTGGATCTTAAATTCGCCATACTCAGAAATTTACACCATTGACCTATACTTTTTATTTTACATTTCCTTAGCTTTATATACGAGCTTACTCTCTGCAAAAAAATCGTGACAATCTATGCACGAATTTAGAACTGTCGCAATTGTCTTTAAATCAAACTACGTCCGTCAGAGGGAAGTGCTTCATACAAATCACAGAACCAATGATAGTTCAGCACTTTCTATGATGACGTGCGAATGCTTAAATGTCCACAACCTGCAACGAACAGCCTATACTAAGCGCCAATAAGACACCTAAGTCCACAACCATGTCCAGCCAATGTTCACAGGACTATAAATCCCTATTCACGATCACAAGATTAGTGTTCTGAAACGCACGCATGTTTGGGGCTCACTGCGACGCTCTTGCTACCTGTAGTTTTCATAGATTTGATTAAAGAGAGATCAATTCTCAATTCGTATCACACATGGGAACGATTAGGCAATGAAAGTGGTGTAGCTGCTACACGCAAATGAACCACCAGCCAACAGAACACTACAGCGCCGAGTACTCTATAAACATCCCCGCCCACTTCTTCGCCCACGCCTTTTGTATGCCGAATTTGATGTTGCCCATATTGCAAGTAGGGACCATAAGAAGTGGATTGACGAAACGTAAATGTCTCTAATCTCGGTCAAGTCCGGCATGGTGTGTATCGCAGTGATAAGCATTTCACAAATAGGACGGTATGCTAAAACTAAATTTATGTGTGATTTATCAGCAGCAGCATTAACAGCAAAGCCTGTCAAGCTGCATGCAGAAAGAGTAGGTTAGTCTGTGGGTTGCACATTGCTGAAAGCAGCGCGGGTAGCGCTGTAACTTGCAATATTTCAGTTCACAGAACATAACAAAATTGCTACACCGGTAATAGAAAACAGGTTTTATGCTGCTCTCATAGATGAAAGCCATGATTACATGCTTGCTAGCAACTGCACCTGAGCACAAAAGTGGGTCTTTTATTGCCTTTTCGAAATAGAACTGCTGTGCATTCTTTTACAACATTTCAAGAGACGCTATGACAATGCACCACTCTGCTCACAGGTGTCATGTTCACATATATAAAGGCGGGAGTTAGCTCTTTTAGCAAAGCTATCAGCTTTTTGGGCCTTGTACCCTCGGCCAATATGTGACTCAATTACTTGAACACATGCCACAAAACGGCAAAGATCGTATGTGCTGTTTGGGGATTTTTAGATAGCGTCATATGAAGCGAGTAATGTTGTTCACTTGTAGAAATCGCCACACATAGCATCACCCCTGAAACACATATCTAATTGGGTTATAAACACACGTACCATCATTGTCTTTTAAACCATCCTGTATTTTGCTGCAAGGACGTATATGTTTCAAGATATGGCAAGTTTGCATTGAATTGAAGGTCCGTGCGGAATTCGTTATACATATCACACTGTGACAGCTGTATTTAATGAAGACCAATGCATCACGACGAGTCTGTTCTGACTGTGGCGGAAATTGCACCAAGCTCATGTTCAACCTCCAGATACAAGTGATTGCTTCCTCTGCTTTAACGCAGCCGTGAATGAAACAAACGCCATGAGATGTGTCAAGGATAAGTCAGTGCCAAAAGTCGCCTGTTGAATGCGCAATGCTTTTAAGAGCAGCGATTTTTTCAAAAACACTGTAGACACAATGTATGGCATGCGAACTTAATTTTGCATGTGTTACTGACAAGGTTTAAACAGTATTTGGATATTCAATTATCCATGCGGTCATATTTGTGTGACTATATTTGCAATGTCCAGTTTATTGGGATTGTTCCCACCTTCTATTTTAAATTTTCATGTCATTTAACTGAGGCAATTTATGGAGATGTCACACAAACCTCCACCGAAACAGATTGAAGACGTAACTTTCAATTCTTAGTCATACGTAACGAGCAGCCTTGACGTCGATATCCTCTCTACCTACTTCTACCTAAGTAGCTATTAAGAATACCCCACATTTTAATATTTTTATTAGCTCAAAACCATCATTAGGTTTATTACAGTCGCAATAATGACAGAGAATATTATCCAATTTATGTAGCAATAAGATAGAGTGTGACTTATTTTTAATATAAACTGGTGTATCGCTATGTATCGCAATGCATCACAGACGATTTGGAGTGACCCTATGCATGCATCCATCACTAGTCATGGGGATTATTCGTCTTTTCCTTCCGTGAATTCACAAGGGCAATTACCTTGAGGCACAGTTGCAAAATATATTGTCAGTCCTCTGACTGATATTATATGTGTGTGAGTAAGTATAAGTATTTGTACAAGCGTAATGCCATATTTTTCATGATGTAAATAGTTGAAGTGTAATAAGATTATACATGTGATTGGGTCAATTATGTGCATATACGTATGGGGAACAAACGTTTTGTAAAACGGCTGTTCTGTAAAACTCATGCCGTAATCGACTTCAGAGAGCCAATTAAGAGCCAGTACGAAATTGCGCAGGACAAAGCATCGTTTTCGGTATTGTGTGATGCACTTGATTTGAACCGAATCCAAAAAATTGAATGCAGTTTCCTTTGAGAAACGGGAAACAGCATATCGTTATGAGATAACCAATGAGGCAACTTACAAGGGCGCCACTTCAATGACTGATGCTCATGTTTTAGTGGTTGTATTTGCGTTTGTTCTTTCAGAATATTATCTCGGTTGCGCATGACCTCTTGTATGTCGATGTTCCAAAATGGAATGTTGCTGTACCGTCAAATAGTTTTAAAAATTGTTGGCATTCCAAGAGACTCATTCTGTCCTCAACGATCATTGTTTCATTCATCGCTATTTGCGTTTCTCAGGCATATGATACTGCACATATCACGTATTCGACCAAATTTTATTAATCAAAACAACTACTGACTGTTGCCTACATAACGAAATTGAGACCAGCTACAGGCCCGTAGCCAGGATTTTTAGTAGGAGGGGGGGGGTTCTTTTCCCCTCAATAGTGGACCTTTCTCCTGGCTCATACCAATGCGGCTATAAGACCATAATTAAAGTCACCATCGACACACGATATATCCATATGAACACAAATGCGCTAGAGTAAGGCGGACCTTTCTGGGCAAAGTGGGCGGTTCGTTCCCTCGAACCCACCCCCCCCCCCTGGCTATGGGCCTGAGCTATATGGTACTTGACGACGCATTATGGTTCGAGACAATGCTTTTGATATTCGCAATAACATTTTATAGTTGAAATTGTCGTAATAAATATTGCAGTAACTTGTATGGCCACAGAATAAAATTATATTTATTTGGAATATAATTTGATGTGAATACAACCCATCTGTGCATCGCAATACTATGCTAGTGATCAAAGTTGTAATGAAAACAAACAAACAGACATTTATCCTTAACCACCTGACCGCACGCCCAACCCCCTTGTCATTGGCCGATCCTTTAACAATTTACAAGGATAACCTTATCGTGTGTCATTTGCAGTAGCAATTAATCTGTCAAATATATCACTGAGCATCCCTTAAGGCAACATTTTTGTCATCAATAGTAGGATGTAAGCGTGAATGAACGCTTGGCTACACAGGAATAATTTCGGCCCGTTGGCTTCAAAATGCTCTGTTAGCTGTGCTTAATCAGTGGAGACCATTTTGTAAGGACGTATGGACACTGTCGTCTTTGCATGCAGTGTGTGGTCTGAATATCGGAGCATGTGATTAGAAGTAAGGTGGTTGATTCTGATGACGTAGTTGCTAGCGCGACATGGCATAGTATTAGCTTATGACACACATAACGACGACGAGCCTCAAACTGACCTCTCCTGCTAACACGGATATTACTTCCCATATGATCGTTTCATGGTCTTACCTTGTCATATTGTTTGCCTCATGATATCAGTGTATAGTATATAGTCATCCTCTACTGCTGTATGGGTCATTACCAGACCCTGACTTGTCCCGTGTAGGGCAGTATGAGTTCTGTCGTCTCGCGAATGGCTTTATTGGGTGCGCTTCAATGCTCAGGCGGAGTTAAATAAGACGAGGAACAGGGATTCCATGGACGATAAGGTACTTTATATACTAAGGGATGTCGATTCGATAGATTATTGCACATGTTAATCCGACACATCTTGCTTTATGTACTGAAGCTTATCTATTAACAGTTTATGACTTCAGCCATGATTGCGCTATGTGTAATAGTTAGCCCTGATACGATATATCAACAGGGTATGATTCATATGATACGACGGCAGTTGGTATTAGTGGTTTACATCGATGATGACATTTCTCAAGCCTGGAGGTAGAGCTTCATAAGAGAAAGGCATTAAACGAATATGCATCAATGAAGAATGATTGTCTACGAATATTAAACCTTTGCTTGAGATTTACAGTAAAATTCCAGTATTTCAGATTAATGCGAAGCAATCGAATTTAAACTATATAGCACGTAGCGTGAAAAAATCAAATTTATCTTATGAATCGCTATTACCAAGGGATCTTTGTATCATCGGCCGCTGTTAGCATTAAAAGTTAATTAAGCCTACTTGATTTATCATCGCGACGTTGCCCCTCCAATACGCCGCTGATATTAATGATGTCAATAATCAACCACAAGACGCTAATAGATTTACTAATCAATTGGTTTTCCTGAGAGATGACGGTAATAAGGCAACTGCTATCAAACAGTACAACTAAACATCATTGTCAATTCCCAAGGCATATCGGTCCCACGCCACGCCACGCCAGGCGTATTGTACGTTTAATCGTTTAAGCGAGTAATTCTCCACTAAACAGTTCCACTTCTGAGTGGCAGTTTGCAATTGCGTGTCAGGCAAAATGGACGTCGGCAAAGAAAACTAATCTGCGGATACAAGTCGGCACGCCTCACGACTATCTCCGCTGGAGGGGAATAAACTTGACACCCAAATTCATCAAAGCAATCCACTCTGGTGCGTATATATAGTAAAAATCGATAAACGCAATAGCGTCTGTGTTAACTCTTACTACTACCCGCCTCCTACAAAAATTGGTTCTGATTAAGCCAGTAGGCCATTAACAACTAGATTAGTGGAAAAACAATAAATGGAGGAATTGTTGCAAGTACTACCTAGAGCAACCAACTTGAATTGTTAAAACATTACGTTGTTTATACCTTTGCATCTTGTGTTTTTCTCACAAGTTACATTGTTACAGTTACAGTGGGGAGGTGAACGTGAAACAGACATTGTATGATATAAAGTAGGGAGTTTGAGGCTTAATATGTCTTGCTGATTGGCGAGCAACGACTGCTTCCATTTGATTGCGCTTGTGACTTGCTGAGAAGTAATGACTATTCGATCTACATGAAAGGACATATATATTTGACCTTGCACCATATACATATTAGAGAAGCGTAATAACACTCATAAGTTTAAGACGTTTGTTTACAAGCGAAAAGAATATACATGACATTACTACTAGAGCCATCGGTAGGTGGTTGTACATGACATAACTACTAGAGCCATCGGTAGCTGGTTGTACTTGACATAACTACTAGAGCCATCGGTAGCTGGTTTTTACTTGACATTACTACTGGAGCCATCGGTAGCTGGTTGTACTTGACATTACTAATGGAGCCATCGGTAGCTGGTTGTACATGACATTACTAATGGAGCCATCGGTAGCTGGTTGTACATGACATTACTACTGGAGCCATCGGTAGCTGGTTGTACATGACATTACTACTGGAGCCATCGGTAGCTGGTTGTACATGACATTACTAATGGAGCCATCGGTAGCTGGTTGTACATGACATTACTAATGGAGCCATCGGTACTTGACTGGTTGTACATGACATTACTAATGGAGCCATCGGTAGCTGGTTGTACATGACATTACTAATGGAGCCATCGGAGCTGGTTGTACCTACTGGAGCCACTATCGGTAGCTGGTTGTACATGACATTACTACTGGAGCCATCGGTAGCTGGTTGTACTTGACATTACTACTGGAGCCATCGGGTACTGGAGCCATCGGTAGCTGTTGTACTTGACATTACTACTGGAGCCATCGGTAGCTGGTTGTACATGACATTACTACTGGAGCCATCGGTAGCTGGTTGTACATGACATTACTACTGGAGCCATCGGTAGCTGGTTGTACATGACATTACTAATGGAGCCATCGGTAGCTGGTTGTACATGACATTACTAATGGAGCCATCGGTAGCTGGTTGTACATGACATTACTAATGGAGCCATCGGTAGCTGGTTGTATGACATTACTAATGGAGCCATCGGTAGCTGGTTGTACTTGACATTACTATGGAGCCATCGGTAGCTGGTTGTACTTGACATTACTACTGGAGCCATCGGTAGCTGGTTGTACTTGACATTACTACTGGAGCCATCGGTAGCTGGTTGTACTTGACATTACTACTGGAGCCATCGGCAGCTGGTTGTACTTGACTTTACTACTGGAGCCATCGGTAGCTGGTTGGACTTGAAATCAATGTTATGTATTGTGACGGAGTAGGTAAGACTGTATCAGAACACCTTACTACCAGCATCAGCGTTTACGCTGTTCTGACCAGCTGTGATAGGTAGTGTCCATGACGTAAGGTGACAAAGAGGCTGAAATGACCGCTGAAACAATGGCGATGCTATAGCAATTACAATCCAATTCCAACGCAGATATGTAAGGTGACATGTCAATACAGTGCATTCGAGCACACAAACGACTGATACTCTGTACTACCGGAAGGCCAACACAGATTCACTAGTAGGTAGGCTTCTTAGTATCAGACATATATAACATGCATCTTCCGGTCGATGTATTGTTTGTTATACATCTTAGCTACACTTGTAAACAGCGGTAACAGCAGAATTAGTGACGTAGCAGAATTGTTATATAGCATTTTGCGGGTGATACCCATTACCAACGCATGTGTGTTTATAGGATTGCTGCCCACAATCTGCAGACGTATTTGTAGTAGGCACTTCTCAGATGTCTCACTACTAACCTATCCTTATCGGTACTCTGGTGAATAACCCGTCAAGATTCACACTTTACACTTTTCAAATGAATACTTACAACGTTATTTGTTCATGCGTCCACCAGAGCTTCAGGTTGCTATTTTAAAAAATGTTCGCATCCACATGCAATATGGTGTCAATAGAAATATCGCCTAAACGCCACCACAAAGAGGAAACTGTACCTGGCCCGCAGTATATTTTAGTAATTTATCGAGTTGACTGCTGTTGATGTTAATTCTACAGTTGAACAGGACATTGTCAAGAACGCCAGGGCACATATGACACAGGTTGAAGAAAAGAAACGTCGGAGGTTGCACTGGAGATGTGGTACCGCAATATTTCAATATTCGTGTATTAGCCTCAGAGAGATTAACAAGCGACAGGTAACTTCAATTAGCATGCTGGAACTGGGGAGTTTAAAGGAATTTTCATTCGGATGCATTCTATCAACCAGGTACCTCAAAGTCTTTTTGAATACAACATGTCTGGCTTAAAGGCAGAAATGTGATGAAGTTTATCATGTTTACCAAAACCTGGAAGCTGAACATATATTCCCCCCACAAAGTTATCACCGCCATTAAACCCACCATGCAAACACACTTAAATGCATACGCAAACACACACACATACATACACGCACACACAGATATAAACACACGTTCACGCGTACACCTACGCACACATATACACCTGTTCATAAATGTATATGATTTCAGCTGACGTTTTACATATTTAGTGCGAGCTCTAACTACGTAGCATTGCATATCAACAGTTGAACTAACCATAGTTATATAGTCACCACTTATTCTTCCATTACATGGTCCATTAATGCTTCCGGTTATTGATTATGTGCTTATGCTACAATAAATATTTATCGCCAACAGCCAGAAATCTACTGGAAATGTTGCAAATCTTTTGGAATCTTTACATGATGCTCAGGCACCGTTGTTCTGGTTAATGTTATAAACATGGGCTTTCACAAAGCTTTTAAAAAACGTAGTTGTGTCATTTGATGAAACGCCATTACTGTATCTACAAAATAACGGGATAATGGTGCGAATCGTGATTATGATTCCGTCGCAAATCTTGAAATAAGTAACCTCCATTGTGTTGTTTATGCGAGAGGTCAACGGCGCCCTCAGTTCATCAGCATTTTACTAAACCCATTTCTGGATTACATTGATAGACCAATGTTAATGACATGTGATATATCATTATACTCGTTAACCAGGAAATGAAGTTAACGGGAGAGAGGTTTTCTTCACACATTAAGGAAATGGCTGCCTGTATTAGGAATCTGATGCACGTAAGAGTTCTTTACAAATATTGCGCCATGACATTAAAACATATCGAAAAACTGTGGATAGCATTTAATTAACACCTAGCGAGATTGTAGGTATAGAACTTTAACAGGAATATTGCCAAGCGTCTTAAAGTCATATGCAATATTTTCTTTTGGATATTATTATTGATAGTAATGAGTGTTACCAGGTTACAGAACAACCAGGCTGTCGCGCAATAACCTTCGATTTGTACTTAGTTGGTTCATCAGTATATATGTGGTTGTTGCTTGTTGTCATGAAACATATGTTTTGCAGACTGACACAAGCAATTGACAGAAAGTATTAACAACAAAGCATGTGTTAGCAGACAAATTATTTACGTGGTTGAATATATGATTTGATGATTGGAGCTGATTCAAGTGTTAAATCATAAATCAAATATGTCCTACATCACATCTAATTATGGCCCCATTATAATACACGAGGATTCAAGCATCACTTGTTGAATCAATTTTATCTGATGAAAGACAAGCATTGTTGCTGTATATATAGCACCATAACTAACGCTGATATTTAACTTGAAATGCCGGGATAATCCAAAGTGTAATTCCGGATGTATAAAAAATGCGTAATTAGTATATAGCCAAGGCGATATAATATTAGTCAAGTTTCAAACAGCTAGCCAGGTCAAAAGATTTTAATATAATGAATATCAATATTTCACATATCACGATCCTCAGTTGTCACGATCAGAATGCTATCAATATGGTGTTCCTGTAAGTATATATATACGGCTTCCCTTTTCCCCGTGATATAGAGCCATTATATATATATATATAGATATATATATAGATATAGATATATAGATATATATAGAGAGAGAGAGAGATAGAGAGAGAGAGAGAGAGAGAGAGAGATATATATAATAGATATATATATATATAGAGAGAGATAGATATAGAGATATAGATATAGAGAGATATATATATATAGATATATATATAGATATATATATATATATATATATATATATCTATATATATATATATATATATATATATATGATATATATATATATATATATATATATATATATATATATATATATATATATATATATATATATATATATATATATATATATATATATATATATATATATATATATATATATATATAATGCGATGTAGGAATAGTGAACTTGTCCAAAAAAAGTAGAGCCAATGTGTAAATGATTGATCGCAACATTAGCCAATTAAATCAGTTGACCACAAAAGCCTATAGTAAAATGATTATGATCGCGTGACGCAAAGCAACATCAATCTCGGCAGGTCTCCCTTGTGTGCCGAACAAAATGATATCAAAGCTATAGCAATACTACTTATCCCTAACCGCAGTACCTCTAAATTGGCCTCAGCCATGTGAATATGTGTTGAATGCTGATGCATTCTGCTTGCAAAATAGTGGACATGTGGGAGAAAACTTGGGGAGTTAGTGCCTGCAATATATCTTGTGCTATTTGGTAACTTCGAAACAGAAAAGATTTATGTAGCTATGGCATGCTCCGTTTAGGACATAAATAATCTCACCCTTTGCCGTTCTTACAAGACGTAATTCTTGGTATGTATATGTAATACTTTACGACACAAATTACTGAAAAGCAGCGGCATCATTGCTATATTCTATTTCTTTCAACCTAAACATAATTGTTCGCCTTATTGGCCAGCTATTAAATCGATGACGTTGATTATGGCCCTCCCACGTGTAGCTTCATAGCAAGTAGTTGAAACAGCTGGAATTTGAGAGATGTTATCATAAACTTTTGAAGTGGCGCGTGCGAAGACACTGGTCATGGTCGCTATTCATTAGTTCGAAGGCTGCTTTTAATGCACACTTATCGATCAATTATCGAGGATGTTGTCGTTCCAATGGCATGGAAGGATTATATTCGAGTCATTTGATAACCTACAAAAAGGAAAAGTGCAGAAATTCTTCGAAATATAGATCTTTTACCCTCTAAATCACTTTCTGTTGCCCGTTCATTTATGTGTTCGTTAGCAAAGTGCATAATTGTCATTTACTTATGACTCTGGTGATGAACTTCTCATAACTTATCAGACAGAAATATCCAATTCGTGCACCATTGACAAATAATTGAAGCATGGTACTACAAAACACTGTGTTTAATCATTGACCCAAGCCTAAACCTAACGTTGGTGCATTTTCTTGCCAATCACGGCCTTTGTTGTTAATCATAGACTGTGAGTACACCTTCTTGTCTTATTTATGTTTCGAGTAAAACTGATTTTGCAACTTAAAGTTACTGTTCGTGAGTATCCGTTGGTTCCGACAGCATCCGCGATCAAACAAGGATGTTCTAGTAAAATAGACTGATAGTTGTCCAACGACTACGAATATGTCTTTGGTCCTACCATATAAAGCCAAGTATTAAGCAATTGGTGATTACTGTAGGCCAACAATACTATGTCCGAGCTCAATAAGATGTTCAAAAACAGTGCGAAAATATATGTTGCTTCTCACATGTAGCCCTAAATGCTGTCAACAATGCACAGGTTTTCTGTAAAATTGTTTTAGGGCGCAAGTTTTGACTCAAGCAACATCTACAATGATGTGTCATTGGGAACATGCGGCTACGTCGATGTGCTGACGTTGTCTTACACCTGGCTTTTTATCAATATTTGGCAATAATTTGGCTGAAAATATCAATATTGTGATTAATGTCAAGGAATTAAAAATAAAAACAAAGAGCAAGAACGTGAAATATCTAATCATGGTGCAGTCAACCCTTAGATTCTCGTTTCGTCTTATCGTATCGTTTGAACCTGTTAACGAATGATGTTCTCAATTTTCAATTTAGCAACATAGAACCTTAGTGCACCAACACAAAAGTAGCTGCTTTTAAGATCGTAATAATGATTTGTCAAATAGTTGTCGAGATATTAACAAATGTCCGAATAGTTTCTCCATGCTGACAAACCTTATTGTAGTTGCTCGAATCACCGAACAGGAAGATACAAATTAACACAACAGCAATTATTGGGTTTTGCATTGATAATTGCGTTAATATTCGGAAGCGTCATTGTTATTGCTAAGTTGAATAGATGCCTTCTGTATATCAGGTCCAATATGGTTCGCGTTGTCCTACATAGAACAGGTGTTTTACATACTAGTCAAGGCAACAAAGTAAGAAAGCCCGAACCGTTGAACTGGTTTTAAGCGGAATTAAGGAATACGATGTCAATCTTCTTACCGAGTCTACTCTATAGTCGTATTTAGTCCAACGCAACGAACATTGGAAACGAACACAGTGGTGCATAGTTTCATCGTATTTCAAGTGAATGAATTGTTGATCTCAAAATTCCAGCATCACTCTTTAGCACCTATAAAATTATTATTTGGTGCATACACTTTATGGTGATAAACACAACAAAACACAAGACGATAATATTTTTTACTGTCACATTCTCCCTGTCAAAAAACCAACCCGTGGACAAAACATCCTTGTACCTTACTATAGGCATTTAAGCATTTAGGTTCAAAACAACAACTAGTGTTTTATGTGACATGCTTCTGTCAGTGCTTTGATGTAATTGTTTTGCATTGAGTATTACGGGTAATGCTTAACCACCACGGGCCGGAATCTGCATGATTGATACTATTCGGAAGTGGCTTTTGTATCACTGTGGTAAATGGATGTTGCCTGGAAATGAAGATCAATATTGTGGTGTCCTATATTTACATACTTGGAAAGGCAATGGAATACGGCAGTGGGACATCTGTCGTCGTTACCTTGCATTGATCAGGATAATTTCGAGGTGTGGTCTTCAGTATATATGTATACGAATTCTAAAATTAAATCCACTGGTCAATGAAACGTCCCGATCGTTTTTAATTACTGCAGGCTTTTGTTCTATTTGCTTACGATACCTAAATAATGATTTATGATGCCCACCTTAGATGCATTTAAATTGATTCTGAATGTATAAGCAATGAAACCCTCGTCGTCATTCATTTTGCCCATGACCAAACTATGCACACTGCGAGAGTGGGAATGGTTATCCATCAGAATACAAGCAAAGACATTGAAGCCCGACCAATTATGGGGCAGCTAGCATTAGGTCTATTTGGTTCAAAAGCGAATGATATAGAACGTATCGACAGTATTCAATAATTACGGGTTGATTCTGACTGAAGTTGATATTTTTAATGTCACTATTATACAGCGCCTGTCAATTCAGTAAATCTCCTCTCTTCAGTGCGGTTCTAAATCGCTAGACACATTGTACTTTCACATCTGATAAGACTTATGCGATGCACGGTTCAGAACCTTGTGGAGGTTCTAATCCCATCTAATAATCTGACGCGGATCGTGTCCTGCAAAGGATTAATTCTCAAGAAACACTTGGTACTTACAGTAGTGATTTCATCAATCTGTACAACGCCACATGTGTGTTTTTGTAAGTGGACATGGTATAGAATTAGCCCCTGGTCAGACTAAGGAGCTCGCCTGCAATGTCTTTATGGCGCCCTTGTAAATTGCCTCATTTGTTCTCTGATAACGATATTCTTTTGCCCGTTTCTCAAAGGACACAATATTCAAAGTTTTTGATTCGGTTCAAATTAATGCCTTGACAGTATAATGCATGTTTTTTTATGTCAACCTGGTCTCATATCTAGTAATATTGGCATATCATTTGAATGACGAGCAACCTCGTTTATGATTTCAAGCTTGATACATTATGACTCTGATATGCTTGTGTGAATCCGAATGTGTGACTTTTAATTTCAAGAAAATATACATGGCCACTGACTGCAAAACCATAGCACATCTGTGTAGTGCTGCAAAATATTGTGTCTCATAGGGATAAGAATAGGGAGATCATGCCCATGCACATATTCACACAATACATGCGATAATGGCACCTAGCTGGACAGGTGGTATATAGACACTCTCTAAAAGATGCTGTTTTAATATTGCTTGTGAGCATAATTCAAATGATTGCTTTTGAGGAGGGAACAGCTTTTGTACTATTACCATTTTAGCTCTACGTCTGTTGCAATATCGGATGTGAAATTTTTAATATTCACAGCAGTACTCTGGTCTAAACCTAGCTACTTATTGATGGCATCAATAGTACAAATGTTATGCGATTCAGGCTCACCATGTTGGAACGCTATAATTCCAGGTGCTGTGTTTGGTTGTGTATAAGAGCTGCAGCAGCAACAAGTGGTTCTACAGATGAGGCGATGAGCTTGTTGACGAATAAAATGATTGACCTCGGGGAGATGGTTGTCAACTGAAATATTACCATATCTGTTGACACGCGTAAACGAATAGCAGACTGATAAGTATTGCAAACGTATAAAGCAGAATAATGGATGGCAGGAAGTGAAGGGGCTGTCATCACAAAAGCAAGCGTCCTCACACTATCCTTCTCCGCAATAAACTGTGTCGTTGCTTCCTGTAAGCCTGCTATCAGTTAAATGAAAAGGCCCAAAACGGGAGAGCTTCAAACGATTGAAAGTCTGTGTAGGCAAGTACAGCAATGTATGGTTCTGAATGAAGGTCTATCACTACTTGACATTCAATTTGAATTTACTTGAGTCCTGTGGTTTTTAACTATAGAATTTCTAAATTGGGCAATGAATGTTGATGCCATGTTGAGAACATCCAATCTTCTTCAAGAGTGCACTGCGTTATAATAGGGAAAATAAGGTGAATGCTTGGCTCTCGAAACTTATAATGCGTAGTCCCAGCCAACATAATGATTCACGAATGGAAATAGCTTTAGTTAAAGTCTAAAACCCTGTCGTTGTCTAAATTTGTGCTGCTGAAATATGTAGGCTTTGTACCACATAACATTCCCTTATTAGATATAGCGTTACCCAATAGGGCTTAGATTAGGTTTCATAGCGCCAACAATATGGGCGAGTTCTACGTCATCATTAAGGGGTCGTTTTATGAAATATTTCCATGAATATTAAGCGCGTTCGGTTATTGTCAATCATGCCAACAGATTCTCAACGTCGTTACAGTCCCAACATTGAATATGTATTTGTCTAGAATTGTGACTGGCTGCTGTTGTAAATAGTTATTACTTTATTGACGGAGGACAAGAGAGCGAAGCTCTAATGTGGGGGGTTTTGTACGATGCCAATAAATATTGATACGTATATTTCCCCTTTTCAATTTATCAAAACATCAGCAACCAATCACAATCGAGCCTTGCGTATGACACAATCCTGCACAATATCGCGCCTGGTACTGGCTCTTAATTTGCTCTCTGAAGGGGATTTTTACAGCAAAGTCTGTGGTCGTTTTACAAAACGTTTGTTCCCCGCACGTATATGTAACTAACTGAACCCACACATACGTATACGCTTATTACACAACAGACATTCTCATCATAAAGGCATCTACATATACTTATACATCTACATATACTAATACTTACACACACTCGTACACGTTTAATATCAGTCACATTGGAGGACGTCATACTGATAATCTCCTTCGCAACTGTGCCTCAAAGTAATTGCCCCTGCAGACTCAAGGAAGGAAAAGACGAATAATTCCTATGTTGACTCGTGATGTGCATACATGGATAGTGCCACACAAAGTCTGTGATGCATACCGTATGTGCTTCTAATATATGGGTCTTTTATTGAGTTGGTTTCTACATGCCACCCATTATTGACATTGTCACCATGCGTTCGTCAGGGAACGTGTGGTTGCAGTCTTTGTTCAAGGCCCACCTTGGCTGTTCAAGGGCTGGCCCTGGGATGGCAGTCCGGTGGAGATCTTCTCTCGCAGTGAGTAAATTTTGATACACAGGGTTGATCGACATTTGTTCTTACTTACTTTGTTCAGTCTGGCTGTGCTGATTTGTACGTCATTTGACTTGGTTAAAGGTCTAATGAATG
>CM067356.1:51280262-51360262 GCA_034190875.2 Urechis unicinctus | reverse complement strand
TGATATATAAGTCTCTTGGTAGATTGACCTCCTTATAGATAAGCTCGCGCTCTGTCCGTCTGTTTGTTTGTGTGTAGGCTTGCTTGTCTGTCAATGTCCCTCATCATGCTCTACATTACACCATTAGTATGGCAATATTTTTCCATAATATTCATGCTATTAATAAACATAAATATATCGCAATAGGATAGCACCATGATATGTTCTCTTTGAGTAGTGTTGATGATGAAGATGGCGGGCTGTGTCATCCCGTGATGGTCTTAGTGTCAGGCCTCACACGGTGTGATGACAACAAGGCCACGTGTCCTCATTAGCGACCAGACCCGCTCGTGCACCTGAGCCTAAGTTTACAGAACTTATCTGATTGTCATTGTAACTGTCTTACAAAGACAACAGCGTCGTCGTTGTACTGTTCTGAGTGGATTTGCTTGGTTGCACACCAGGGGAGCACCAGTAAGGTCCGTTTCTGGTTCGTGTCCATGTCACCAGTAATCAGAGTTCATCATAACATAAAGCAACGATTTCGTAAATATTTGGATTCTGGGAGTGACACAGGATGTGGTACGGGGATGTTTTCGTCCGCTTCGCAAAGTTCTGTGCGTACCTGGGGTTCCGTGTCATCTTTCACACCGGTCGGAACATCGTGTGGGTCTTCACGGGCACCTACTGGCGCGCCAGGTGGAATCAAAGCCTACCTGAGCGCTACGGCCAATCGGCACAGGTGTTTAACATTGTAACCAGATTTAAATTCGACGTGCTTCTAGGACCAGCTACATTTATCGACTTCGTGCTCACACACGGCGCCTTTGTCCACCCGGAGTATGTTCTCCGCGATGAAGTCTCCCTCTACCAGATCACAAACGAGAAGGCTATCTTCGTGGAAACTCCACCTAATGTTGATCCATGGAGATGTGAGAACGGATCCTTTTTGAGGCAAGCTCAATTTAATTTTGCGAGGAAAGTCATCACAATGCCAATACATGCATTCCACAAACTGGCGGCCAAACTCGGAGATACTCCAGCCAAGTTGATTTTCGTTCAGAACACGGCTCGCTGTGGTTCCACCCTGCTCGTGCGCATATTTGAAGACACCCAGTGCTGTGTGGCTTTTTCTGAACCAGATGCATTGAACGCCGTCGCCAGTTATACAGGTAAAGCTTGGGCTCAAGATGAATTGTTGAGGGTCACTCGTAATACCGTGCGTATCCTCTGCAAGCCGACAAAGCGCGTGCGTGACGTAAAGGCCTATCTCATGAAGATGACAGCGCCCTCTATCGACGGCGTCCCCATGCTGGCCGACATTTTCCCGGATGCTGCTCATATCTTTATGTACCGTGACGTTGAGAAGGTCGCTAAGTCATTAGTGACGATCACTGAAGTGCTTCCGATGATGAAAGCAGCGTTTATGGTGACGTATTATCACCCCAAAGCGAGTCAGTACGCTGTCTCACAAATGGGACTGTCCAGTAAGGATTTTACCGGAAAAGCGGAGAATCCGCTGCACATAGGAACGCAAATCTGGATGATAATCATGAAGAAATACCTCCAGCTGCGAGAAAGGGGCATCGACATCAAAGCCCTGAGGTATGAAGATTTGGTTGACGACCCCGATTTCGCCATCAGGGAAATACTGAAGCTTTGTAAACTACCTACAGAACTGGCTGTCCATGCTTTGGCAGCCATGCAGAAGGATGCTCAGGGTAATTCAGCGCTTTCGTCCAGCAATCTTCAAAAGAAGAAGAACTTCGATGCAGTAATGACACCAGCTGTGGCCAAAATCTGTTCAGATACTTTAGAGGAGCAGGGCTTCCCTGGGATCGGTCAGCTATGTGTTGTACCAGGGACCATTGGTTACAAGAAAGCCATAGTCTGGCCATGTACCACAGCTAACGGACTCGTCAAGTAAATAACATACATTAACAGTACCAAAAAATACTGCATAAAATTCCTTTTATTTGATAAAATTTCAGCGACTTGACAAAATTCCATCTATTTGGCTAGGATTAAAACTTAGGCATCTTGATCTACGAGTCGTATTATTATGATCATATCGAGAGTCTGTCGACAAATTTTGACCAGCTGTGCGGCCATTATATGCGCGCATAGTATTCGATTATAATCAACTCAACTGTGAAATGCTTACAACTGCAATGGACACCATGCCGGACTAGACCGAGATTCGATACATTTGCGTTTCGTCAATCCACGTATGGTCCCTATTTATGGCGGGCCATGCAATATGGGCAGCGCGCGTCATCAGAAACATCAAATTCTGCAAACAAAGGCGTAGGCGAGGAATTGGGCGGGGAGAGTACACGGCGCTGCAATGGTTCATTTGCGTTGGAGCAGCTATACTACCTCCATTGCCTTATCGTTTCCGCGTGGGATAGCATTGGAGAAGTGATCTCACTGTAATAAAATCTATGAAAGCCACAGGTAGCAAAAGCGTGGCTGTGAATCCCCAACATGCGTGATCGTGAATAGGGATTGATTGTCCTGTGAACATTGTAGGTAAGGCATGTGAACAGCACTAGTCACCTCGCCGATTCGTTGGAAACAATATTAACTGATATCCGACATCGAAACGACTTCTTCTGATGTCTTAAGCCTTTTCAATGAATGATTTAAGAGTGTAGTGGACCTTGGTGTCTTATCGGCGCTGCGTAAAGTCTATTCGTTGCAGGTTGTGTATACTTAAGCTTTCGTTAGCCATCACTTAATGCGCTGTCGTATAGGGATGTAGAGAGTGCTGGGCTATCATTGGTTGTGTGATTTGTATGAGGCACTAAGGGACATAGTTTGATTTAATGCGTCAATGATTTATCTGGTCTGATAATTAGTTTCAATGTTCTGGCAGACCGTATCTTAGATACTAACAAATAATAATGCAATTCAGTCACCGCATCCACGGTCCGTTCATCATCGGGGTTTTTTCCCGGTTAATACACAAGATTCATTAAGCACAAATAACGGAAGCCTTCATGCATCAATAAGCGCTGATCAAATATGGCTCTAACTCGCTTGTCAACATGTTACATTAATGTCCATTATTGCTGTTTGCGTTGCTGCGTGATTTGTTATTGATCGCTCCTTATTGCATCACTGTTTTGCCCTTAGTGGCTGTCCAGGGTTAATGCATCCATCTCACAGTACCTGAACGGAATCTGGTAATCGAGGGGAATCTAACCAGCGTTTTCAGTAATTGATAAGTTAATAACGAGACTGCGGTTATCCAATGCTCATGAAACATCAGAATGTTTGTTGGTCTAATTGTACTAATTGCATTGGTAGCAATGTTTACCATATTGGGGTTGATCTATTGCAACACCAACCTTACTCTCATTAACCCTAGGGCAAGTAGGAACAGCAAGTCCATCTGCAATCTCAGTCTGTCTTGCAGTTACAGTTTTCCGGCGATTTACATATCTGTGTTTTGTAAATCCTAAATACTGTCCACTCACAAGAAGTTTTGAAGGATTAAGTGGTGCAGTAGGCCTGAAAATACCTGTGGTTAGTGTACTCTTACTGCTTCATGACGCATGTCTTCGTAAATTACCTTGGTTGAATAGCATTGGCATTATTAGAACGGAAAATATGCTTCGCCAAATATCCTTCCGCGCCAACTGAACAAACTGAAAATAGCAATACTCGTCGCCCGGACATGCTGAATTAGAACGAAACTGCTTCCGTGCTTAAACCATAAACCATTGTAAAGTGGTTACATCCTCTTGCTATAACCAAATAGAGAGAGTGATCAGCACGCCAAGCGTCAGGGGTCATTTCGGTCATTCTTCAACCTGCAAAACAGCAACAGCTACATCGCATTCCACGAACTGACAAGGAGGGGGATACAGATGTCCTGTGTATTCACTATTGTCATACGTGAAGGCCGATATTTTAGACATACGATTATTAGGTCTCAGACAAATTCGATCGACAAATAGCACGGACCTGCAAAGTCTAGAGAGAAATTGAAAAACAGGTGAAAGGCTGTTAACCGTAAACAAATATTAGCTCCAATCACTTATATTGATGGTGCATACACCCCTTTTTGGAAGACTTGTACCATGCGTTCAATGTGTCACCAGCCAATGACATTTGTAAGATTTAATCTGCCCGGAGTGATAATCTCATTAATCAGAACTAAGAATACATGCTAAATGTCTTAGTTTTCTCTCGTGTGATCCGAAGTGGCATGCTTGTTTCCCTCTACCTTCGTTTCAAGCACCAGGCATTTGGCTGTATTATTCATTAAGGACACCAGGACGCAATATTCAGAAAGACGGATCTTATAACAATGTGTGATATATATGAACTGTTTTTGCTAACAATGGGCGAACAAGGCTGTGGTGGGCATTTGGAGGATGCTGAATAAACTATGGTGCTAAATCTTCTATGGTGTAAAAGAATTCACACCGATTTTCGATTTACTGTTTCGATGTAGGGATTTGATATCAATGAAACGACAGATTTCAGTGTAACTCATGACACCGTTTCTGTGAACAATGGTAGAGCGAATTTGCTGTGCTGTCTACTGAAATACAGCATCTTGCGATACCCACTCTGCTGTCAGTGCTGTGGCAAATATAGATCGCCCACTCTTCCAAATATGACAATCTGCTTGATCCGCTTGTACTTAAACAAGCTTTGCTTTTAATGCTTGAATATACCCATCTGTATAAAACACATAATTCCGTTCTAAACCGAGATTGGGCGACATTTGAGTTCCGTCCCTCCAGCTCTGGTCCTACCCACAGTACCCTAACCAATATGACCAGCTCGCTGCATGAAGCCACCTTAGCTCACGAGGCTGAAGCGAGGGGAAGAGGGAGACACCGTTGATAGTATAACGCGCTGCTAGGCCAGTGTCCTCTTGGATAGTGGTTTAGTTGCGTGTGAGCTGTGATGTTACCTCCATCGCTACACACTCACTGTGTGAACCACCAATGGAGAAGTGACCTTCATTTAAGAACATCTGTAGGTATTGATTGCGTGATAGGACTACTACCACAGTGAGTCACCGGGATAGTGCGTGCTCTTCAGGGCGACAACATTGTGATTGGAAATACGGTTGTGACATCGAATGTAAGGCATGTGAACAAGATTCGCCATCACGCGGCGTGATAGGTAAGTGTACGATCTGATATATGCTAAATTGATATTACCTATTAATAAGTTATTGATAGGTTGTCGCTGTAATTTTGTGATCGTTAAAGAATAATGACTCGACGAGAGTTTTCGTCGACAGCGCTGCATAACCAAGCTTCAAGTGTTGATATAAAGGCGTCAAAATCATTGAGAACGATTTTGATGAAATTTGGTGCTTTGGACGGACAATTACACTGCGCATGGGATAGTATAGGAGAAAATGTGATTTGTCGTGTGGAGTTTGCGTTGTGGAACTTTTTCTATTTGGTTCAGTGTTGTTTTCTCTTTCTTTTTTTTTTTCTCTCTGAACACTGAATTCATTGCAGTGTCAGTTTGGACCAACTCAACACTGTGTTATTGACTTAATTGTCTTAAAGACTGTAATCAACCGCGTAGAACCAGCCATGCCGGACGGGAGCGAGTTCTTCTCAAAGGTTGTCATAGATCCAGTTTTGACCTACGTGGCCCATTCGGTGAACAACTCACCTGGGAAAGGCATTGTAAATGCATGCCGTGAATTTTACTCCTTGGACGAGGTTGTAAAAGCAAAGGAACTGTTGTGGAGAGTGGGCGACGAACAGGTTCTGCCCGCTCTTATTAGACACAGAGACACTGGTAACTCGCTTGAAATCGTCAAGGTTATTCAAGATATAGTGTCGGGAATCATGAAGCTCGATTCCGCGAAAAAACTTCCCTTGTTTGCGGTCGACTCAATAACACTGGGTCGCATCCCAAAGGCATCACCCGCTGAGGTGCATCCAATAAGTGTATGCGAAAGGTTGAATAAATTGGAATTGAGACTGAACGCTATGAATGACTTAGAACAAAGGTTGGATCAGATAGAGAATAACCCTGTTAGTTCTCCACAAAGCTATGCGGCGGCAGCAGCGGTATCTCCAAATGCCACAGCTGTTCCGGCACAACAACCTGTGAAATCACAACGCGAGGTACATCAGCCCAAGACTGGACAGAAGAAAAGCAATGACAACACATCAGCAACAAAGAAACAAAGTAGTCATGATGATGAAGGTTACCAGTATCCATCCTCAGAGATGAAGAAAACGAGGAGGCGTCTAGCAAGTCGACTGACAATCACAGGCACAACACGAGGCAAGTCAGAACTTTTTAAAGGTGCTCCAGAACCTAGTCGCGACGTATTTATATACCGAGTCGCCAAGGGAACTGATATAAATCACATCAAGGATTTCATCGAGGAGAATCAAGTCACTGTCAGATCAATCGACAAGATCTCCAGTACTGAGTCTAAATTCGACAGTTTCAAGGCTGAAATTAAAGCATCTCAGCTAGATACTGTACTATCAGCAGATTACTGGCCCGAAGGTGTTTGTGTCCGGAGATTTTTCAAGTCTAAGCAAGTAAGCAACGAAGACTAAAGTTCGCGTTGATGTTCTTGACCACATTTTGTTATTTTTTTTATTCATACATAAATGGCTACCACTAACAAATTAAAGATGCATTTTTTGAAAAAAATGACATGCGGTTTTTTTGCTCCATTTAATAGAACAACTCTTTTGGAACCCATATAAACCATTTTACGGACTAGTTCAACGCTATATCGTCGATTACACCGTATCGAAATCTGTCGGCCACACCCATGTTTACAAACATGAGCACATGTCGATGGGAAAATGACGCATGCGTATTGAAGGGTCATTTGTTGACAACACATAGTCGTGACGTCACGCGCAGCGCAGATTCGATAGAAGGTGGAAACGCATGCAACCGAAGTGGTGAGTGTTTTGATTCCTACATTTCTCTTCTTTCTTCTTCTTTGATTGGAGTTTTCGAATGTTGTATATAAAAAAGAACCCGCCTCAATTAAGTGAACACTATCAGTACAATAGATTACCTTAAATTTAACAACAGATAGCCTGCGAACGAACCCTGAGGTAGCCCTTAGACTTAGTATATTTATACTGAGGCTGCGCATGTTCAAGCGTAATAAAAACGATATTCTTGACTAGTTTTTCACGTTTTGGAGTGTAAAGCCGTGACTCTTGTTCGAAGTTTGATTATTTCTTATGCAATTATCGGTGCTTTTTCATAGCAAACTATTGGAGTATTCCTGAATGAACTCATAAATTGTATTATAAATCAAGGGACTTGGGTCTCCCTCATGACGTCTACTTTATCTGGTTATAGTGAACTGAAACATGGATTTGAATTGGCTGGCGGGTCGCTATCTTCTATGCATACATAAACCCTACAGAGAAGATAACGGCCAGCCAATGCAAATCCCTGTGTACTGAAACGTCAATGCTAGGAGTTTGGGGTGGTATGTATCATCGTATGGGTTTGGCTGACTTTTGCAGGCTTTTGGCTCAAAACACTGTAACATTATTGATTGAATTATTCTTGTCATGTTCATTCATTGATTAAATTGAACCAACCCACTTTCAAATTTAAAGGAAATCAAAATGCCAAGGAGGGGATCACATACAAGAAGAGGCAGTGGAAGGGGTCATGGTACAGATTCTGACAACATGTGTGGAATTGAGGTTGATTCCTTTATTATTTGATTCTTATCAAGGGTATTTTATTGAACTCAATACACCCATTATGACTGGGAAGGATGTGTTTAATGGTTTGAAATTGTTCACCATGACACAGGTGTCCAAGTTGGTGGAGGTTGCAGACAAGCCTGAAGAGGTGGCAGAGGAGCCCCACCTTCTTCAAACAAGGTACTTTTGGGCTTGCCTTACCTAATTGAATCACTTTGTCAGTAAATAGGTCCAATGTTGAACTATCGAACCATAAATTTCCATTGGTTCTCATTTGTTTGTAGACCTCGACAGGCCGAAAGCGAGTCAATCTTGTTTGCAGTGGCTACCTTTGCAACACATCAATAACTAACCAGACCCTACAGCAGAGTAGAATGACTGCTAAATCTTTAGAGCTGTCACAGAAGGAGAAAATGAAGGTATTGTACAACTCAGCATTTAGCACTCTAAAGCTGCTCCAAAAACCTTCTTGCAATTTTGGTCACAGAGAGAGATTTGTATTGGAGATATTCAATCCATCAAAAAGAAGACTTTTGATTACTCATATTTTCAGAATTTAGTGCGGTGGCTGGATTTGGATGGGGTGGGTCAGTTGCTGGTTAGAAAGACAGCCACAGTTTGTGCTTACAATCACCCGACAACCCACACCGCCGAAAGAAGGATTCCACCCTCCATCAACTACCACTTCCCCAGACTGTTGCATCTGCCTTCAATGTAGGGAAATGCCTCCCCCTGTGGAGCGGCAATGGTGCACTAACAGCCCAGACTTTTGCACATATGCACTACCTCAGATGGAAGGAGTTGTGCTTGACCCGATGGTCATTGAGGTTATTAACAGGTACCGGGTGGACTTGCTATGGGATGCGGTTGTCGAGGACAAAAAAAAAGATGCTTAGACACGGCGCCTATCAGCAATTGGTTCAGTGGATTCATGTATTTTTGGAGGAGTGCAACAGGAGGGTAACTCCGGTTGTGTAAGGAAGATCAGAGACCTCTTCCGTAACAAGTATTGACAGTATACAGGCTTAATACAAAATAGGTTTTGGTAATATACTAAGCCTAAATGTTTTAATTTTAATCCGGAAATATCACATTGTTCTGATTGGTATTTTTGTGTAGATTATAAATTGCTTAGTCTTACAAAACATGTGGTATTATTTGTTCTGAACATTTTTGCTTCAACAATCTGATAACTTATTGTCTATATGTTTTATGGAATGAGCATTCATATATTAGTAAATTTTTTCGTCTCTCAAACACAGAAGAAAAGAATTATGCACACATTATTTTGTCAATTAGTCATGACACTTATCTTCAGATTTGACTTTTTATGTTCATAATTCTAGCCCTGATAAAAAAAGAAGTGACATTAAAATGAGTTCATGTATTATTTTTGCCAATTACATGAGTTCTTCTATTAAAGTTTGGATTAACAGACAAAAGAATGTGACTAATAAAATATTTGTACATTTCAACAAAAACAAATTTCCAAATCATATTTTTAATCAAAATGAGACTCCTGCAACTGTTTCTTGGGTAGATGGCCTGGCACAGGAGCAATGTTCAAACTGATTTTGCGGGGGGTCATCAGCAGAGCATTGTGGGTGTTGTTGTGATTGCTGTCGCATTGCTTGGGCCTAAAGATTTCTGTCATCATATCTGGTATATGGGCGCAAGTCTTGGCCTCTAAACCGATGACCACGTCTTTGACTGCTTGTTGAAGCGATTGCTGGACCTGTAACACAACAAATGGCATTATATGGCCAAATAGCTAGAACACATTACATGTGCAGCATCAGTATTTTGTTTTCTGATAGGACATTTAGTCAGTGTGTAGTTGAGTGGTCAGACTTACATTGGCTGACCAACCCTACTTGAGTGCATATGCCTGTTGTGTCCATTGTCACAACTTGACTGCAGGCAAGGTTAGACGAAAACTTGATCACCAGCCATTGAATTAGGGTCAAGAGGATGCAATAATTTCTCTACCTGAAATTTACAAATTAAGTAAGGTATGTTTGCAACAACAATTTACAAATCTAAATGGTGCAATGGACTCACAATAGGCCCTTAGATTTTATTTAATCGGTGACATTTACACAAGTCGATTCAATAGAGACCGATTCGATAGCAGGGTATTCATAATACAACGAGATTACTAGCTCCGGTCATAACGGTAACATGAATTTATACGCAGACGTCTTGTAGGGCTACGAGATTACTTACATGTCCAGCAAAACTTTGCAGCTTCTTCTTCGTTGGTCACACTCCTAACTTCCCTGAATGCCTATCTTAAGACACCCTCGTGTTAGACCGCAGCTGGTCTAGCTCCCGCTTCCTTCTCTTAGTTGTTGAATCTATAAACAGCTTCTTTCTCCCTCCACCTTTTCTTCGTTTCTTGGTTTGATCGTCCTTTATCGCAATGAAAATAGCGCAACTAAAAACACCCGCCGGCGGCAATCGGCACAGAGTGATGACGTTTCTGCGCTTCCGGAATTAATAATACATGAGCTTCCAAATATGGTCTATTCTTGGCTGGAAGTGAAAAATAAGGAATTGAAGGTTTATTCACGAACAACAAGAAATATATACGGCCATTCCAACTTTGGAATCCGGATATCAGCACCATTTAGGGTACTCTTGCAGTTAGCAACTTTTTTTTTCGATTCGATTTTTTTGAAAAAATGCACCTTTAACGCTGGCGTCTTTCAATTGTAAAGGACATGCTAGCGATCGTTTAGCTTATATCAATTCATTGCTGCGAAATTGTAATTTATTGTTACTCCAAGAACACTGGTGTTTACAAGAAAACCTTTGCTTATTAGAAAATCAATTGGATGATGTAACTGTGATTGGCGTATCAGGGGTCAATGAGGGACAATTACTAATCGGGCGACCATATGGTGGTTGTGCCATTGCTTTTAAAAAGTCGCTTGGTTGTGCAATAGAGCCACTGACGTCTGATTGTAATAGACTTAGTGCTTGCGTGATAACAGTACCTAACCACGCTAAAATGCTTCTTATCACTGTATACATGCCGTGCGACTCAAACTGTACAATTAATGTAGAATTGTATCGAGATGTGTTGAACGAGATAAGGTCGTTAATTGCGCTTAATAATGATGTTGAATATGTTGTCATTGGTGGTGATTTTAATACTGACCTAAGCAGAGATAACTCAAGACACACTACGCTGCTTAAGACATTTTGTGAGGTCGAAAGTATGAAATGTGGATTATTGAGCTCATGTTCAACTGTGAATTATACATTTTCGTTTGTTACGTCTTGTATTGACCACTTTATTGTTTCGGATAATATGTTCCACTGCATTACCGATTATCATTGCTTACATGAAGGTCATAACCTGTCAGACCACAGTCCAGTAATTTTAGAGCTTGACATTCCTGTTGAATTTGTGCCTATGCAGGGCAAAGTATTGCATACTTTGCCTTCTTGGAAATGTGCTAATGCATCTAACATTGAGGCGTTCAAAGGTCAACTCAATGATTTACTTGCTGATATAGAGTTGCCATACGAAGCACTGCAATGTAATGACGCGCACTGTACTGACCATACCGACGCAATTATTTATTATCACGAAGCAATCCTTAATGCATGTATATTAGCGGCACAAAAGGCTATTCCTTCTGTAAGACGAAAGTCAAAGGCAGGCTGGAAAACCCTAGTCAATCCTTATAAGGAGCAGTCAATATTTTGGCATCATTTATGGGTCGATAGCGGTAGGCCAATTGTGGGCTGGGTGAAGGAGGTAATGATTAAGACCAAACGCGAATATAAAAGAATTTCGAGATGGGTTGTCAGGAATCAGGATAAGTTGTCTGTAGAACGCATGGCGGAAGCTTTAACAACCGATAGAAGCCGTGATTTCTGGTCTGAGGTTAAGAAAAGAAGTGGTAAGTCACGTGTTGTGCCAGCAGTTGTAGATAATGTGAGAGGTGAGACTGGTATTCGTGAATTATTCTCTACCAAATACAAAGAATTGTTTAATAGTGTGTCATATAATGTTGATGAATATGAGCGATTAAGAGTGGTTCTGAATGACCAAGTTGAGCAAAGATGTAATTCAGGCAAATGCGAATCTGATCATTATATTTCAGTCAGTGATGTTACGGCAGCCGTGGAGAAAATTAAGGCCCATAAGGCTGACATTAATGAAAATGTAAATTCGGACCATATTATAAATGGCACTCGTGAATTGTTCACACATTTATCTTTGTTGTTCAATTCAATGATTGTTCATTCATTCACTCCAGTTGAAATGACAAGGTCGGTGATTGTTCCGTTATTGAAAAACAAAAAGAAATCGGCAAGCGACAGCAATAACTATCGATCGTTAGCGCTGAGTAGTGTTGTAGGCAAGGTTTTAGATAACGTTATTTTGTCAAAGTATTCAAATGTTTTAAGCACCAGTCACCTCCAGTTTGGTTGTAAACCAGACCATTCCACTTCTTAGTATACCTATGTAGTTCAAGAAGTTATAGATTTTTATGTCAATCAAAAATCGCCATGTTATGTTGTGATGCTAGACGCATCGAAGGCATTTGATAGGGTTAATTATATTAAACTGTTTCAATTATTGATACGTAGAGGTTTGTGTCCTACTATTGTAAAGTTGCTCCTTTATATGTATTTCAACCAATCGTTGTTAGTTAAATGAGGCTCTAATGTGTCTGAGGCATTCCAATGCAGTAATGGCATAAAGCAGGGCGGTGTGTTATCGCCGATTCTTTTCTGTATTTATATCGATGAGCTGCTTAATCGTCTTGAACGTAGTAATGTTGGTTGTCATGTCGGTCATCAGTTTATGGGTGCATTTGGATATGCTGACGACTTAACACTCCTTGCTCCCTCAGTCACTGCTGCCGAGCTTATGATTTCAATATGCGAAGAATACGCATAAGAATACGATGTAATGTTCAATAGTGAAAAAAGTATGCTGCTGTGCTACAATATTCCACAATGTTATACCAATCTCGAATTACGGCTGAATGGAGCTATTTTACAAAAGTACTCTAAGGTTGTTCATCCAGGCAGTTATATCGGTTATGAAAACAACGATGCGAATATCGATAAAGCTGTAGGAGAATTGTTTTATCGTACTAACATTTTGATGTCCAGATTCGGCATTTGCCGCACCGACGTTCGCACTAGGCTTTTTGATACCTTTTGTACAAGCTTCTATGGTAGTCCTTTATGGAAATTGGATTTAAAGTCACTTGAAAAAATAAGTGTTGCTTGGCGAAAGTGTGTAAGGAGAGTTCTTCAGCTTAATAGAAGAACGAGGTCTCGTTTTTTTACCGCTGCTTGTAGGCAGACCAGATATACGCATTCAGTTATTGTTACGTTTTGTGGATTTTTGGGTTAAATGCACCATTAGTAACAACCCAAAAGTTCGACTTGCTACTATGCTCACTAATGTAAGCTCATCTGTCGTATTGAATAATGTAAGATCATGTCTGTCATTACTAAATTTAGACTACCAAAAACTAAGATTAATTAATGAAGGTAACCTTAATAATGTACGCGAATTGCTTTTAAATATTAATGTAGTATCAGCAGAAGACAGGGCGACAATATGCGCTTTGCAAGAACTGGGTCAGCAGCGCGAAGGCAGTTTGTTTACTTCTTTAACACTGCAAGAGGCAGATGAGCTTCATGTGTTTCTTTGTACAAACTAATTGGTACTCATGTATTTTTTTTATTTTTTATTGCTTAATTAATATATCTTTTTGTAAACTCTGATTTGCGAATAAATGATATAATATAATAATAATAATATAATATAATAATCGTTCAGAATCGCACGAGAAGCAATGACTGGTAGTCTGGTCTCTGGTGTTGTTAGCTCTTGGCACCCATCCAATGTGTACCGTTCATGGCGAGTATGACTACAGTATGCTCGGTGAATATAGTTATATAAACACTAATGCTAGGCATATCTCTCTTGGATTGGGAAGCAGAGTCTGTCGGGCTTAGGAATTGAGGGTGTGTGGAAGGGATACTATTCATTAAAAAGTGGGCCTAGCATTCTGCTAACACTGCCCACGACTATTTTACTTATTACAATCAAGCTAACCCAGGATTAAGGAGTTGTTAAGGCAATTGTATAATGACAATACTTGCTGTAGCGTGTGCAATATCAAATGACTACTACTTGCTCTAGCGTGTGCAATATCAAATGACTACTGCTGATGTTGTTCTGGGTTGTTTTTTTGCATCTTATTTCAAGATTTCAGCCCTTTCAAGGGATAATTATTGGGGTCACGGGACCCATAGCGTCTTAATAGCTTTTCGTACAGGCTATTCGTATCAGATTGAAGGGACGTAGGCTTTCATATATGAAGCACATTTGTCTATAGAAATGTCGATGGTTGGAATTCGTCGTCGCTAATGCCGCAAAGTTGGCATAACATTCACTTCCCGGTCATCATCATCCATTCAATTCCCCAAAGTATGCACGCAGTGAAAATAGATATGAAGCAATCTTTTTCTCATAATTTATAGACATATATTAGAGTTGCAATAATTTAAATATTGATTTGAGATAAATTGCCTGAATATCAGCAAACACACGATCTTGGTACAATATTAAACTACAATTTTTTTCAATTATTGCCGATGCTAATATTTATTGTTGTAAACACTTCCAATGCAATGCTTTATTATCGACCAATTATGAATGATTATTCAAGTAAACGTGTCTAAGTTGTATTTCAGCAGGCTATAATTGGCTAACGTGCACCATCGCCCTGAGTATTAGTAGACTTCGCGTGTCAATGAACGATGATTACATTTGGTTGTAACTCTTGTGTCAACTAGCCATGTGAACATTATCCATTGCTGCGTTCATTGCTGTGTATGCCGCAGTATGTTTTATTATTGATCTTCTGGTTGCATCTTTGCTTTGCTATTAGTGGGACCACTAAACACAGGTGTCCAGAGGTGGGTCACTGCTACCTCTCACTCTCCTCTGAAGTAATGGAGGGTGATGATCCAGAGGTACTACTATTGGATTGAGTATGAAGAGATAAGTGCATCAACATCTACTTTAATCCGACAGGAACTCGCCAACCACCAGAATGTTCATTGGCTTTATTGTGCTCATAGTATTGATGGCACTGTGTGCCATATTGGGATTGATCTATTCCTACATTTACTTTACTCGTATTAGCCCAATGGCAAGTAGGAACAGCAAGTTCTCAGAAGCCCAGCTGCAATCTCAGTCTAACGAGGAGTTGCAAGCAGCTAATGGTATTCCTGGGACGCACATATTCCTATTTCGTAAATCTTAAATAATATCAATATATAAGATTGTAGTTTAACGTGTGACAGTAGGCCGGAATAAACAAAAGAGTAAAATTAACCTGTAACGTGAGCTTCGATTGTTCTGGTGACGGATTTGCTTTTTTGTCTATGATGGTGCATGCGTTGAGCGCTACTTATAAAGGCTTTTGTAAAGCGAAAGTAATGACCACAATAGTTTTCATGTGAATGCGTTCGTGCGTTGAGACATTTATGTTAAATTATGATCATTTCTGCAGAATATCGATTGAATATTGCTCATTTAGAAATACATATGAAGGATATGCTATTTTAGATACAGTTGGTGTAAGGGAATATATGTTGTTAATTGTAGTTTCTATGAACATATAATTATATGCTCATGCTCTTACAAAACATATTGAATGTTTTTGAGTGTTCAGGTGATATCTATCCATGCCATTCATCCTTTCAAATGCAAGAAACGCTTGTTTATGTGAGGTTGGATGTATTTTGGTGTTAGAATACAGCTGCTGTGGTCATTGAAAGCAATATTTTATAACTAATATTATTATGTGATACTCGCATTAATAATATTGTTACGTCTCCCAGTAGCCTTCTGTAGTTATGATGTAGATTCGCGCAAATAAACGCATTTTGTTTTTCACATATATGCTCACCCTTTCTTGGTAACATATTGAACGTCTTGCATACCGTGTCCATGCATACTGGCATGCTATGTCTTTGGGTATACTTCAGATCTATCCCTACACAATCGCTGCTTTGTCAACAAGAGGTGGGATCCAACGATTACTTGTCTCTGTGCCTCTTGCTATAACAAATGGAATAATTGAATGGATCGATGGATGTCCCAGTGGAGACCCCAGACCCCTTGACCCGTATGTTATTAGGCACTATCTTATCAAGAGCTATGCAAGCCTCGTTTCGCATGATAAACAACCACTCCTACGATGACCCATAAATCGATATTCGACCTGGAAAACGTTATCTTTATCACTTATATCGTATAGATTAGTTACACGCATACTTTTGAAATCGTATTCGCAATTCTTTCGAGATATTTCCTCATCAACCAAGCAGGAAATGAGAATTGTTTAATTGTGTTAACACATGCTAGTTATGTTGCAGTCTGAAATGTCAGGCACACAAGCATTGGAAGATATGCATGCAATCATGAGAACTGAAGAAGGCTGTGTATAATAACGGATGCATCAAAAAAACAAATTCACGGCAAGAATTGCATGAGCAACTTAATCAAGATATAATGATTCTGACAATATACAATATGGAAATATTATGTGCATGTCGATGCAGTATATGTAATTGCAGCATACATAAGCCCCGACTGACTACATAAATGCCCTGACTGAGACAACCTGTCTGATGTGCATGGAAACGTTGAAGATGTTGCGGTCACTTAGCTGAAATGATTAAATAATCGGGTACTATTACCCTATAGATCATTAGACAATATATGACCGACTCCAGGTTACACACTACCTGAGCATATTATCCACACATATGTGATGCACTTAAATACAAAATATTTGCGGGCATTTTTAGGTTTCAATTTACACCGTTTGAAAGAACTGGTCACTGAGGCAAAGTTTGTGTTAATGCATCCCAAGGGGTTTTGTGCATTCGTCCCCGATATAAATGGTCTGTCGGCGTAATTTAATTGATTACGTCAAAGAACGTTAATCACTAACAGGTTCCGATTCGCAAGAATACGAAACACTGTAACTGGGGAATTTTCTTAGCTGACTGTAAGTAGCTTCTTGCTATTCGCCATTAGCTGCTCGAGCCAACCCTACCCCTGTTGATGTTTTATTTGAAAACCACCTCCTCGTATTCTCTGTCTATGCCTTAACCTACAACGTAATCATTACCACCCTCACTCACGTCAATGCTTTTAACTTCCTGCTTCACATGTTCTTGTTATGCAAAGACAAACATGCGTTCAGTAATGCACGCAGGCTACCTGCTATTGATGCACTCAACATTTGCGTCGTTTACCTTGTACAGACCTCCTACCGCTTGTGACCTCAACCATA
This sequence comes from Urechis unicinctus, assembly GCA_034190875.2. Classification (NCBI taxonomy): domain Eukaryota; kingdom Metazoa; phylum Annelida; class Polychaeta; order Xenopneusta; family Urechidae; genus Urechis; species Urechis unicinctus. The sequence goes on along the minus strand of CM067356.1, from coordinate 51,343,236 downwards.
GGACGCGATATCTTGGTCATCAGAGGTTAAGCTACAGGCTTTGTTCTTAACCCCTTCCCAAACCATATTTAATTCCGCAGGACAAATTTCTTGCAATGTGTGACCGTTCTTACACTGGATAAGATGTCAGTGTATCCGGTTTTCACCGGTGAAGGGGAAGTAAAAGCCCAACAGCCCATGTGCATTACAAGTCTGTCATATCTCTATTTATGCAACCCCCTGAATAATAACGTAATGAACACAGGCGTATCAGAAGGATATCTGCTCCACCAGTCTTGATCGCGTCACAGACCATCGCTGTCTCACTCCAGATTGATTGCCTTCCGCTTATCAGTTTCGCCGGAGACATTTCCCATTCACAGATGCAGTTGTACACAAATGGATCGAATATAATGAACATAGCTACGATACCAAGATATAGAAGATATATTTGGAATCTTTAGCATGGCGAAACCGACACCTGCAAGAGTACCAAATGCACAAGTCCTACTGTATTTTATGTTGACAACGGCGAGAGCACCTTATTCAAATACAAAAATGCTTTGAGGACAAATAAGATTGATCGACATTGCACCATACCTTTACTGATCTTCGTTTGGATTGATCAATGTTATTATAGCTAGGCCGCTTATACAGCGTTTATTTAACCCTTTTCCTCGTCTTCACTTGCGTTGACAGGTCAGAACATAGCAAAGGAATGTTGTTGTGGGAGGGAGACACGGGCTATTTAAGTTCAATTAATGAAGATTTTCTAATAATAAATTATGGTAATTTTTCACTACATTAGCAAGCGAATAATTAGTTTGTTACACTATTATGATAATTAGTTCAGTTATTTGTTTAGTTACTTGACTGTGCATATATACTGAATTATTCTTATATTAGTATTCCTATTGTTAATTAAAAGTGAGCTGGATGACAATAACAGTCGGGTGGAGATCGACAGTTGCCACGTTAATGTTTCACGTATTAATAGTATTCAGGTATTCCATTGTCATTGATCATATCTTGCTCATATGCATGTGTGTTAGCACACTGATATGAATTCTTTTCCGCAATGGGTTTCATATTTTATTCAACATGTTAGCAAGCAAAAGTTATCTGTATTCCTCTAACGTTCGCGTAGTTGCAATCGGGTTATGTATTTGGTAGTCGATTTGGCGATTCAATCCATTACCAAGGGACCAATACTACTGAAAATGTGGAAGGTTACCAGATTCACCATAATATTTCTAATGTAAGAAATGCTGTTCAATTTATGCCTTTTTAGAACAGTCGTAACTGTCAGCTAAACTCGTTGTGATTATTTTCTATTAGGAATTCATGCATTCAGGCACAAGAAATGTCGTGTCACGTGTCTGCATCGTGATACTAGTGCCACGGCTGTCTGTTTCCATGACTTACTGTCAAAGAAACATGATAGATGTTGTCGCAAAGTGAGAAGCTTCCGCATATAAATTAACAAATGTGTCTGTTTAACAAGCACAATACTCAGTTGAACTAACCACACTTTGCATATTAGGTACTCTACCGACCTTGAGGTTCCTACTCCGAGTCTCATTTAACTTTGCTTGAGTAGTGAAGCACATCCAATATAGCCATTCAGAAGATGAACCTGTGTTATTCTTATCTTTCTATTGCATATACTAACGTGGAATAGCATATGACAAAACATTCAACACCTCCGCACGTTTATAGAAAGCGGAAAACATTCCAGCAAGATTGCATGTCTAATAGCAAGCGTTTATGAAATCCCGTATGTACCGTATCAACCGAAGGAATGTCCTCTTTAAACACTATAGGAGCTAAAGTATTCATCATTGTGCCGTGATGGGACGAATATGCCTCAATGGTCACTAACGGCCTAACAAACAATAAAACCGCTTCACTGCTGTTTGCTAGAATGAACTGGCACATGATGGCAAATGGAACGCGATCTTGCTTGTTTCATGAAACCCTTAAGCCTGGCTGATTGATAAATCGGGGCATGGTACCAAATGCCACCTGTCGCGTAGCCAGTTACAGCACCAAATGAGAAAAAAGATCGTCAACTAACTGTTCTCAACTTTTTATACTCGCTTCGTAGTAAACGAATTTCATTCCATGAAAAGGGGTCTATTTAATAAGGTTATCCCTTGTACGACTTATTCAAAGCAACTTTTCTTGTTGTTAAACTCATGTTGATCAGTTATATCATCATTGCCTCACCACACATACCTTCTGATTATCACTTGTGCTGCAAATTCAGCGCAGCAGCAGTTGCACCAAATACAAGGACAATCGTCCAATTCACATGAAGTACCATATGTGCGTTTGTTCATATTCAACAAGTTTGCTATCAGTAGTACATTTTGTATGCATCGTGAGTTGGATGCAATATTTTAAATGCTGAGTATCGGCAATGTACGGTGTGTTGATTCGCTGTTAAATATCCACCTTAACTCACATATGTTATGAATAGCATTAAAGTTTTTTATCACGTCACCAACGAGATTACGATTGGCCCATGACGGATATTGAAAATATCTCAATGTTTAGTTTCTGGGAATTCCTTTAACTAATTTCAAGCCTCTTGATTATTTTGCAAATGTTAGACCAGTAGAGGGTGCCTTCTTTGTCATTCAAGGTATGACAGGGGTAAGGTTTCTCGTATGTAGTGGTAACATGTCTTGTACTTTTGACCATGAATGAATTTTAACAATGAGTTTAGTAGTATTGTGATGTATGACGAGATGATGTGCCTGGGGTCCGAGTGAATGAATTCAGGCCAATTTATACCATATACGGATATCTTTGGACGTTCGTCCATGTGAGTGACCAGCTATGAAAGACTTTGATTTTACCTTTATTTTGTTGACACCTTCATGTTCAGGAAGATTGCCCAATGATGTCATTGTTTTTGGCAACGCTCATGCTGATGAATACTCTCGGTGATAAGTGGCCATTGGGGGAAATCGGTCGGATGCGACGTAAGTCGATGATCAATAACTTGGATAGTATCTAGAGGCCACCCTCACTTGAACTGATTGCCGAGATTGTATCCATTTCAACTCATAAGCAATGATTGTGATCTATTGTAAGTGTCACTTACAGCAGCTGATGCACTCCATTCTGTTTATGCCATGATGCTTACCTTGGGAATGTATACTGCTGTTCTAATGCACATCTGGTCATTTGCGTAAGCAGTTGGCAATGTATCGCGTGACAAATGAATAAATAAGCAATTCAACCCGCGTTATCCGGGATGCAGAAGACTTGCATTTTAAATTAGTTTGCAATGGTCATTGTTGCGTCATTATCACGTATATGTCAGCTAATGGTTGGGCATGCAATGATGTAAAATAGTTTTTACTTCTACTTTTGAATATTGCATTGGCATCTCCATGGAAATTGTATGTTTACAAACAAAAACATTCCCCTCCAGCAGACATGTCACAGGGAAATGCACACGCTTTTCATCTTTTTGCTTGTATTTTGACAATACATCGACTTTCCGTGAGTTACTTTGTGAAAGCTACCGATTAAAGAAGACAATCGCTGAACGAACGTATGTATTTTCAGTAGGCCGGTCATGGATTGTAAATTGTAAGAGGGTCCAAAACGTAACATCAACGCATCCTGCCCTATTGCAGTGTACGTTCATTTAGGAACCCAGTCACGCTAATATATTAAACATATTAGACAGTAATGAGATTTCAACCAGATATCAACCTGAAAAGTGTTATTTATTGCTTACAGTAGCTAAATGATTCAAACATCCTGTAAATTTTCAAGAAATCTGCAAGTCAAACCTTTAGCCAGATGTTTATTCTATCAAAAGGAAAATAATTCATGCAGACATTTCCAAATGCATCAGCCATATCCCTTTGACAAAAGGTTCAATGTTGTCTGATGAAGACCTATGGTCCCTGGACTGCCATTAATATATACGTCTGGTCATATAAATGTCGAAAAATAACTTGGTTCAGGGCCTCCGTATTCATAATGCTAGCCTCAAAAACAATTCAGCAGAAAAAATAATATACATTCAAGCTATTTGTGTTAAAAACAAAGTTAATTGCGATCAGTTAGGACTTATAAAGGCCATTTAATGCTAATCCAATTATATAGAAGGATACCTTAAGTATACAAAAATGTCTGTCAACCATATTGACCGAAAGCACATATGTTTTCTACGTACTCGGAAGTTACATGTAAAAACCCCGCCTGTTATATCCTATGGTGTCAGAAGTAGGTCGCTTAGCAATATCATTCGTCTGACAATTGTAATACTTGTAAAAACATCATGGCCTGCAGACTATGTTTAGGTGTTAGTGGTTCAACATTGGTCATTTAGCACCACAGTTGCATCCTTTTATAGGCATTTAAAAGGAAGATTATCTAAACTTGTATTCTACTTCCTACTAGAAGCTCATAACTATACCTCATTGATACCCTACAGTCCGCCTGTTTCATAACCACTTAAGATGCATTTGGCAATGTTTCATACAGTTGATACGTACATATTTGATATCACTTTTTCCAATTGTCATGCACAGACACGCCCAGTACTGCATCAGCAAGTATGATTGTGTAAATTAATTTAAATTGTGGAAAAAGGTAGTTACGTCTACATGCCAATGCGAAATAACGATGCTTTCACGTGCAATGCAAAGTAAGGTAAGGTAAGGTAAGTATAGGGTTTAACGGCACACCAATACTAGTGTGTTATATGGTGCCAAGAAAGGTTATAAGATAAGATTGACCTGATTAAGCAGCCGCCTTCTAGGATAAATGAAAATGCAGATGGAAAAGATTAAAATGGAATCGATTATCCTAGGGCAAGTTACCACCAGCCGATTGACTGAACCAGGCCATTCCAGCCTCTCGTCTAGGTGAAATCCGGGCTAAAGTGGTGTGTTACAGATACAGCCCTCGTAAGGACCTCTCCGCTCAACCACCTGGATCCCATTGTCCACCGACACAACCCACGGCTAACAGGTTGCCCCCTATTAGTCGCTATTACGACATGCAGAAGGATACAGTGGGCCTATTCTTTCCCCGGACCCACAGGGGGTGCAATACAAAGTACAAGGGCTTATTGTTATTGGTCATTATACTTTAGTTCCAGCAATATTTCTTTAACTTTCTTTTGGCAAAAAAGAAAGGTACCCTACCCGGTGCTTTGGCAGCATCGTGATTGACCTTCAAACTCACCTTGCAAGAAAGTGAAACACTGATTGCTTCAGCCTCGAACAATCTTCCACACCTGCCTACAGAAAGGTGACATTTCCACAAACAGCAGAACAGCAGAGGTATATCCTGTACGAAGAAGAGCATATCTCGCAATAAAAGAGCACAGGACAATACGAGCCAGTTTTTGGTAGATAACACGCCAGCTGTAATAAACATTGCACCTCGCTCTGTACTGGTGACATTCTGCTTTTATCGTCAATTTCTTTCGTCGGTTCCAGGCATGTGATCAATCCATCTCTCTCTGCATCGTTAACGTACATTGCGACCTAAGCCAAGATAATATCAACAACATACAACCACATTTATATCATCCAAACGTCATTTGTATCTCTGTATGTGCAATTACTCAATATGCTGTAATGACAAACAACTTTCACGGTTGATTTCAAAAAGAGCTAAAAAAGTCATAGGTACGGTCTATTCGCGCTACAATCCAACACTTGCTGCTGGAAATATATTCAAACCAAGTTAATGATAGATGCAAGAATGGAGCCCATTTCATCAAGTTTTCTATTTTATAAGTTAATCCCTATAGTCCAGTGAACTGAAATATCACCAAGCGCCCTCTCGTGCCCAAAGCAATCATATCCAGCGATCATCATGATGCGGTCAATCAACACAATGTGTAATTCACGAAAGTCTTTTAGCACGTCAAATTGGCCTCGTTGTCATTTGACATTGATCAAACGGGGGGTTGTAAACTCGCCGACCCATTCATTATTCAGAACATTTATATTGAACCAAATTAGGTTTGGCTCAGTATTTATAGTATTTTGTGTGTGTGTGTTTGTGTGTATGTGTTTGTTTATGTGTTTGTGTGTTTTGTATGTATGCGCATCACCTTGTTGTCTAACCAATATGATATGAGTTGGACCTCAGAGCATCTTTAATCGCCTACACAGGCACTTCTAGAGCAGAGGTGCATGACACAATAGTGCAGTGGCTTTATGACAGCTGATGAGACATGTTATCACGCTTGTAGTTTTGATTGCGGTTTGGATGTTGTGTGTCTTTAGGTGCAACAACAGCTCAGTACAGTACAAACATACCACTGAAATAAAATTTTCAAACCATACAGACACGAAGGATGTAGGTTTCGTTCACTGTTCATCAGTGAACTTGTTGGGTCCAATAGGTTTGTGATATGCGACTTTGCTAACCTTTGACCGCTGATATGTGCCATATTTCATTTAGTTCGCATTGAACACTTTTCTCATACTAATAATGAAGATATTAGGGTTAGTTATAGCAGAGAACCAGTAGTTGCTAAAGCTTCTCGCCCAGTAGACGTACCAGTAACAGCTGCAAAACGGCATGGTCAGCTGATCTGTATTTTTGGATCTGATAGATCTGAAATAGCGAATGACATTGCTGTGTATTGAACCAAATTGCTGCGCAGGCCGCTTTGCACTTAGTGCTAATTGTACTTACGCTAGGGAAACTTTCACGCAGAGAGAAATGATAATAAGCAACACTCGCCAGAATAATGTCAGGAAAGAGGAACGGCACATTAGACATGCTGAGCTATATGTGGTAGTCAGCGAATGTAAAAAGCAAAGACCAATTTCCCTCACAATTTACACATAAAGGTGCCCACCAGGCGTCATGTGAACGCGATGCTTGATTTTGTCCTAACGCAACAAAAGGTTTATGGTACTAAGAATGTTTATTTGACTGTTGTGGTAAATGAAACATTATTGCTTGGCAATCAAATTTCTTCCTTATTGCCCTATAATTAAACATTGTACTGAAATCGTTGTTGATACATAGTACGAAGAGCAGGATTATAAGTGTGCTAGGTAACGAATTAGTAGAACATCTAACTAGTAATATTTTTAACACAGCCTTACAGGTCAAAAACGAGATATTATTCAATATTCGAACTATTTAATTTCTTCAAATTTGTACAAATCAGCGCATTGACCAACACAAAGATTTATGAGATCCCTGGATTTTTAGGAACCCACTTTGGACACAATACGAACGTATATAGTGCGGGTCACCTATTGGTCTGGTACAGACGATTGGGGACATTTTGGTTGAAGAGATTTAGTGAATTCGTTTTTATCAGGTACCATTTGCACAGAATAAAATGATTTTGTGTGGGGTGCTTGTGTTGTGCAAGTGTGCTTTGAGTGTCGATCAGAGAGTGTATAGCTTCGCTAAGAGCGTTCACTCAAGCCGCAACCCAAGAAAAAATGTGAAGACGCCACTTGTAAGGCGCCGAGCGTTGTTTTTCATAACGTCTCTTATAACCACGTGGACTCCTCTGATTAATTAGGAGACATGGAAGCCTCGACCAATCAAATGACTCCATGTCTGTAACAGACGCCGACCCCGAGTAGTAGGATTAACTAAACCCATATGCTTTTATTGATTTTATAGTATCGTCGCCTGATGACGGCGTTTTATTTCATGTCATCTCCACACAGCTTAGCGATGCTATAGTGTGTATGCTCGAGATCTTCACTTGTCCCTGGCAAGCCAACAAATGTTAAATTCTACCCCCGGCCAGTTCCCTCGCTCTAGAAGGTTGTTGACAATCGATATCACCGTCTACAGACATTAAAGATCGAGAATAGTAAAACGGCGCGGACGCTGCGAAAAGCCAACTGTTTTCGATAGGTCTACCCGGATAATTTATCAAGCTGCCATTTATTTCATATTGTAGTTGTTATTTTCGCTATTTTCAAGCTTGTGTCCGACGCGTTATGGCAGCGAAAAGGCTCTGTGAAACGTTATTTTTCCCGCTCTCACCAATCGCAAAGACATCAGCCCAGTATTCCCAGGTGCTTTTGTTTATATAACGGCAGCGCCTCCAAACGATTGCAGTGTATTATAATTCGCCAAGCGATTACCACAGAGCCACTCGAAGTGAACCCTTTTTCCAATATATGCACTCTTTGTGTCGCTGATCCATCTTGAGGCATTCCTACCCATGAATAATGATTACACGACAAGATTACAAAGCTTTTAGGGTTGATATAAGACGGCTTTCTTAACACTGTCCGCTTTTTGTGATAAGCAAACACGAGCACCGAGCGAGATGTTAGTGCACAGTAGCAGTAGGTTCACATGAATCCTGTGCATGGGTGGGTTTGTACATGTCACGGCAGTTACCATTCGATGATAAGCCCCACATTAACGAGAAGTGTGTGTGGTCACACATGCAACGCAGAGTTGTTCCTTAGTATGAAGAAACAGCCTAACCATTAACTGGGATTTATTATGGCCATCGATCGCACTTACTGACATATTTTTTTAGTTCAGTCCTTTTAATATGACTGGGATGGCAGCAGCTCCCTTTGGTTTGAAATACTAATTCCATTTTGCAAATTAGGAATGCCTTAGGCGACAGGACAAATAATTCACAGCAAACAATGCTGTCTCCACACACGTATGCCAAGTGTAGCAAGTGTCAAGAGCACCGTTCAATTCGTAGACATATATGCTAACCAAATATCAGGCATAATACCATGGAAAGAATGTGTGGTTTTAAATGCAATGTAACGAAATAATTAAAGGTACTATCAAGTGATAAACAATATGAAAAATAAATTATTATGTTTGTCCAAGACGGATAAGGTAAACTATGCCGATTTGCTTAAATGTATTTTTAATCTATAATTATTGTCGAATCGTCAAACTAAATATATTAAATGTTGATTAATTAAAGGTCAACTACAACGATTTTCATCATTTCTTTATAATGTGTTTCAAATTGAAGATTAATAACTCATAAACCAACGGGGACCCATAATTCATTGCAACGGCATGCATAAGTACTAAAAATCCACCGATAAGGTTTCATTCGGAAGAAAATACGAAGCCATCTTCTAGATGCCATTTTGCCTCATTTGGCCGCTAGGTGCACGTTGCGTGACGTCATTCCTGCTGCGCTGACTCCAAGAGAATTTGACTGCGAGCGAACGAGCGAGCGAAGCGAAAAACGATTATTTGGATTTTAAAATTACACCGTTTTGACAAGCCATGTCGTCTTCTGATGAAGTTTACGAGTCCCCATAGCATAACATTGGGACAAATCATGTCCATGACTATTTATCTGAGCCAATACGGACGGGAGTTGAAAAATCCAAGTCACACTACGAAATGACACCGGGAGCTCTAAGTCTAACTCAAGGGTCCGCTTCGGATGAAGAATCAACAAAAGATTACGATGAATGGTAAGTTTTAGAATATCCTTCCCAAGCTTTATTGAACTATATTAACTGGTAAAAAATAATCGTTAGTTTCATTTACCCAATAAATTTACACATTCTGTAAGTTGAGGATGGTATGTTGACAGACCTAACTGCTACAACAAATAGTACTTGGCTAGTGAATGTAGCTTTGTCATTGTACCCTGAGCACATTGAATATTGTGGACAGATGTTTGCATGCAGTTTATAAAGTATTTTCCTTTTATATTCATTCATTGTACCACAAATATAAATTTACAATGACTCTTTAATTATTTCTCTAACTTAGGTGTAGATGTCAGTACTGCATCCCAATGGACACAGCCAGAGAGTGCTACAGAAGTTTGGAGAGAGTGATGGCTCTAACGGAGGAATGGACATGCATCACCAAGCATCCCAGATTCCTGGCTAGCTGCATGAATAAAAATGTGCTGGAAGTGTCCAAATTTGAATCTATTCAAATGGACAGACCTGTTGGAGATGATGTCTCTACAATGAGTAAGTTAGCCATTATTGCTACCAAAAAGGATGGTTTGAGGTTGAACAATCATATTTATTACAAAGGGAACATTAATTCCACTGTGTAAAATATTCAGTGTTCATATTGATGAACTACAATATATTTCACATAGCCAAGAATAAATAATGCCAGTTACATGAAATCCAGAGGCAGAGCTTACAATAAAATTATGAAGTGAGGGAATAGTTGGCAAATGACAATTGTTTTTTTAACTATACAACTTATTTTAAAACCATAGACAACTAATTGACATATTGCTTCAGATTATTCAGGTATCTAGCTTACTGCCAGTTTACACTCTGGATATGGCACAGACTGGGCAAAAGAAACAGGAAAGTGCTGGCTGCCTGTGTGGTAACAGCTGTTAGAAAATCCTTCCCTGACCCGGGCGGTAAATATACAGGTTATCTACAATGGAGCGGAAGATTTCTTGGTCAGGTTGAATCGACACCTGTGAGCACCTACGAGACGATCCTTTTCAGGTTTCTCGTACTGGGAGGCAATAGGTGGTTGGACAGTCCTGTCATCTGCAAGGACCTCAGCAAGTCTGTAGCTTGGGTATTTTTGCCTTAGATCGAGCACCTGATGTACATAGTCTGAAGTAAATCAATGATATTCATATTTTATGATAGTCATATAATAAGTAAGTTATATTATATGCCAATTTTTAATTGGGTAACAATGTCTGTGCAAATGAAACTTATTCAGGTTTCCGTAATAAATGTCAAAATAACATGTGTTTCATTTTAGATTAGTGCATGTTCATACCAAAAGAAATTGGTACTTTGACAGGCTTGGGATTTTCCCATACCTGAACATGTTCAGTGTTCTAATAGCACTACTGCCACTAACAAAAATCCCTGAAGCCATAAACAAATTCCCTGCGGGCATAGCTCCTGTAAAAGGTTGGCAATCCCATATCTTACGGTGTCCATTCACGCCGATTTGTTCAAAACAAGCAAAACTCCCCCGGTATCTTTGACTGGGGCCATCCTCCAGATCAACACCACTGTACATAAGCATTCTGTGAGCTAAATTTTTCTTCCATCAAATAAAACTCTGTGATTACACTACAAACAAAACAATATTAACCTAACAGTTCTTCAAACGCCATGTCATCATCAGTATCCATCTCAGCATCATCACTTCGTCAGTGAAGTCATAGTCAGGGTCTGTTTCCATCTCATCATCGCTGTCCACCAGTCCAACAGATTCCTCCTGGGGCTCATATTGGGTGCCCCTGGTGACACTTTTGGTGAGATGGGCCAACTTGGGTACCTCTTGAATATTTCTTTATCCCAGGAAAGATAGAACTCTGTGTCTATAGAGACTTGTCAGCCATCTATGGTATCAATACAATAAGTATGCTACAATTTCATTCATCATAGCCTTTAAGGATGTAAATGTTTACAAATTGACTCTGAAAAGACATATGGATACATACAACAGAAGTTATCCCTGCCAATGCATTTCATCATATATAATAATGCAGTTGCCTTTTGACACTCACCAAAACATTTGCCTGCACCCCTAATGACAAGTGAGAGCAAGCTTCATGGTCGGCAGACGGCAAGGCACTCGCCCCTGGTGTAGCAAACAGCGCGGACGCCTAGCCTAGGTCGGCAGTACTTGAGTGTGACACCTCAGTCTGTGATTCACCACTGTCACTTGATTTATCTATCTGCTCAGCTGCCAATACCATTTCGGAGCCTAGGTTTCTTACGAAATCCTACACTTTTGAGCAGCACTTTTCTCGAAATGATCAGAACATAGAACTGTCGTATAACTATAAGGGCAGGACTCCAGTGTTTACGCTTGACTTTCGACACCCATATGCGGCGCATATGTCTTTTAGAAACAAAAAAAATCACGCCTGACTTCTCATTGTTCATATGTATATAAATATATCTCTGTGTATTAGGGAAATCTATTGGTTAACAGTTTTACATTTACGTCATATATATATATATATATATATATATATATATATATATATATATATATATATATATATATATATATATATATATATATATATATGTATACATATATATATATATATACGAATGCAACCTTTTTGAGACAATCGACCAACCTTTTTGGAACACAGTTACATCTTGGCACACGAAGTGAGTTCCAAAAACGTCAAGACCTTTTTGAGTGCTTTTTTGTACAATTTTTTATTTAAAAGTGATGTTACATTGTACATTATCACCGTTCACTTCCATACATTGAAAGATTTTCGCTCAGGCATTGCGCAGGAATTAGTTAGGGGCGTTTGATAAATTCTATATAGTGGATTGACGACCTTTTTGGTACTCTGCCTTCAACAGCTTGTTTCTCGTTATTATCCGATATATCATTATCCCAACTTCGGGTATATTGTTTAGAATTACTTCCTTCATTAATATATCCTATCCACGTGACATTCGATAGAGGGAATAAAAAACAAATATATTTGGTTTCGACGTTTTCAAATGAGCTGGAGACAGATATATATTCGTCTGGACAAACCGAAATACGTAGGCAGGTCGGATAATTCTTAAAGTTCCTCGTTTGTTTTCAGACGAAGTTGCGTTGCTGGTCGAGAATATCTTTATATATGACAAGGAAAATGGTTGGTTTATTGTTATGGTGAAGGCTTATAGATTTGAAGACAATTTTATAAGTTGGTTTTAGTTATTGTACAATGTTATTATCAGTTGTAATTTAGTTAATGGACATATAGCAGACAATTTCAACATTAATAGATCTGGATGGCAAAGCTGTAGATTTTGTTTGTTTGATGCATAGAGCCTTTTGCTAGAAAATCAGACTAGATAAACATATACAGGGGTTGCAAATTCCAGGATCTTTTGTAGAATCGAAAATATAACTGTATGCTGACGACTTTGAAATAATAATAATAACAAGCATGGATTTGTGCCCTTTCACATTGATAAGTTGATAAATTGTCTATCTCTTGATAAGTAACTTGAATTTCCTCTTTAAATTTACTTAGCTCTCAACCACGCTTAAATCCTTCAACATTAATGATTTATCTGTTAACCTATACTTTTTTGTTATCTAACTTCTTGAAACTTCTGCTTATAGCATTCCAACCACTCATTAGTAGAAACATTAAAAAGTATCTGGGCCTGCTTGTACACCTTCTTAATTTCTGCTGCCAATTGCTGCGTCGTAAAACATGGATATGCCAGAGGATGAGTAAATCATCGATGTTTCACATATGTACAACCATGTTGTGTGTCTGGTACGCAGTTCCAATTTATATAGATTTGACAAGACTCTACTTGCAATGATGTGTTCATAATCTCCTGGGGGCAAAGCTGCTAACAGCTACTTCTCAGTATATATTGCAAATTCATTAACCCCTTATTTACAATAGAAACAGTTTCCTTATATGGCATTGAAATGATTCCAGCATGTCATAGCGGATATGCCAGAGGTTGAGTAAATTAACGATGTTTCACATATGTACAACCGTGTTGTGCGTCTGGTACGCAGTTACAATTCATATGTGGGTGTTTGCGTTTGACAATATATCGATTACTTAATGAAGATATGCCTAAATATCGAATTGCGACTCAAAACCAAGGATATCAATACCTTACCAAGGCAACAAACCTTTTGTGTCACTTACTGCTCGTTATAAGAAAATGGCAACAAAGATGACAGTAAGGTCAGGTATGTGTTCTTATCATGGTCTTTAAATGATATGCATACCATGGTATATCCTGAGGCCTATACAAAAAAAATAGCTCTTTCCTTTCAAATGATATTTGGAGCGTGTGTGTGTGTGTGTGTGTGTGTGTGTGTGTGTGTGTGTGTGTGTGTGTGTGTGTGTGTGTGTGTGTGTGTGTGTGTGTGTGTGTGTGTGTGTGTGTGTGTGTGTGTGTGTGTGTGTGTGTGTGTGTGTGTGTGTGTGGGTGTGTGGGTGTGTGGGTGTGGGTGTGTGCGTGTGTATGTATTGTGTGTATGTGTGCGTGTGTGTGTATTGTGTGTGTACGTGAGTGTGTGTGTATGTGCGTGTGTGCGTGCGCGTGTGTATATATGTGTGTATATATGTGTGTGTGTGTATGTGTGTGTGTGTGTGTGTGTGTGTGTGTGTGTGTGTGTGTGTGTGTGTGTGTGTGTGTGTGTGTGTGTGTGTGTGTGTGTGTGTGTGTGTGTGTGTGTGTGTGTGTGTGTGTGTGCAAAGAGCAGCAACATAATAGAATCGCCAATGCATATTGGAATAAAAATTACATTACCTCCAATCGGATTCTTTGACAGCCCACGCCGTAAACATTGGATGCTCTCTTTTAGATTTACATGATACAGCAATAACAGTATATTGCGACTCGACTTAGCCCGTTAAGGACAACTACTCATGGATACATTCGGGCTATATTTATCTGCTTTATGACCAAATGCATTAGCAAATTATTCCCAAACTTTACCAAGTACTTTTGCCACCTTCCGTCAACTACTTTAAACGCGCTCCAATTATTTTGGGATAAACAAACGATTTATTGCTAAATATGATATTAATCACTCTCTGCACAAAATACACAGTTGCCGGGGGATCATTATGCCCATGTCACATCATAACTGGTTTCCTCATTGCTTTAAGGTGTTTATGACATCAAATATAGTTCAATATTCAACATACATATTGATCGTCATAGTTGCAGTAGGATATAATCGGAGTGAAATGAATCTAGTGTCATTTTTTAATATCACATAAAAAATAGATCGATAGGTAAGTTTTGGTAGCCTTTGTTTCCTATGTACTATTCGCCCGGAACACCATGGTTACATTACCAAGGTATAACTTCGCGTTTGTACCCTGATGAAATGCTGAGCTTAACGAACTTGGCTAATCACAGTACTTTACATTTATTGAGGTTGCGTTGAATGACCGTTTCACTAGAAGATGACTAAATATATATATTGATTTGGATACATAAGTACTCTACAGCGCAATAGTCAATTTATTGGTTGACCATTTTAAAATGAATGCATGTTACACTTATGTAAGTGACCGTGGAGTCAACATGGATCCGCCAGTTGTCTACCCGTGTGTAGCACTTCCATCGCAAACTACTGTGACTACTGTAGAATAGAAATTCAACGGGGAGCATCCAGTGTTGGTGGCACAACCCGTCCGATGGGATGTAATTCCAATTTAATACCCAATCTGCATATAACCCAATTGCATTGCCGTATTTTGGCGCATCGATTAAATCACTACTATGTATAACTGCAGAGCATCAACGTTATAGCTATTCAGTATTCAGTGCAATCTGTTACATTGGATCGCCATGTCAAAGTCTCATGAGGGTACACACATTGCCTGTGGCGTATATTTATGTATGCGTTAAATTAAAATGATCACAACTGTGTAATAAGGGGCTCCCAGCGCCATATAATATATTATTTTGTCACAATAAACGAATGACGGTGTGCTTGTACAAACAATAGCACATATTAAGTAACACAAGTATAAAAATACAATTTCTTAGTCACAGTCGCGGACTAAGAGAGATCATTCCACGTGTAAACGTGTGACGGATCACATGGGCTATTTAGGAAGAAGGCGGATTGCATGTAGTCATACACAATATAAGACTTTTGTGGTCGAATAACGGTGCACGCTGCTGAAAATATATACGGAATTCTAAGCGCTATTCAATGGCTCTTAAAACATGTTGCAACATTGTTAATCATCTGTCGAGATTCACAGAAATCGTGCTTCAGGTGAATGGCATTGGGGGTTCTTAATATTGCCTCATGAATAATGCAGCGATATCGAGAACGAGGCTAGTAAGGGCTATCAGCAGCCCTCAAGTCGCCGCACATGTAAACAACACGGTGAAGATGGCGAGTAAGCGTGATTTGTCCCTCGTTCCCCTCTTATCGTTCGGGTTTGTTGAAACCTATTTATTAAAGACTTCGGATGCTCCCGGGAAAAGAAACATCGCCAGAGCCATGAAATATTTTGATGAGGAATACGTCCACGGCATAACAGGTAATTTTATCATTACATATACCTGCATGGTCGACGACCGCTTGGCATCTGGGCGCTTGCCGGTGGCGTTGATAGAGTTGTTTGGAGGTGTGTTTAAGTAGTTGATCGCTTTTCACTCAGGATGGATAACACAGGATAGATGCTTATTTGATCATGTTTATTTCTCCAGTGGAAAAGCTTGTCAGAAACTGCTGTGTCATCAAGGGAAGATGCCACAGATCCCAGAAGAAAAATGAAGATGCCCACTCAATAGAGGTATGACATCTCGACCTGAATGTCTTGCTTGCATGGTTATTGTGGCCCATAAATGCATGTGGTTACTGTCTCTTAGCATGAGGAAAAAACTCGACTACATGGTAGTGGTCAAAATTTTTAAACATTTTTTATTGATAAAAACTGAAGATAAGGAGAAAAGACGCTGCTGTAGAATTGTTTTTGACAACAAATGGTACGCATGAAGACATGATGATTCACACTTATATAATCCTCACTAATATTTCCTGATTATACAACCATTAAGATACTAATCAGGCATGCTTTTCCATTTCTTGCAGAGTTAGAAACATATCCACTGCATCGCCCCGATAGTGATAATAAAATCCACACCATGTGGTTGGTAGTGCATGGATAAAATTAAGAGGTGAAATGTTTCAAAATATCTGCAAATTCATGCTATCTCTATGAATTAACTCAAAAATATCAATATGAAATCTTAGAAATAATCATTGAATGCAATTGATATTCCCAATGATGGTTTTTTAACAGATCACATTATCTACAGAGGAGCCGACAGCACTCCTAACAGCCTCCTGTAGCTGTACTATAGGCCTTAGTGGTCAGTGTGGGCATATTGGTGGTGTGCTCTACCAGATGGCGAAGTTCAAGTCCAGGGGATTCAAAGTCATTCCAGAAGATTTGGCCAAGACTTCACTACCCCAGACCTGGCACCGGCTAAATCTGACTCCTAAGTCTGTAGTTTTAAGCCCAACCCTTAGACGACACAGAAACATAAACAACTCATCAATGAGTTGCATGCCTCTAGGCTTACCTGCACATTGTAACATCTGTACTAGGAACATAGTACATACTGGTCATGTTCTTAGCCACCGGCTGTAGGTATTCAAAAAAGCTACAAAGTCAAGATAGTTCCTGAACTATCTGAACCCAGTATAAAACCGTACCATGTCAGGATCATAGGAAAACCGACAAATACCGAATTTTCGATCTGTAGTTGATCCTTCATGGCCTGATTCTGTTTTTGTGATTCTTCATACTTGATTTGCATATCCTGTAGCAACTTCTCTAGCTGATTTCTTTACTGTCACTCTCTTCCACAATCATCTGGATGTCAAGATCAGTAGTGACAGGCAGGGGCTGGTCGTCTACTTGACTGGTGCTGGTTGTTGGTTTCGAAGTCCTGCAATCATTATTAGGATATGTCGTTAATAAAAACTGGTAGTTGTTGTCAATATATATATACATATATATATATATATATATATATATATATATATATATATATATATATATATATATATATATATATATATATATATATATATATATATATATATATATATATATATATATATATATATATATATATATATATCATGTGTTTTTATGTCCACATGTAAGACAGCAGTTATTTTCTTAAGAATCATTTGACACAAGTTCTTTTTGTAAAGAGCAATTAAATTTGTATGAATATAAGATAACTCTATATCATGCTTGGTAATCTTCTTGGTTCTTTAGGTGACCACCATTCGAATATGGAGGCGATCGCTGACGATTTAAGGCACTTCCTTACAGGTGTCCATCTGAAATCGTCCTTGGTGAAATGGAGAGAACACACAGACGTGCTGTCTGATACCTGGAGTGCATATACATTATGAAAACAAGATAATAAATATGAAAAGTATCAACGTATTCCTTCTTATGTGCTTTACTTCCTTAAAACACATGAAACTATTCAAATAGCTCAAGCCTTCTTATAATCGCTCGCAGTCACATGTTCTTGATCGTAGTTGTAAACAACTCACCATGAACCCGTGTACTGGACCTTGTTTTCGCCATATTTTGTGAAGCCAGGCTTTTCTTTTTGTAGAATCTTTTGGAAGTCGGTGAAATGAAATATCTGGGTTAACTGTTCCATCACTCTTAAAAAACGGAACGCAAAAATAACGATGGCTATTTGGTCGAGACACAGCGGCAGACGATGACATGTTTACAACTCGCTGCGGTCCGGCTAACGAGGTCGGAGGTCAACGGGGCTGCCCACCCATGGCCTCGTTCTGGCCGCGGAATGTAGGGCATGCATAAATATTGAGAACCCCCAATAGGCCCTGAGCCATGGAAGAAACCAAACAAACCTCCAATTATCACTTGAAAGGAAACTGCCAGAACTATTTTTTTTGATAGGACATACCATTATATTTATAGCATATCAAGGCCATGATAATTTCACATACCTGGCCAAATTGTCATTTATTTCGCCATTTGCTCGGGGATTATTCTTATTGCAGCAAATATCTAGCAGTGCGAGGTGCTGATTGGTGCCAAGCTAATCTGGACATCCGAGAGTAGCGCTATAGGTATGTTCCACTAAAAAGAGGATTATATTCTTGAGTTTAAGTGGTTATTTGAGATTCGGGCAACTGATCATATCACCCTGTCGCATTGTTTACCGTGCTGCATATATTTATTTACCCCTCTTAAATAGTTTTCAATGGATAACTTCATTTTTTGGCCATGGTAAGCAGTTTATAAACAGCATCAAAGCAGGTACATTGGAAATCATTCCAAAAAAATGTTCCATAACGTCACACATACTAGGATGTAATATGTTATGCATGTAAATTGTGCATGTATAGTGCTCGGTGGTTAAACCAAAGAAAACAATTTCTGTGTTTTACAATATACAAAAGACGTGACGATCATCTTATCTCTTAGATATCAAAATCCGGTTTATAATAAATAAAATAGCAATAGCCTTAGGTATCCGTTACTAATCCCATATATTGCTCTTCAGCCATCGTTCATTTTTATGCCAGAGCTAATGCTAGATACACTATCGATTTGCATGTTATCTAACCGTCTATACTTATTGTGCCTCGTTTATCTGATAAATGGGACATGATGGGACGAGCGCGTTGACATAGTGTGTGGCTCTGGTTGGACTAAGCGTCAATCTTCTCTAATCTTCGTGCTGTGCATTGTTAACTTGTCATTTATGAATAGGCAATAATCATGTACCTAGAATACCGCTTTCTTGGCGCGCAGTTGATATCTGCTTTGAGTGTATGGTTATTCCTTGCTCTGTACATTACGAGCTACGAGCCATATTGATGGTACAGCTTAAGCGAAGAAGTGGAAAGAAAAAGCTTTAATCGAATTAGTCTATGTCTGACACCCACATTTAAATGTGTCGTATCAGACTCACATAACGGTTGGCCACACGTATAACACTGTTTTTGTACTCGGCTCAGATGTGACAAATCTCACGCATATCCATGACTTACGCACTTGCGAAATAATCGACGCTTATGAAATAACCGAATTCATGATTCTAGCCATATAACAATTATAACAGTCATTTTGCTGTTGCATGGCACTTTTATTAGGAAATAATGATTAATTGGTTTTATGAATGTAGTGTAGTGACAATTTTAAATGCACAATAAAGAGAACACTTGCTTTCTGTAAATAACGGTTCAGCGAATGTGCAATATATAGAGAGAAGAAGCTGTTAGCATTCTTGCCCCTTCATCAGAACTAACCAAGCGACTTCCATGTTGGTTTCCTGCAGGGAGTATGTGTAATGGATGCGACAATACCGGGAGGGCATGAATGATAATATTTCAAAATCTTTTAATACAAATTATGAGCCTGTGTTTTTTTCGCTGAGCAGGCGTCACCCAGTATCAAATTATATGATCATATATGCTTGCATGTTTCATTGCAATGCATGGTTAGATACATTTTTTTTAAATTACATAACTGGTAAATGTTGATCTCGACCTTATGTTCCAAAGCTGTGCGTTATTCATGAAAGACACCTAGATGATAGAAATTATAATTCAATAGCATCAAACATCTTTGACTGGCACAGACAACGATTATATTGCTTTCAGATGTTTTGTCTGTGGGAAACAAGGTTTTGTTGAAACATGAGCTTTTTTTCTAGCTTATGACAGCTCTATATAATCAATCATAGTGCCAGTTCGAACATATATTTTGCTTAACAATCAATCGACTTGCTGCCTAAGTATGCGCTTGATTAAGGTTTTCGTCATCAAGCAATAGTGTACGTTGAATATAGATTGATAGTATGCTTTAATTCTCAATTCCTGATATGACGTAACGGTTGCATTGGAATGTAGCAAATTAGAGCCTCACCTGCTTCCTACAACGAATGAAGCAAGTAACAGCATAACCCTAACTTAAACTTGCTGGGCTATAACAACTATAGAGCAAATTACACGGCTCGGCTGTGAATGGTGTGACAATTACCAGCTTAACCCACTCTTCACAGAGGCAACGTAGTGTGACCCACATTGCCTTTAATGTCGGGAAAGATTGCAACTGAAGCCGCTTTTGAATTTATACTGTCGCCGATAAGATGAAACTCACGCAGTATGTATTCAGTAAAGCATAATGTGCTGTGTACTAACACCTTCAATATTCATCATGCTCACCTTTACCAAAAAACGGGAACATTTTAGTTCCGTCAGTCCGTACGCGGCGCCTTTCTATGGTGCTTCATGCAATGCGGGCAGCGCATGTTGTTGATTGTTATATCACATATATTAAATATACATCAATGTATCATTGGCTGAAGCCATTAAATTCGGTTGCCGTTGTTATGAGCCAATGCCTATCAACCTTTTAAGTGAAGCTTGGCTAGGCAACTATTGGAACGGTTTGGTCCAATATTTATTGTTGATTGCCAACACTCACGATTGGATATTGATCAAATATTTTTCAAGGATTGCCTGATTATCGACGCTCGTCATCAACAAGTCACCAGATTGTTATCCGTTTTCTGTAATATTGTGGTTTAATTACGACTAATAATCTGTGATAATTTATGTTAAGGTTTGTCAAAAGTCCTGTCCGTAGTTAAACCGGTTATATTTTAGAATTGTACCTCAATCTAAATTGCTTTACTGCATTGTATTAAGTTGCATTCACTTGATTGTTTTTAGGCTTGTTATGTCAGCTTCTGAAGCTTTTGCTTTGCTGTGTGTGGGAGACCAATCTCGGCCGTTAACCAGAGGGCGACTGGAACTTCTAACGGCGCCATGAGGTAATGGAATGTGTTAATTCAGAGCCACGAGAAGTGATTTGAGGATAAAGAGCAACTAGTCGATATCTGTCGCAGTCCACTGAGAGCTGCATATTATAGTTCGGATATTGATTCATTCTTTTGCTATCTCTGCTGTTTCTTCTACTGGCGCCTTGAATGTAATGGAGAGAATTGACGAGGAGGCGGCAGTAATGACATGATCATTTGGAGAAACGTGCGTCAAATTTGGCGTAATCCAACTAGCAATCGCCAGCCACCAGAATGTTCACTGGCTTAATTGTTCTTATAGTACTGGTGGCACTGTGTGCCATATTGCCATATTCCTACATCTACTTTACTCGTATTAGCCCTATGGCAAGTAGGAACAGCAAGTTCTCTGAGGCCCAGCTGCAATCCCAAACTGTCGAAGAGTTGCAAGCAGCCAACTCGTCGCCCGCAACACACATATTCCTGTTCCACAAATCCTGAACCAGATCCAATGACAAAACAATTTAGTATCAACCAATACCACAGAGCAGGTAATCAGTGAAGCCAGACGAAGTATAAAGAGTCACTAATGACAATGCGTGCGTATTCTGTTAATAAATAGTAAAAGCTTGGTAAAAGCAAAATAAGAGCGTTATCGTGTGAAGCAGGTGCTTATCTTGATTACAAATACTGTGGCGCAGTTGCCGGACAATTAGCACTATTTCCACAGCATGACGATTGACTGTTCGATAATAATCATTTTAGAATGATGTACCACTTAGGGAAATGTATAGATTTAGGCTATGAATGGTAACGTGTTAGTGTTATAATTTGGTGGCGCAAATCCAGGTTCTTTTTTTGCGGCAAATATCTAATATTTATCTCTAGTATTAATTGGTGCAAGTAGCGTGCTGTAACCCAGGTGATGTGTAACTGTTCCAGTATTCGTAACATATGTAGGGTATGCTGCTTTATGTAACGGGAATGTTTTGATATGTGGTATTGTTTGTTGTATTTATGGTAAGCAATAATTTAAAAGCTCGTCTGCTATTGATCATTTATTGGCTTGTGATGCTGAGACGCTTCGTCAGTAACAACGTTTTAGTCATAAGTCAGGAATATTTGCTGCTTATTAATACCCAAGTCACAATTGGATTGCGATGGGTTTGCGAGTAGTTTGCGACGGATTTCTAAGAATTTTCGGCCGGGGCCCCACGAGAGGCCTTGCAGCTGCGGGATCCTTTTTGGGCATCGGGCAGGCATCGAGTTGCGTAAAACACGGACTGCAAACTTGGTGCGGCGTTTCGCGTCGCAAACTGACGACAATGAATCTACAGCAGAAGTACAGCTTTGTGGCCCGATAGCAGCGTTAATCCACGCAATTATCACACAGAAAGAAGAATCAAAATAAGTGGGACTTGAGGCACTTCGTAACACCAGGGTCGTGCTCATGGTTCGTCGAATTAGCCATCAAGTCATCAAAAGCACCTACAAGATTGGTGGTATCACGTGATCTCACGTTCAGTTCCTGCATCACATGCACCAACGACAAGAAAAGAGGCGGTTAAAGCACTCCTAATAAATCGTTGTAAATAAATAGAAGAGGTCGTTAGTGCGAAATAAGGCTTTAATATACACAGTATTGATCAGTTAACATCTTACTACTAACTGAAATATATTACAGGCGGATAATTGCTGTAGCTGTTCCGTCAGCGGGTCAGTTTAACAATAATAATTCACATTACTTTCGTTATATAACTAATTGATAGAGCTATAAAAGCCGACCACTCTACGACCATCCACCGATCAATACACAGTGACTTCACAATGGAGAATTCTTTAGCAACACTCTGTGAAGCCCTGGCTCTTCAATCATCGAAGATAACAGTTTGCAGCAGCTCTTATAATATACCCATACAGTTAATAGACCCGATTGAACGGCTATATTGCTACGTTCTGTTATGCAATGATTCATTCAGGCGCTCTATAAAGATACAGTCGTCTTAGTGGCCACATTCCCAGCATGCAGTTAGATCATGCATCTTACATTGTTGCATGTTTCGCTTTTTGTATGGTTTTATTTTACTTGCCATGTAAACATTGAAAAACAAGATCTGAGAGTATTGGGACGACCATGTCGGAAATGTGACGTCTTTACACGTCGTTGTAGTTTCATTCGCAATGTGGTTAGTGGGCATTTCTGATAACATAGGACATCAGCCGTCACCTGGGGAAGGTGAGAGAAATGTGACGTCGTTTTCTTTTAAGATGGAGTTACGATCCGAGCTGCTTAATACAATCGAGGTTGACTTGCCGATTATTAAAATTCCACACCAAAGGAGTATACACTCAGCTGTATATTTACAATGTTTTCTAGATGAGGAACACAGCGGAACACTCGTATTATCATATATTAGATCTTCCATTAGACTTGATATCGACAACTTGATGACGTAAATATAGACGTTCTTCAAGACTACATTGTCCTCTGCGGTTATTGATCCAGGCACTAGGAGTGACTTCAAAACTGTTTGCTTTTGAACAGGAGCAAATCTAATGGACCTTGAAATAGCTGTGAGAGTGTTCCACCACACTTGCCATATGATGCATCTGCCGATTAAGGAATGACTTCCTAAACCCCCTGAGATAACTTGATCCTAATAATCTATTTAAACCAGAAATAAAGATTATTTATGCTCATTCATGAAAAGACATAGCAAATGAATTACAGTTTGAACTGAAAAATAAAAATATCGAATATGAATGTTCTGACTTTTGGTATCCTCCAAGTGGATAGGTAATAATGCAAACAAATGCAAATATAATGTATTTTGATAATTTGCTACATCCATGAGATCATATTGCCTCGTGTATCTAACCACTAACTTCGTAGAATAATTTGCATACCACATGAAAAGCAAGAGTTACTAGATAAAAGAGCTATTACCAGTT
Organism: Urechis unicinctus; assembly: GCA_034190875.2. Lineage (NCBI taxonomy): Eukaryota > Metazoa > Annelida > Polychaeta > Xenopneusta > Urechidae > Urechis > Urechis unicinctus. Next base: position 51,319,042 of record CM067356.1, on the reverse strand, counting down.
ATGTACAATCGGTTGTTATCTCCATGTTGCATAAGTCTATCGGATGACAATTTATCGTTGACGTTACTTAAGATCGTTATAGTCAATGTCCTTGATAACCTACAATCGTTTATCAGATCTTTGGGAATATATCTGATCCAAATGATAATTCATCATAGTGATTGTCTGTCGGTTCAGCTGCTGAAAAGTTATGTATGTGACGCATTGAAAGATATTCTTAACTTAGGTTCAGATCGCCTGATGGTCTGATTGACAATTCAATCCACCGTATAAGCACACCCAAGCATTTAAATTATTTTACAAGAGCCAACGGTGCATAATTAGCGAGCCCAGCAGTGATTTAAATGGAAACTCATTAGCTTATTATCGCATCTGTGACTAATGTGTCTTGAATGACAGCCACAATATCTATTTTTATCAGCCGCGACGGGTTATTGCCAGCTACAACACAGATACTGCTAGCAGCAATTACCGTCTAAAAAAATATTTGCCGAACCGACAATTCACCTCAGCATATTAACCATTAGTAGAGTAATGGTGATATAAGGGTTCCATAAACTCGTCGACGACATCAACGACTGACATGCACTTCATGGAAACACTGCTGATTGTCACATATTGATTGTAAAAGATATATATCTCTGCATAAGGAAAATGGATAAAATGTGTTTACCCGCATATATTCGGCTCAGTTTCAGTCGCTCAAAAGTAATTGGTGGCAGGGTCAAACAGTTTGGCTATGAGGGGAATTACAGCTGATAGCACTGAGTGATGTATTTTGGTGCTTTATTTAACATTTGAAATGTCATATCCTTTGTGAATGTTATGATATCGTCAGGAGTCGACTAAGAAAACACAGAACCGAGTTATCTGGTGACCTTTATGGTTGCAATGAGAATATTTGTCAGCGGGATTTGACTGGGACGATCGACGTTCCCGATATGTCGCCTGTATTGATTAACCAACGTTAATGATGGACACTGGCCGTGTTTGTCCGTAAGTTAGCTGAACACGTCGAAATATAAATTCATTTTTACACGGAATGCCACTGAAATGGGCGGCAATAAAACGTTTTAACCAAAGATGTGTCTTTGATTCGTAGCTGCATTATTAGTATGTGTTCATTTTTTCAAACCATCTACTCGTGGCTAATGTGGAAAGATCTTTCATAACTAAATTATTTATCCCTTATCATGGCTAGAACAAAAGTTGCAACCGCCAAATCTGACTGGGTGATAGAACAATTGAACTAACAAATTCTGATAAATAAGCCTATTTGCATGGATCTCTATTTTATAATTAAGGAACCAAAATTCCATTAGACACATATCTGGCATTCGCACTAAAAAAAATAAAATATCACCGCATAGATGCGATGCAGAATGCACATGGTCACTTAACATGAATCTTATAATATTGAGCACATCTTGATCTTCTAAATTAGAGAAAGAGGTAAGCGTTAGACTTCATGTTATTGCAACTCTACATATACAGTGTCTATGGAATGACATTAACATACAAAGCACTGAATCTCGATTGACCGCATCATGGTGATCGCTGCATATGATTGCTTTGGGCAGAAGAGGGCGCTTGGTGATATTTCAGTTAACTGGAATTTGAGAAGAACTAGAAAAGCAAATGGAAGTCTTGATGGAATGGGCTCCATTGCCGCATTTAAGAGAAATTTGACTCTAAGATATTGTCTAAAGCAGCTGAGGAGAGGTTGTAGTGCGAATATACTATGACGTCACATTGAACTGGCATCTCTGTCGTGGAGGTTTAAATCACCCATAAAAGCATAAAAGTTCATCACAGCAAATTGAGTTACAGCGCATACACATATCTTCCCTTCAATCGCAGTACATAACAAAGACGAGTTTAATGCTTGCAGTAACTCGCTCGCCATGATGAAATTGAAAATTTCTAGTAGCTGGAATAGCCGTCCTTTTGATCAACTCGTGGCTGAAGCAATCAATGGATCCTTTTCTAGCAACGCCGCCATGTTTTAAATTGGGGTCGTATCTTCAATCACAGCCGTCAATCACAGCCGTCTAGACGTAGTTTAAAAGAACGGCTGGTTGAGATTTAAATTGGGCCTGACATGCGAAGGAGAAGGAGGGGGGTGATTTCAACACATTGGCATGACATCTATATACCAGTCATTTGCAAATAGATTTGTTTCTTACGAATTCTGTAGTTTGCGTTTTTCCTTAACGAGCATCATTCGCGATATCTTGCAATTAGGGCTCTATTCAATTTATCATGCAATACTTTGATTTATTCATTATGGAACAGAAACATTAGTGTTTTACACAGCTTTCAACCACGCGGGGATCGATTTGGATGATTGTGATACTTAAGTCATTTGACACAAACCTGTTGTACAGAGTGGGTTGCTGAACCCGCACAGCGGAGATAACAGCAAAACACGATACATTCGAGCCAACTGGTTGGTTTAATCCCCTTCAAGTTATTACACCTAAGACGTAGCAGTTACCCTCTTTACCATGGGATTCTGCAGCGGTAATTGTTGGAATGACTGTGTGTGTATGTGTGTGTGTTTGTGTGTGTATGTATGTATGTATGTATGTATGTATGTATGTATGTATGTATGTATGTGTATGTATGTATGTATGTATGTGTATGTATGTATGTATGTATGTATGTATGTATGTATGTATGTATGTATGTATGTATGTATGTATGTATGTATGTATGTGTATGTGTATGTATGTATGTATGTATGTATGTATGTATGTATGTATGTATGTATGTATGTATGTATGTATGTATGTATGTATGTATGTATGTATGTATGTATGTATGTATGTATGTATGCATATACGTATGGATGTGTGTATGTGTGTATGCATGTGGGAAGTGGTAGGGAGGGTCGTTGTTAAGTATATATTTGTCTATTTGTTGTGACCAAAGACCAGTAATGCAAGTTTACAACACACAATCAGTCGGAATAATACATATACCTGAATGGGTTACATGTTATATATAATCATATAACTGGGAGTTTACTCTCAAATACTCTGCAGCAGGCGATATGCACTGTTAGTCATCAAGTAAGACAATAGCACCCATAATATTCCGACGAATCCAATGGAAATTAACGATTGTTTGGTAAAAGCTGGTCAAAACAAATGCTGCAGCAGATTAGTTCTTATCAAAATGAAACATTACTCAAAATGTACCAGTCTCAAATAGTGACGTAGAGGGATCATCTTTGAGTTAAGCTTCGAACACGATAAGATCATTCCTATACAATTGATTAGTTTGTTCCCGAATTAGAGTTGACGTAACAGTTCTTGTCACATGATGTCGATCGCATACATCTCACCTCCTTGTGGTCTGGTATTATTGTAAGCAATTTTGCCTTTGCAATACGTGTGATCACACTCTTTATTTTGTAGTCATTACCTATGCATCTGGATCGATAACCTCAGAGGACAATACACTTCCGTAGGACGTCTATATCGACGTCATTTTATCATCAATGTCAAGCTTTTGGAAACGTCAATATCTAGTATTACGAGATGCTGTGGGACACACATAGAAAAATGTGAATGTACAGCCGATGAATAGATCGTATGTTCTGCATCTGGTGTATGCCACCCGTCAGTATGGATTTTCAATAATTGTTGTGGATGTGTAATACCTCATCCAGTATTATTTTGAGGAAGTCAAATCACAATCTCCAGCTTTGAAACCCACATTATATAAGATGAACGTGAAGTAATCGAATTGAAACTAATAGCGCATTACATTTTGAGGCATCTCATCAGGCATATCTTTTGAATCGCTGTAACCAAGCAATATTTGTATCATCTATATCCGCTGTTGGGCTTGTCAAATTAAAAAAAGGGCTATGATTTATCAGCCTACTTGATTTACCGCACCCCTAACCCACCAATACGCTACTAAATGTGATAAATCATCTGCTTACCTAAAGTTAACTGTTATAAAGCAACTGCAATAAAAGAGTGTAACGCACCATCCTCATCAGTTCCCCATGCATATCGATCCCATGTTAGGTTTATTATTAGTTGCAGCTTATAAGCGAGTGACTATCCACTGAACAGCTCCACTTCTGAGTGGGCCTCGGCAAAGAAAACTAATCTGCGGATACAAGTAGGCATGCCTCATGGTTATCTCCGCTGGAGGGGAACTGGATACCCAAATTCATTAAAGTAATCGACTTTGGTGCGAATATTTGATAACAATCGATAAACGCAATAGCGTCAGTATTAACCTACCATTCATATTACCTAAGTAACGACATCATTGGAAATAACTAGAACAATAAATGTAGGAATTGTCGCTAATTCTACCTATCATGACTATCTGGGTTGATAAAATATAACGTCGGCCTCATCTTAACATTTTGTGTTTTTCTAACATTTGACATTGGCCGAGGAGAGGTAGACGTTTTATATAATAAGGCTGACAATGTAAGCCTCAACTGTTGAGCATAACCTCGCCATAATCCTTGACACGACTCTAACCATCTCCTGTCAGTTTAGGTGGAATATTACGTTTAATGTTACACACAATATGCCCATTGCGATATAATTGATAGTAATGTGTGTAATAAAACATACTGTCTGTCGCACGCTGACCTGCGATTCATAATTATCCTAATTGTGTTGGTTCATCAATTATCTTTTTAACAGTATATACATGTTACTTTTACTATATTAATGGGAATATAATATGTTTCGCGGAGGGCCAAAAGCAATTGACATACATGGTCTTGCATTATATCTTATAACGGCTCAACGAGGATTCAAGCATTACTTAATGAATCTATTGTATCTGATTAATGACACGCATTGCTGCTGTATTTATGGCGTCATAATTAACGGTGATATTTAACTTGAAATGCCTAAATAGTCTCAATTGTAAATCCTGAATATTTCAATGAACCTAAGGAGTATTATCATGGTAAGTGCAGTTAAATATTATTCCACTTTCATTCTACTAGCCAGGACAAAAGATTTGAATATAATGAGTTAAGTATGATGGCCGTTTTCCTCTCAAGATAAAACAGTAAACTGACAGATTTTGATACCAATAGCTGCTCCTTAAATTTGCAAATGCCATTTTGTTCAGGCCAATCAAATAACTTGACACTGCAATCGTCCAGTCAATGAATATGGTTAAGGGTTTAAGGAACAGGAAGATGAGTGTCGCAGGCAATGCGGCAGCCACTTACAACTCCTGGATAGACTGAGAGTGTAGCCGGGCTTCAGAGAACTTGCTGTTCCCACTTGCCATTTGACTGATGCGCATAAAGTTAATTTAGGAATAAATCAATCCCAATATGGCACACAGCCACTAATGCTATAAGCGCAATCAAGCCAAGGAACATTCTGAGCTTTGAAACTTCAAGTTGGATTATGGCAGACGCTTCTCTTTGCCCTCAGATCATTACGAGTGCATCTGAATCATGACCCTCCATTACATTTGGTGCGCCGTTAGAAGATGCAATGGCTCTCCGCTCACGGCCGAGAGCGGTCTTCGCGCTAAAAAACAAAGCAGAGATGGCTGGAGAAGTAATTGGAAAGTGTTGATTTGACAGACTGACACAAAAATGTTAATGCTCAGAGACACACCAAGGCTCCAAGTAGTACTGCCTAATGAAACAATTGAATGGCTGGTTTGAAAAGTTCGGACGATAAATTATTTTATCCTATCACCTAGCAAATGTTATAAAGGCAGGCTGGCTACGCGATCATCAGACTATTGAGGCCGTAATTGGACGTCAATAATTATTCAATTGACACCATTGTTTAGTAAGCCCCTAAGCCATGTAAGTTACAACCATACAAACAAGCCTCATTGGATATGGTTCACGATTTACGGAACAGTGAATGGATGTAACTATTTACACAGCTAAGGATGAATATTCTTTAGAACGTACACCTTCCTATTGCGCGGAAGGGCAAAGATTCTTGTTCACATGCTTACAACTAATTACAGCAGTACACAATAGTATTTCCGAGTTCAAAACTGTATCCTTGGAATATACACTTTCCTGCCGACTCACTGCGATTGTAGTCTTGTCACGCAATCCCAACCTAATGCTCTTATCTATGCGGTTAACTGAAGATCAGTTCTCCACTGGAGCCTTACACGCAAAGTATGCAGCAATGAAGGCAGCGTCGCAGCACACACGCCAATGAACCACAAGCCGCTAGGAGGCTCGTGACACAGCCGTTAAGGGGGACATTGATGCTTGAAAGACCTGGCCCCCTCCCAAATCTTCTCGCCAACACCATTAATTAGTGTGATGGGTGCTGAATCTATGCGCAGCTCAGATTGGATGAGGCACCGTGAATACGGATCGCAAATGGATTGACGAAACTCTTCTTATCTCTGTCTAAGTCGGCAAGATGCACAAGGGATACTTTGTTTAACATGTGTCGTACATAGGTACTTGTACTAACATAAAATTCTAAGGGGCTTACTTGAAGTGTATTCAACATCTTATAGTTTCCTATTTCTGCAACAAGTTGTTGGCTATTCTGTGAAAGGCATGTGTTTAAGTTAATGTTACGGCTATGAGTGATTACATGTAAGTGTTGTGAGTTATTATGAATATACTATGCATTGAAATGAAATTCATCATGGCATTCGATACAAGGTGGCACTTGGTCACATAAAGAAAACGCTTGGTTTGTATTCCTGGTTCTGATGAATGACATCACACATAGAAACCTTCAATCATAATCAGGCGTTCATTGCGTATCAAACGTTATTGATGTGTTCAAAGTTTCCCAGGAGCACACATTACATTGTAAATTCCTTCTTGTTCGCAGAATGCATTGTTAAAATATCTATCAAAATACATGCGTCTGTGGGAACGAACAGATCAATCAAACTGACTCATGAAGCTAAGCAATGACAAAATCAAATTAATTATTATTGTTTGGTAGGAATTATCCTCCAGTACGCGATACCTACAGCGTCATAGACTATGAATATGATTGATGACTGTCGTTTCAGAATTGATAACAAACCCAGCGTCTGGTAAATGCTCCATCAATTTCCGTGTCTGACGTAAGACGTAGACTTACTTGACTACCGCTTTGCCTTCCAACTGAAGGTAGCTTGAATCCTGGGGGAAGTGGAAAAACTATGGCGATTATCCTGCATTGTCGTGTTGTCGTTATGCCTTGTAGAGCGTAATGTATTACACACATTTTATCGATTGCGTGCTGCAGTCCTTAATGATGGACGAAAATGGGATTGGTAGAACAAAGGTGACTGTCTATACTTACACGTTACCAATACACAGCAAGGAGGTAGCACTGTTACATGATGTGACAGGTAGTAATTACTATCAGAGCAACACAACCTACGACGCACTGTGTCAACATGCTAGGCACATGTCGCATGTACCTGTTACCGTTTATAAGGACCTATTTGGTATTTAGATGCTTATAAATGGATAGTTTCGATTAACATCAACCATATATCCACGCAATCTTTTACATTTCATTGTGTCAGTGATGTCAAAGAATATTTTTTGCAGTGCGATTTTCAATGTAACCGCCTTCGTTATGCCTTTAATTAGGTTAACTCCTAAACAGGTTCGAATATTTACACCACCATGTTGTCGGCATTAACACTAACAAAGTGCCTTGTTGATAGTTTTCGATGAAACAGTTTTTCAACATTTGACCTCGGAAACTTAGCAAACGAACGTTGCACATTCTACAATGTGGTTGTCATCGGTAACTAAAATGTCATCGTGAAACCTAAGGATATAAATATTTGATAAACGGGTCACATATCCCGATTATCAGGCGTCACGATCAGCATGCCATCAATATTTATGTTATAACCAACTAGGCGAGTAAATTAAATTTATCTATCACTTAGCTCATGTTGATAAATGCACTTTAAAACAAAAAGAATAACTATCGATGAAGACATTGGCCAATTACTAAATCTAAATCATCATGTCCATTCTACAAATCATGCACAAAGAGGAAAACAATTGGAGTTATTTGTTTTCTCTGTGCGTCACACAGGAAGTTTCTCTCATCTCCTGTTGGTTCTGGTTATATACAAAACTGGTTCTCAATGAAAAAGACATGATTATTATAGACGTATATTAAGCATAGAAATATAACAACAAATGCGATGGCAATAGTAATATGCTAACAATGATATAACTCATTGTTTTAAACTTTGTGGGGGTGATACAAAGAACGTCATGAGTAGCTCCTTGCACCCATTGAACACAAGAAATAACAACGTTGCCTTGTTCAAAAGGTCAGCATTGGTTTCGGTGTAACTCAACCATTACCACTACAGCGGTACTAGACATGTCCCTGTCAATTATAGACGCGTATATGGATAGCTTACGCACAGGGAAGCGTAAACGTCAAGGGGTGGGGGTGGGGTTTGATAGACGGCTTTTATAACCAACGATTTTAACGAAGCCTTCAGCACCCGCACAGAAGACATGACATGGATGTTAGACTCAACACACTGGCAAATAGTTGCCATGTTATCCTGCTTTCAATTCAATGTCGCTGCCTTGATTCCAATGTTCTTTCGTCATGTGTACTCTTTGAGTACATTAACCTTCTCCATCTGAACACTTCATCGATGAATATATGCAAATAGGAATAGAGATTTGTTGATGGAGCTTGTATATAGTGATGTAGTCTTTTGCTAATCAGTGAGAGTACACAAACCACCTTGCAACCGGCTTGATTATCTTGTTAAGTTTCAATGAAGTTTATCTGATATAGATATAGCGCTGGGTTTATGACTATGATTTTAGAATGCATAATTATATACCTTTTTGTAGTTATCAGAGAATATCACAATAATTCGTGTCGCAAAAACGCAGAGAGATTCGCATGTGGAATATGAGTTCGTGTGAAACGTTAGCCTTTGCAGCATGCTGCCACGGATGATGAAAAAGCCGGATGAAAAAACATACGAACCGACATAAATCAATACGCGCTGGACCACACACCAGAACGCCTAGTTGTACGCAATCACACTGAGCTTTTTGTCCCATCCACAGCTCAACCTTACCACGCGTAAGTACGTCAATAAGTCAATTGAATGACGGATCATCGAGCAACTGCCCGGCGCGCATTAAGCTGATCAATGTTGTATGGGCATAATCAATCAGTCATATACATTGTTTTCTTGACCCTGGTTCAGAGGAATCGGTGCCAGTTACGAAGTAGCATGCACAGTGCTATACTAACAAGGTTGCAATGTGACAGATGTGGTTTTGTCATTCATTTTTCCGATTGGCTTGCTAATATCAAGTTAATCATGCTCAATAACACCGAAAAGATATCTAATGAAACCACTTACCTGCAGTGCATGGAATCAACGCAATTCTTCCATTGGATATATTGCACAAACACAGCATATACACTAACTGCATTTCATTGGTCAGAATAGCAACGTACTGTGTAACACCAGCAAATGCAAGTGTTGATAGTTTATTTAAATCTCTGAAAGCATCGTCACTATTAAAACATATTAAAGAAATTCCCAGGTTTCGTATATTATCGTAATTTGTTTACAAGAATTGCACATTAACCTCTTAAACATTATAAGTTCTTGCATTTTGATAAAGGTGTCTCATACGGGAATAGCACAGAATAAGCACTCCTTACAAACTAACGATATGAAACCAAATAAATATAGATAAACACACACATATATATATAAATATATACATATAAATATATATACATATATATATATAAATATATATATATATATATATATATATATATATATATATATATATATCCATACATATGCATATATATATATATATATATATATATATATATATATATATATATATATATATATATATATATTTTTTACATATATATATAAATCTATATTTATATATATACATATATATACATATATATGTATATATATGTATTTATATACATATATATATTGATATATATGTTTATGTACGTATATACATATGCCTATATATATATAAATATATACACATATATACATATATAAAACATAAATATATATACATATATATACATATATACAAAAGATATATATATATACATATATATATATATATATATATATATATATATATATATATATATATATATATATATATATATATATATATATATATATATATATATATATATATATATGCATATATGTATCCAAATATAATTTAACCTGAGGCAAAATGAACCTGCTTTTTGTGAACGATAAAGCACTTCTGTAATGATCTGTGAACTGAAATATCGCTACGTATGAAGATACCCGCGCTGGTATTCGTGACGTGGCAAGTAATAGAATAACCCACTTTGTCTACAATGACCGGCCTGGCTGTTAATGCTGCAACTGATAAACCACACTGTTGAAATGCTTATCATTGCGATATAAACCACACTCGTCTAGACATAGAATGGAGACATTTGCGTTTCGTAATCTTATGGTCTCTACTCGCAACATGGGCAGCTTGCGGCATCAGAAACATCCACTTCTGCAAACGGCGTAGGCGAGGAAGTGGGGTGGGGTGGATTTTTTTATGGTGTTTGGCGTTGCAGCGTACCGTTAGCTAGTGGACATTTGCGTTTCGTCAATCCACGTATAGTCCCTATTTATGGCGGGCCATGCAATATGGGCAGCGCACGTCATCAGAAACATCAAATTCTGCAAACAAAGGCGTAGGCGAAGAAGTGGGCGGGGATATTTATAGAGTACTCAGCGCTGCAGTGTTCTGTTGGCTGGTGGTTCATTTGCGTGGGAGCGGCTATGCTACCTTCATTGCCTCATCGTTACCATGAGGGACACGAATGGATAAGTGATCTCTCTTTAATAAAATCCATGAAAGCCACAGGTAGCAATAGCGTCGCAGTGAATCCCGGAAAATCGTTTCAGTGACATTGTTGGTAATAGTCACATCACCGCTTTATAAGAAGATATATATACTATTCTAATCAGAAACAGTGCCTGTGCTCACCATAGGACAAGTTGGCCCAATTAAATCGGGTAGAAGAATCCCCAGTCGCTTGGCAGTGGGTGTGTGTAATAAGGCTTTAATCAGTTGTGAGGCTGCAATAGCACCCGGCTGTCACGTACATCAAAGCAAATGCCCGGGGTGGGACCCTGATTGATATTAAAATTACCACAATCAACCTGGCGCAGGATTGAGGATTTATTAATTATTCTAGTAAAACGTTGCGGTTGAGGGAGTGAATGTATGTTGCACGATGACGGATGTTAATTGTTGTGACGTTGTATTTTGCGCATGCGAAAGCGAGATTGGTAGAGATATATAAACGTCATGTACGTGTCATCAAAATTGAAACTGCTCTTCGATGGGGGTATTGCTGCCACCAATTCATTGATAACACATAATCTCAATACATATATACTGAGAGTAACAACTATTGTTCAGCAGTATGATATATTTGAACTGTTTTTGCTAGTAATGGGCGAACTAGGCTGTGGTGGGCATTTGGAGGATACTGAATAAACTGTAGTGCTAAATCTTCTATTGTGTAACAGAATTCACAACGATCCTCCGTTCACTGTTTCGATGTAGGGATTTGATATCAATGATATGGCAGATTTAAGTGCAACCCAAGACACCGTTTCTGTGAACATGTAGCCAATCGTAGTGCAAATGTGCTGTGCTGTCTACTGAAATACAGCATCTTACGACACCCACTCTGCTGCTAGCGCTGTGGCTAATAAAAGATCGCCTACTCTTCCAAATAATGACAATCTGCTTGATCCGCTTGTGCTTAAAAGAGCTTTGCTTTTAATGCTTGAATATACCCATCTGTGTAAAACACATAATTCCGTTCTAAACCGAGATTGGACGACATTTGAGCTCCGTCCCTCCAGCTATGGACCCTACACGCAGCACCCCAACCAATATGACACGGCCGCTGCATGAAGCCACCTTAGCTCACGATGCTGAAGCGAGGGGAGAGGGAGACACCGTTGATAGTGTAACGCGCTGTGAGGCAAGTGTCCTGTTGGCTAGTGGTTCAGTTGCGTGTGAGCTGTGATACTACCTCCATCTCTACATACTCACTGTGTGAACCACCAATGGAGAAGTGACCTTCATTTAAGAACATCTGTAGGTATTGATTGCGTGATAGGACTACTACCACAGTGAGTCACCGGGATAGTGCGTGCTCTTCAGGGCGACAATATTGTAATCGGAAATACGGTTGTGACATCGAATGTAAGGCATGTGAACAAGAATCGCCCTCACACCGCGTGATAGGTAAGTGAACGATCTGATATATGCTAAGTTGCCATTAACTGCTAACGGAAGAAAAATGGCACATCCATTCACTCACGTTCTTCGTTGGTTGTCGCTGTAATCACTCAGGATCGCATGACAAGCAATAACTGGTAGTCTGGCCTCTAGTGTTGTTAGCTCTTGGCATCCATCCAATGTGTACCGTTCATGGCGAGTATGACTTCAGTATGCTCGGTGAATATAGTTATATTGGCAAGGATAAGGCAGTCGTGTCCCATGAGATTGCGCTAGGAAATAAGCAACATTTCGCCGTTGGTGGAAGAAGACGGCGAGTGGCCTTAAAGACTTTAAAAGTCACACCACAAGTATATTCTCAGTAAATCATGGGTTGTTCTGTAAGCCCTACGAGTGTGGCGCTGCTTCTGAGGCACAATAAATGCAAAAGGCAGTAAATGATGTTTCTCGTCGTTATTAGAGGTAATGATACCATACCTCCAGTAAGATGACAATACCATAGGGACCTAATAGATGGCGGTATTTTGCTACATGCAAACAATGGTGCATGGGTAATTTGGCAGTCGGGTTGAGGAACTAATTGCTTCCTGTCGCATTTCACCCTACTACACCGAGTCCCTAGAACTACTAATTATACATCAATCTAGCGGCTTGGCACTCGGAACCGAGAGCCTGTGCTCAATAGGATAGGTAAGCATGTCACCGGCAGCATGCCGCAAACACTGATGCTCTCTTGGATTATGAAGCAGAGTCTGTCGGGCTTAGGAGTTGAGGGTGTGTGAAAGGGATATTATTCATTATAAAGTTGGCCTAGCACCCTGCTAACACGTGCATTAAAGCTTATGCCACACAGCCCATGACTGTTTTACTTATTACAATCAAGCTAATCCAGGATTAAGAAGTCGTTCAGGCGATTGCACAATGACAATACTTGCTGTAGCGTGTGAAATATCAACTGACATTTGACATCTATATGACAACTACTAATGTTGCTCTGGGGGTTTTTTTTGCATCTTATCCAAGATTTCTGCCATTTCAAGGGATAATAATTGAGGCCACGGGACCCATAACGTCTTATTAGATTTTCGTATAGGCTATTCGTTTCAGATTCTAGGGACCTAGTCTTTCATATAGAGAGACTGAATACTCCCTCGATGTGTCTTGATTTTGAGGAGTGATTTGCTCTCACAGGTGTTTGCATTTGCATGAAGCACATTTGCCTATAGGAATATCTATGGTTGGAATTCGTCGTCGTTATTGGAGCAAAGGTGACATAACATTGACTTCCCGGTCACCATCATCAATTCAATTTCTCAAAGTATGCACGCATTGAAAATAGATATGCACCAATCTTTTTCTCATAATTTATTCATATATATTAGAGTTGCAATAATTTGAATATTGATTGCCTGAATATCAGCAAACACACTATCTTGGTACAATATCTAGGAATTGTATTCAATTATTGCCGATGCTAAAATTTATTGTTGTATATTCTTCCAATGCAATGAGTTATTATCGACCAATTATGAATGATTATTCAAGTTAATGTGTCTAAGTTGTGTTTCAGCAGGCTATAATTGGCTAATGTGCACCATTGCCCTGAGTATCGGTACTAGACTTCGTTTGTCAGTGAGCGCTGATTACATCCGGTTGTAACTCTCGTGTCAACTAGCCATGTAAACATTATCCATTGCTGAGTTCATTGCTGTGTACGCTGCGTGTTTTATTATTGATCTTCTGATTGCATCTCTGCTTTGCTCTTAGTGGGACCACTTAAATCGGGTGTCCAGATGATGGTCTCTGCTACCCCTGCCAGTCCTCTGAACGTAATGGAGGGTGATCACCCAGAGGTACTACTATTGCATTGAATATCAAGAAAGAGGTGTGTCAATATCTGATCAATTCGACAGGAACTCACCAACCACCAGAATGTTCATTGGTTTGATTGTGCTCATAGTACTGATGGCACTGTGTGCCATACTGGGACTCATCTATTCCTACATCTACTTTACGCGCATCAGCCCAATGGCAAGTAGGAACAGCAAGTTCCCTGAAGCCCAGCTGCAATCTCAGTCTATTGAGGAGTTGCAAGCAGCTAATGGTATTCCTGGGACGCACATCTTCCTATTTCGTAAATCGTAAATAATATCAAAATACAAGATTGCAGTATAACGTGGTACAGTAGGCCGGAATATACAACAGAGTAAAATTAACCTGTAACGTAAGCTTCTGGTGTGGGTTTTGCTTTTTGTCTGTGATGATGCATGTGTTGAGCGCTACTTGTAAAGGCAATATGTAAAGTAAAAGTAATGGCTACAATAGTTTTTATGTGAATGTGTTCGTGTGATGTGAAATCTATTTTAAATTATTATCATATCTGCAGAATATCGATTGGATATTGCTTATTTAGAAATATATATGAAGGATATGCTATTTTAGATACAGTTGGTTTAGGGGAATATATGTTGCTATTATTAGTTACTATGAACATATGATTTCATGCTCTTACAAAGCATATTGAATATATTTTAGTGTTCAGGTGATATGTAGCCGTGCCATTCATCCTTTAAAATGCAAGAAAAGCTTGTTCATGTGACGGTGAATGTATTTTGGCGTTAGAATACACCTGCTGTGGTCATTGAAAGCAATATTTTATAGCTAATATAATTATGTGATACTTGCATCAATAACATTGTTACGTCTGCCAATAGCTATTTGTAGTTATGATGTAGACTTGCACAAATAAACGCATTTTGTTTTTCCACAATGAACGCTAATTTATTGAAGAGGTGTTGATATGTACACACCCTTTCTTGGTACCATATTGCAAGTCTTGCATTCTGCCTCCATGCATACTGGCATGCTAAGTATTTATGTATCCTTTGGACAGCATCCAGTTGCACTGCAACTGGAAGACATCCATCCTTACATAATCACTGCTTTGCAGAGTGTCAACAAGAGGTGAGATCCAACGATTATTTGTCTCTATGCCTCATGCTATAACAAATACAATGAATGAATGGATCGATGGATTATCCACTGGAGAGCCCAGTTCCCTTGACCCGTAGCGTATCAGGCATTATTTTATCAAGAGCCATACGAGCCTCGTTTCACATGATAAACACTGCGACAGTGATTCATAAATCAATATCTTACCTGGCAAACGTTTATGATCTATATAGCTTATCATATATAGGTTTGTTATGAGCATAGTTTTGAAATCATATTCGCAATTCCCTCGAGTTATTACCTCATCAACCAAGCAGGAAATGGGAACTGTTTAGTTTGTATTAACACATGCTAGTTACGTTGCCGTGTGCAATGTATGGCACACAATCATTGGAAGAAGGCTGTTCATAATAACTGGTGAATCAAAAACAGAATTTCACGGCAAGGATTGCATGAGCAATTTATTCAAGAGACGACAATTCTGACAATATACAATATGAAGATTTTCTGTGCATGGCAATGCAGTACATAAGCCATGAATCCCCTGACTAAGACAAACTGTTTGATGTGTATGGAAATGTTGAAGATGTTGCTGGAATAATTCGACCCCTTCCAATCAATAATCTGAAATTATTTTTTATCTAGATGCAGATAAAGAAAACTGTCAACAAGTACCCTATAGATCAGTAGACAATGTGTGACCTTACACCGTTTAAAAGAACTGGTCACTGAGGCAACGTTCGTGTCAATGCATTCCAATGGATTTTGTGTATTCGTCCCGATTAATATTGTTTATCAGCGGTTACCTACGTCAAAGGCCAAAAGTTAATCATGACAGGTTGCGATTCGGAAAACACTGTTACTTGGAAATTATCTTAGCTGACTTTAAGCTCTTGCAACTCGCCATTAGCTGCTCGAGCCAACCCTTCCCCTGGTGATGTTTTGTTTCAAGACCTCCTCGTATTCTCTGTCCATGCCTTAACCTACAACGTAAACCTTTCCACCTTCACTCATGTCACTGCTCTTAAACTTCCTGCTTCACCTCTTCTTGTTAAGAAAAAACAATCATGCGCAGGTAATACGCGTAGGCTACCTGCTATGTCTCAATGGCGACTTACGGCCTGATTATCATTAAAACCGCTTCACTGATGTTTGCTGGAATGAACTGGCATATAATGGCACTTGGCATGCGGCCTTGTTTGTTTCATGACAACTTTAAGCATGGTTGACATCTCAATCGTGAGAAAGTTTGGATTAAAGACGCGACAGAGATGATCAGGTTGATTCCACCTAATTGTGAAACATTTCTAATGGTATCGCAACTAATTCACAAAGATACCTAATCCATTAAAATATATGCATGTGTACATCCAGAAACAATTAATGCACGACTATATTCATTTATGTTACATCGTTCATTCAATGGATTTCATTGGCTATTTATTTACAATAAAACCATTAAACGCCTCATGGTGAATTGTACTATTTCATTTTAGCAGATGTCATATTGGCTTTCTCTTCTGACATATACACAGTAATAATAATATGGATGGATGTTGCGGACACATAAATATATCGTGTGCAATTGTGTCAACATGAAACTGCGCAGTCATGGCAGAACTAAACCAGGACCTATTTAAGTCAGTTGACTTAATCCAATACCCTCAAGGGGGGGGGAGGCACTGAATGCCATGTCACCGTCCGACAATAGATCTGGATCAGCGACAATAGGAATTGTCTGCAAGTGACATCAATTTTTAATTCGGCCATAGAGAATATCTGATTCGTTTGGCAATGGCTGTAACAGTGTTAATTGCATTTAACCTTACTTAATATCTCTATTGAAATAACATCATTAGTGACATTAACTAATCGACAAAATAGCTCAATTCCATAAACCTTGCCGAATGCTTGATTTACTTCTGGAGTGGTACAATATTATTAATTAGTTTGTTTCAGTCGGTATTCACGACTACACAAAAACAAGGGGAAGCTTTGCATACCCCTCGTGTGTTTCAAAATTGGGATCAAATAAGCTGATAGCAGTACTAGCTATGGTTATCGTAGCTCAGTTACAGCAGAACAGACCATTTGATCTCTTTAGCGTGTAACGGCTTGGCTACTGCAAGGTTTCATGCATTAATGGTGGGGATAATTTAAGCGGGTAATTGCAATAATTGACAAAATGAATAATGAATATATATAACCGTGAACTCATAAGGATTCAAGCAACGACTACAAAAAAAACATTTGTCGTTTCTATGTTAACGTGCAGATTTCCTTCCACTTGTTGGCAAGGATCTATGCCTCAATAATATGGACTTCCATATATCATTGCACAATACACCAACTCAGCCATCATATAACTTTTCATGCGACATGAAACCCACAAAAAATTATGTGAGAGAAAAGATCGGCAACTGACTGTTATACTTGCTTCGTTTATTAGTTATATGGTAAGCGAATTTCATTCCATAAAAAAGGCGCTATTCGTTAAGGTTATCCCTTGTACGGCTTATTCAAAGAAAACTTTTTGTTGATCAGTTATATCATCAATGCCTCACCACACATACCTTCTGATTATCACTTGTGCTGCAAATTCAGCACAGCAGCAGTTGCACCATATTCAAGGATAATTGAATGAAGCTCCATATGTGCGTCTGTTCATATTCAACAAGCTTGCTATCAAAGTATCTTAGTATGCATCATGAGTTAGATGCAATATTTAAAATGTCATGACGAGTATCGGCAAAGTACAGTTTATCGATTCTCTGTTAAATCGCCCCCGTCACTCACATATTTATTTGATAGCATAATAGGTTTAGATCACGTCACCCACGAGATTACGATTGGCCCATGACTTCTATTTGAGATATTAATGACGGGTGTGGATAAATACTCCAATGTTTAGGTTCTGGGAATTACTTTAACTAGTTGACCATGAATGAACATTAACCCTAGTTATCGGTAGTATTGCGTTATTTGACGAGATGATGTGTCTTTTTGGTTTTTGTCAAAAAGTCCGAGTGAGTGAATTCAGGCCAATTTAACCCACAAACGGGCGATTATGGAGGTTCGTCCATGTGGGTGAGCCGTTATGAAAGATTTTTATTGCTTTCCGCAACGTTCATGCTCATGAAGAATGCGTTGATAAGTGGTCATTGGGCTAGATCGGTCGAATTCGATATGACGTAACTTTGTGGTCAATTACTTGGATATCATCTGAAGGCCACTCTTACTTTAACTGATTGCCGAAATTGTATCCATTTCAACTCAACAGCAATGATTGTGACTTGTTGTAGGTTTCACTTATAGCTGTTTAACCAAGATGTCTGTATAACAAAATCATTACATATATCATGCAACAGCGCTATACATATTCATGCACATTTGACTGGTGATAAGAAAAAGCCCGATTGAGAAAGGAAGCATAAAGTGAAGCATACAAGGTATCAGAAGAGAAGAACAGGCGCCTACACCAGACTGTGGGGCTGTGTTATGTATGCTGTGTTATTTAAATGTCATTGATCCTAAGATGGTTGTTGTTTCATTGATGCATCGTATATCTTGCATGTATGGACGTGTATACTTACTGTAGTTCAGCCATTGTGATCATCACTCGATACTGTGCGTACTCTTGTAGAGAACTGAGCCATGCTTTAGCACGGTCCTCATGTTCTATCATACCTTTTACATTCACTGTGCTTCTAACTATCTGACCTAAACGTATTTAACCTCGTTTCCCTGTTGTGTGTTGGAGAAAATCGACCATATTACCATTCCAAATACCCCTGATGTACGTGTAGGGAATGCGTTGCGTTGGGTAGTGGTGATCCTAGCGGGCGGTAAGAGCCGAGGTAAGATCTGCTACAGCATTCAGCACGTTCATTAGCCTTGCCTTACACGCAGTGATCTTCGATTTCTCACAATATTGTTGTCTCGAACTGATTGATTCATGTGCTCCATGCACCTCCCAAAATGATATCAACATGAGCATTATTGCCATATCTGTCTTATCATTACCCAACATGGCTAGTTGTTGTGCTGATATTTGGCATTCTTGTAATGGATTAAACGGTCCGTGGCAATTCTGGTTCTGTGGCTCGACAACAACCAAAGCAAGCCCCTTTAATGGGGTTTATGTATGCATTACATACTCTCACCGTCTCCCATACACTACGTGATTGGACTAAGAGGGACATGTAATCATAGAAATATAATGCTTTGGTATTCCATCATTGTCAATTACGCTTCTGCTAGGCACCAAACTTAGCCAACCGCTCTTACATAAAACGGAGCAGTTTATAAGATAATGAGACAGCTTTACGTCATGTAACAGGAATTCTAACCTTTATTACCTCAGCTGTTCACACCAGTAAGTTCTGCCATTTGAAGCATGGGTAACTGCATAGTTACCTCTATTTTGTATTTTGTATTTTTGCCCACGTTTTTCATGATAGATGAACACAGCCTTAAACGAGTAAGAGTATTAATTACCTGATACGTAGTCCTTAAAGGAATACCGTCAGTTACGGGACGAAAATATCTGAATAAGCGCGGTCAATTGATATTGATCGGAGGTCCGAGAATGTTATCATCATATCGAAAAGGCATTTCTGTGTAACACCAATTATTTGAATGTTACATTCTAGTGTGACAAGTGTCTGCTAGGTAGGTTTCTGGAGCAAATCATCGTGCTTAATCTTAGCTCGAGAATGCATTCAACACGATAATTAGACTGTATAATGCAAATGCTTAGAATTCCTACAAAGGATTCGAAAATCTGTTCGCTAAAAATTGCGCTACCCAAACCATTTGCGGTATCATTATCATCCAACCAATAAAATGAGACGGATAATAGTTTTAGACGAACCAAGATATGAGATTGATTGTTTCATCGTCTAAGCATATTTTGCTTGTACATGATGTGATGAAACACAAGCTCAAGGTTATTCAGCACGTCCATGTCGATGACAAATAGTATAAGTAGCCATATATTTGATGCCCCATGTTCCTCTTCCACATTCAGTCAATGCCCTAGGCCTGCAAAAATGAATGCTATTGGTTTCTTGAGAAATTATCGAACTTGTATTACTTATGTGTTAATAAGAAATATTCGACTCGGTGGGAGTGAGAACAATACCAGTTCTACATTCATTTAGCATCTGGCTATAATCGGTCAATTGTTACGCAAAATATCTGAATAAATTATTGTTTCTAGAGGAATAGATGTCATGCTCATCATGGTTGAATAGTAGCTAATTTTGAGAAATACATCGTCTGGTCACAGTTATGAATATTCTTGTTATCTTGAAAGCGTATGCCGGTCAGCAGCTGCCACCGAAACCGATTGCAATATCTTACTTTGTCACAAGCAATTGACATTTTGGCGGCATATTTGAGCCCACCTACCCAGTGACCTGCATTGTGTTGTAAACAGCTGCCCTGTAATATGTTGGGTATATTTGATGCTCCCGTCTCGTATTTACTTGCGTTTTAGATATAGGGTTTAAGATATTTGCTGGATCCCACCTCCGCGTTTACCGACACTTCATCGAACATGACTCAACCCTAATGTATGGTGATCACTTGTATAATCATACGCCTTTGCAAACCGTTGCTCAAGATATAAGGTCAGGGTCTTTGTTATGCTTTGTTGCGATGCAAATACGCTGTGAGGCATCCAACTTTTTTGCCCGATTTAAATCCGATTGCGTAATTTATCTCGGGTAGCAAAGGACACGTTGAAATCTAAATGCTGATGAATTGTGTTCATATGATTAATTATATAACGACGATGCAGAAGTTAACTATGCTTGTGTTTCAATGTTGGCCATAAACGTTGCCAATAACGAAATTTCACATGCAGAAGATATGAAGTACGCTTTCTTCCCAACGGTAACGCATGGCTTGCTGTAGCACAAGGAATATATTGATGATTTTGCTTCAGGTTTGAAGGCGAGCAGGGGGATCGCATTGGATTGATATATCAATAGCCAGCGGTGTTAGTAGATACTGGCAATTTAGTGACACCCAACTTTGGTTGGGCGCTGCCAGTTGGCTATGTGTTGTCGGTCTGAGTGCCGACTGACACAGTGGCCTTCTTGACAGCGCATAAATGTACGTACTACCAGGCCGCGCCTACACTATCTTTTGTGCCTTCGGAAATCCCTAGTATGTCGGATCACCGAAACAAAGATTAGCTGGATGAAACATCAAGCCACTCCTTTGTTAATTTGGTTGACATACTAAGCAGCCGCTTAGGATGAATGGGAAACGGAGGGTAAACCATGTGAATGAAAGTAGATATGAAGAAGATGAAAAGACAAAGTAATGAAAACGATTATTGCTTGGCAGTCGTCACCAGCCGATTGACTGCACCCTTCTCTCCTCTAGGTGAAATCGGGGTCAAAGTAATGTGTTGCTGATATGGCCCTCGCAAGGACCGCTCTACTCAACCAGAAACTCATCTTTTACAGACACGCCAAGTGCATATTTTGAACTGTCATATCTCATAACTATATTTTGAACTAAGCAGCAGCTACTTGGCAAATGAAAGAAAAAGCTTAGTTTACGACCGAAAATGGACAACGGAAATGTTTTGCATCAGCATACAGCACCGTGTCTCGTTATTGTTGTACAATAAGAGCACTCCTCCATCCACCGTAAATGCATTTGTAATAGCAATGCAAAAAATAAAGCACGTACTGTAGAATTATGAACAGTTGACTGATAATTCTACAAATGGGATAGTAAGCCGAATTCAGACGCATTATCTAGTTAATTAGCAAAATCGTTCCAATAAAAGGTAATAGTTCTGTGGATACTCAATCCTTAAAGTCACTACCCATGAACAAATTTGATAAAATGTGAGACTCAGGACACTTGACATTACATGTTGGCAAGGACTCGCCCACTCGGGAATCCACATGATTAGACCGTGTTTCCCTAAAGGCCATTCGTGCTTTAGTTACAAGATGATATGTTCGTATCTTATGAGCCTTAACCATAATGACTATAAAATGCTTCCCATAATTCCGGAGAACACAAACACTGTGTACCGTGAATGTCTTGCTTGTATGACATTTGTGGAGAAGATTTTGGTTAATATTCTGCGTGTCTAGCGATATTACATCACATTGAAAAGGACGAATATAGCCGCATCGTGATATTTTCAGATATGAACATATCCATTTGTTTATTTATCACTATAATGCGCTATAAAATGCCGAGAAATATCGACATCGCGACGAACAGATCATGGCTTCAGTTTATTTAATTGCAAACTGCATAATGCAATATCTAGTTAACGGTGCTCGAATTGTGCGCAATAATCACCCAATAGATATAGAGTACCAGCTGGCACAGAATATCAGAGTTCAGGATTGAATAAAAGAGGCACATACCCTGAAAATTATCTTCACTGATGTTTTTGAATTGCCTGAACAGAGGAAGGATACAAATCACGTCTATCAAATCTTCGACTTGGATTAGAGCATGATTACCAATGAAGCTTGTTATTGCCTTTGAGATCAATACTACGAAAATTTAACTGTCTTTAAATTCTTTTTTCTTCTTTGTATTCATTTTGGTATTCGCCAGGACATTTCGACAATGCAAATACATCAACCCATCTCACTGATAAAAAGTAGCAAAGGACGACAATTCCGGACGATTGAGATCCTGCAAAGAGATCTATCAGCACTCGGCACACTTTATCTAGCATGTAAGCATAGTGATGTACAGACCTTTTTAGCAAAAATAGACACATCGCTAAGAATGCATTGAAAAAAAATCTTTTGACTAAAGTTGCGACATCTATGAAGTAATAATTACATCAAGCGCCATCAATATCAAGGTTACTTACCTTTAATCTACCCTTTCAAAGATTACTCGTTATGTTTGGAGTGGTACGCTATAAATAGAATATAATACTAATATCTGATACCGAACACAATGATAGTGGAGTGAAACATCGCTATTTGATTTATTATAACAATGGAAAATGAATCATCATATATGTCTATGGATTGAGATTTTCTGTATCAAATGACAGATGTTGCTTATTATATCATTTAATAGTCGTAGTCTAGGTAGGTAATCAGCTAGTACATCAATATTGGGATGCATGCAAAGGCCAAGTGGCTGTAGCGTTATTATGTTAACTGCATGGTGAGACATTCGTGAATATTGCAAATATTGTTCAGCATCTATGCCATAAAGAGTCTCCAGCTTAATTGTCATCTTTCCAACATTCGTAAATATGTGCACCAATGTGCTGCTTTATGTGAAAAAGTCCTCGATGCAGCATATATAATGATATATATATATATATATATATATATATATATATATATATATATATATATATATATATATATATATATATATATATATATATATATATATATATATGGGTTCTAGTAACAGATTCAAAAAGCACCGTATGAAAATGATAAAGATCAATTTTTCATAATGCAGGCTCTACTCGTGAAAAGCGCCTACATGGGATTCACATTTTTCAAGGGAATACGTGTATCACTGTCACATGATCTAGTCAGTAACAGTTATGGGATTCAAAGGCACATTTCTTCAGCTTAGACTCATATCTTCGTAGACATTTACACCAAACCGGCGTGCTTAATGCCCTATTCCTAGTCACCAATGGCATTGGACATTTAGAAAAACGAGGTTTAACTTAAAAATTACATTCCACTTAGTTCTGCCATTTATATAAAACCATGGATATTCATGAGTTATTCTTTGAGATTTCGAGTTCACCCATCCAAGCTAAATGTTATATGCACAGTAAGGTACACCCGCTCAATGCGACAATGGTGCATAGCCGCGGTTTGGTATTCCCCAGTTTTCCGTGAACTACTTTATTATTGACAGATCCTACAATATATGACCCACACCGTAGAAAAATATTGATGAACAGTTATAGCTCCCCGTTGATTCATTTTTTTTCCCCAAAGAAGTGAATGAAAAAAGGTCATATGGGTGTTTATAAACTCGTCAGATATCGACCAAAAAGATATAGAGCTTCTGGTTGCATCAGATTGATATAGAGACTTCTGCCATGAACGCTTTCTGTTATAGGAATCGGTGCAGTATCCCACCTCATATATCAGGAATCGAAGTGTACAGGCCGTTGGCAATGATGAATGTAAGTGAGGGCTGACGTCTTCAATACAGATGAGAATAATGTCTGGATCGGAGCGTACTCACGCTGCATTATTGATAGATTTATCACCGTTTTTGCGTTTCCATGGCGAGAGAGATACATAAGTGCACTTAACGTGGGAAATATTTCTTATCCAAAAATGTTTTCCACTGCAGACGACTGACAGAATATGACGCATCGCATGTCCATGCAATTCTTGTGTTTGCCGTCATCGCCAAAACGTTGGATTGCGGCCCTTTTAGGTACTCGTCGGTAGTTTTTCGGACCAATCAGGCTTGAGAATCATGAACCCAGTTAACCCGACCTCTCCACCATTGAGGCCCTATACAATTCGCCGAATAATCACCATATACCAGTGGTCTTTTATGAAATAAATATGTCCAACTGTGACCAACGGAGATCAACCTTGTAGTAATGTGTACCTCACATTTACTCATGAATAATCAAATAGCTAAGTATAGGTACCATATTTCCATTACCTGTGAGGGTTATAGTATAGCTTCTGACGAGCCGATACGGCATGAGTAAAGGAGCTTAAGTAACTCATTGTATCTCGAACCACGCGTCAAGCGTATCTTATGTTGGACTACTTTATTGCATTCCTCGTGTATCGATGCAGTCAACCTCATCTACGTCGACATGCTGTGTGGTTGGTCCAAGTCGTATTCATGATGGATGTCGACGAGGCAGCGCTGATGGAACGAATGACTGATGGGTGTCGACGAGCCAGCGCTGATGGAACAAAGGATTCATGGGATGGGGAAAAGCGTGAAGTGGTTACAGCATAAGGGTTACCTCTTATATCCCTAGCAAAGTAATTGGCTTCTATTCGATGTGCTTCTGTGGCGAAAGTAATCCGGGCCAACAACATGAAGCCCATAGGCCACAATCAGTTTATATTCCACTAGGTAATTCTGATTTTAAAAGATACGTAAGAAGCAAATGCTTTAGGAGTTTTGATAATATATATCCTTTTTGCTGTATCGTTTATTCGTGCTTTGATGCTCCTGAATACGATTGGCTTAAAGAGTTATGGTAATTTGATATCCTTTTCTACTAGATCGGCTATTCGTGTCTGATGATATGTTCGCATCTTACAACCCATAAACCACTTATCTAAATTGCTTTCAATTATTTCATGGAACACACAAACAATATGCGCCGTGAATGAACTGCTTGAACGGCATTTGCGAAGAACGAGAGAAAGACGAAATCGGAAGAATTATTTTATTGTTTCATGTAGGAGAGGTGGTTAAGTTAGGAATATGCATTAGAACTCGTTTTGATGCAGCAGTTGCAGTAGACCTAGCTAAGCTTAATGCTATCTAGTCGCGTTTGCTGTTGTACCATAATGTGTCACGTGATATTGAATCGCATAGACAAGGGAAAATACGCAGGCTAAACTGTTGTAGCATTGCAGTATTTTCATATATTAACAGCTGTTATGATCCGTTCGTACTTGTTTAATACTTCCAACAGGTTAAAAAATATATAATTTGAATCGTGTTTTGTCTTCTTGTGTAAGTGTGTAGTGGGCACCCTCCAACCCACTCAAAAACACCAGTGTATACAAATGTGTCGAGAAATAGTAAACATAACGGCGAATAGAAGTTGGCTTTTTATGATCATAACTGTTTTCCCATGTTGGTATTCGAATATGCTTGCCCATAGGACAGACGCAATGCGTCACAGGTTTTTTTCAAGGGCACTCGAGGCAAACTGATAGCCAAATACTAAGGTGAATAAAGTGCATTCCTCTCCAAGAGGCTCCATGGCGCCGCAACAATGCTAATACATCGACCGATCTCACAAATCAAATTGTTTAGAAGCAGAAAAAGGAATGCCATTACAACTGTATGCAGTCCAGCTTGGGTAATTTAGGTCCTGCCAAGCCATCCCCTTCGTCAGAACTCAACGCACTTCATCTTGCATATGCATGCGATGAAGTAGAGACCTGATCTATTGAAATGCTAATGATACCCAATCAATTAGATCTTCATGCTGGAATATGATAACATATTTTATTCGAAAACCGCACACTTCGTTCTGATGAGATAACAGAAATCAGCTGTTAGTGATTTAAATGCGTATATTGTGCCAAGGATTGACCATTTTTGTTGGTGCTAACAATTATGATTGGAGTTCCTCGCCAAGCGAATCATTATAGACACCTATTGAAGGGAACACGTAAAATCTGCGTGTTGTACCAAAAGAAGTCTGAAATGAAGATTGAACTGTAGATTATTTTGCATTGGTATTTTAACGATAACATTCGCTGTTGTGGGCATATAATTAGTAACTACTCTTAGTCAACGCAGGGTCCTAATGAGAATGTTATATCATGACACATTGTCTTCATCATGGCACATTGTCTTCATCATGACACATTGTCTTCATTGAGACACATTGTCTTCATCATGAGACATTATCCTCATTATGACACATTGTCTTCATCATCATCATGACATATTGTCTTCATCGTGACTCATTGTCTTCATCGTGACACATTGTCTTCATTGATGTATATATATACATGCGATGACGTCATAGGCTGTTTTGAAATCATCGTTAAGTATGCAGGCATCTGGAGTGGTCACTATGGCAATAGCAATTTGTTTCAGAACGGAAACATACAATAATGCCATTCTGCAAAGTGAAGAGGCACTTGACGTTGATGGATGGTGTCCACTCAACGTGGTGCCGGGGAGGGTGAATAGTGGGTAATAAAGATGTGGCTGATTGATGCATCAGCCCCCAAAGAGCAGAATAGACGACTCAACATAATCCAACTTTCCCACAAAGAGGTTGAATCCAGTGGCTGAAAAACAAGATCCAAATCGTAACTTGGAAGCATATTTTCACACATGCCATACCCATTCATGACGTAATGTCCAATAGGATATGCAGAAAGTGAGACCAGTTTAGTAGTCAGTAACCATTACAACCTTTGTATAATCCGCACATAATGCATATGTCCCTGTTGAGCATCATATATTACCATTATCTATCAATTAAGCTGTTTTGTCCATTCTTCTGGGGAAAACAACTATTTGTCACAAATGGGTTCGGCGTTATGCAGGAGAGTTGCTGCTTCTACAGCTATGTCTACACGGCTAGTAATCACAACACAGGAGTGAATATTCGAATGATACGAATTAATGGCCATTGTTTTGCAAGTGGATAAATAAAAATACATCCATATGAACGATTTCGTATGATAAATGGTCATATTTGAATTTTAAAGAAAGCAACTATATCAGTATGTAACATTTATTGTCTTTGATACCAGATTAGCAATGACGTCAGTGATTTCTCCACACATGATACTGTGTATCATTGGGTTCCTCTGGTTACTACTGACAAACTATAAAAGAGAGAGCTTGACGACTACACTGCGCTGTGCATAGCGAAGTCCTAAGGGTACCAAACTCTTTAACCTTATTGGCGTAGTGTGTGGATTTGGTAATTATTTTTGTGCAGCTCCACGCCATGACGAGGATCAAATTTATTCATGATATGATAAATTGGTTCTGTGAACAGTAAATTTGTGCGACTCAGGTAATGTGCTGATGCAAATTCAACAACTGCTCAGAAAACGCAGTCACTCCATGTGTTTGTCTGACTTCATGGTCCGCTTTAACATTTAAAGAACATTTTTGCCCGACAAGTAAATCGATTGTTGCTAATATAAATACAAGACAACTCCACAAAGTGTTCAAGATTTGTTCAACACGCTGTAGGTGAAGACGTTGAATCGTCCGCTATAAAGGCGATGATCGTATCGCTGTCAATAACCTACGTCATAACGTAAATTCCTGTCTAGTGAGTAAATCAAAGAGTTTATAGCTAAACTATCTCTTACTTATCGACATCACTACACAGCGCTGCATCAGGACAACAACGTGCATCCATCGAGTCACCAGGATGGCGAAACAAAGCGTCGTACCATGACGCGACAGAGCGTCGTACCATGACACGACAAAGCGTCGTACCTTGACACGACAAGCGTCGTACCATGACACGAAAAGCGTTAAGGAATCCATTGTTGGCAATCGTAAATTCACATATTTGAATCTTCCGATCTCGCTTCCGCAATGAATATGTCTCGATATACGGAAGACTCTTTCCTTCTGAGTCATTGCATATCACTCTCTCATTTCGTCATACGTCATATTGTCTAAAGCTTCCATGGTGCTAAGCCTTTAGCCCTGAGTGCCAGCTCATGACTGTGTTCCCTATTCTCCATTCTAACACTTAATATGCATGCACAAACTTTTCTTCGTTATCAGAGCGCGTGTCTGCAAACCAATTTACTCGAAAAAGAATGACGTCGCCTAAATCCTTTGTCTACCGCGAATAGAGAGTAAGATTCATTGCACATTCTCATAAGCTATATAGGGTCAATCGCCTTTGACTGAGATAACTATGGGCCGTAAAAGACAGATGAGAAGCGTCACATTACCCTCACCAGACCTCATAAAACTAGGAGAATTGCCTTCCCAATGCGTCGCTGTTAAGGGCCTAGGCTGATTCGAGTTATCACGTGCAATATCCATTGTTACCGTCGGAAAGAGAGTTTGAATGATTGCAATGGAAGGTATCACCAGAGCGCTACTGGTTTTACATGGCAGCATTTCTATTAAACTTTAGTTGGTCGTTGATCCAATAAATGTTAATATGCTGACACTAGGAATGCAAAGATAATACAGCTGACTATAACGGGCATGACGTCATATTTTGAAATACATGAGCTCCATCATAAATAAATGCAGCCATACATAACCTTGTAATTCTCTCATTGAAATCCGTATAACGTCTCATACATCGTCAGATCAACGGGCAAATTGATAATATTTCGCTTTCGGATTATTCGATCTTGTTTTATCTTATATTTGAACACCCTGTTAATTCAATACACGCATGAGTGATGTTATCATATTTGGCTATAAACCTTGGTAAGTTCCATTAACTTCGACTTAATTGGACATCAAACTATCTACTTTTAATAGTAAGTTGTTGACGTTTTTAAACTTGATATAATGGTAATTCCACATTATTTAATGCTGGAGTGATGTTTTATCTTATAGTAATTTGATTTCTTTGCTTCTAACTGTCCTCCATTTGTCTTGATACAAAACTAGATTCGTCTTGGGAAACAATACCAAGCTGAGTAAGTAAGTTCGAGAAGCGTCACGGAATCCTAACAATTGATTAATTTCACAATCCAACGCATCTTCCATTACCCTCGAACTCTTCCCTGCATAACAATGAGAGGGTAATCTGCCAAAGTTACATGAAAGATCATTCATTTTGTTATTCATGAACTCGGTGAAGGTTTTATCAATGCAAGGCGCGACGAGCTTTTCTCTGTAGCAATATGTTTAGTTCTTTGATCTTCCATGCTGACCGATCACATTCATTGATTGTTAATAACAACTTTCTCATCATTTTGTTTGGTAACACATGATAACATCATGCCAACAAAGGCTCATGGCTTTTCGTGCCTTGTGGACACCTATACATAACTTTTTCTTACAGGCATCTACCATTGTCTGCTTAACCTGCCAAGTGGACATCTGTCAAATACCTGACACTGGCACTCAAACTGTCAAACAAGATTGCTAACCGACAACCATCAACCTCTCACATTTCCGAGCGCCTCTTATCTGTCCAAATACAGGAGTGTAAATTGTAAACGGAAAGAGAAAGATGCCATACTGAACCTAGTCGATGTTTCGACCAATTATTCCAACCTATTCCAAAGCTTAGTTTGGAACAAGCCCGACAAAGAGAAGACTCACAAAGCCTGCCGTTTATAACCAGCTGTACAGCAAACATATTACATCAATGAAAATGGTTCTAGCACATCTTCCGTTTAGTTATCAGACTAGCAACATTTAACATATGTCTCTTAGCAAAAGTAATTGTCAGCTTGCATTATAGGTATTCATTATAGTGATAGTGGCAGTTGACAGTTGCATAATCAAAAGTAGAGTTAACGGTTCGCGCATCCTTTGATATTTCAATCGGTACCAAGAGAGAGCACGATGAGAGATGACGATGAATGAACACCTTTACGGAAGGCGTTATCACCGACATGACGTATTCAAACCAGTTGCTTACCTCGGTGTCTCGCAGTATCAACGACCGCGAACCCACAATTCAATAAACAAACGATTGCGTTAAGAGTATGATAGGCCCACTTTGAAGTATAAATCGTTGCACAAATCTACTTCATTGCGTTAACGGCACAACACTATAGTGCATGTACCCTTACACAGTTTATGGTGTGCATATAATCTACTATATAGGATATATTGCAACATACGGTCCATGCAATAATAATATGTCTGCAGCTGCTGTCGATAAGGATGAAAGCGTTGAGATGATTGCTACCTTCTCATTGCATCTGGTCAGTCATGACGTCACGCACCGCATCAGCTTCATGTATTATATGTGTCGCTTAAAGGGAATTATTGGTAAACAAGTTGTTGCGGAAGCCCTGCTTGGAAGCCCTGCTACGACAGAAATGCCCAGAAAACATTTGAATCCAAATTATGACATAATCATATGAGGTTGGCACATAGTGACGTCATTGCATGTTGTTCATGCTCATCACGCAAGAAAAGCCCTTGTATAAAGCTGTACTTCACCAAACACCATATTCAACTTCCAAGTCTGGTGCCGCCATACAGCAACTGAATCATTGATCATAACGCATCAAGTTGGGTAGAGATAATTGACCGCTTGTGACTATCTTGTGTCCTCACATTTTTAACGTAGTCTCCACTATCTAGACGCTAATGAGAATTGGTACTAATTATTTGACTTCATAAAACAAAAGTTGGAATGGTACTTCTCGAAATCAGAAAAGAGGTACTTGGCTACTGCGTTGATGAATTTATATCGAGTTCGTTATGACTATTCCTTGTTGCAAGTACAACAGGGCTGGTTTAGTTACCACGT
Organism: Urechis unicinctus; assembly: GCA_034190875.2. Taxonomy (NCBI): domain Eukaryota; kingdom Metazoa; phylum Annelida; class Polychaeta; order Xenopneusta; family Urechidae; genus Urechis; species Urechis unicinctus. Next base: position 51,287,651 of record CM067356.1, on the reverse strand, counting down.
TATGATTGAGCATCCCTTAGAGTTTGCCAATAGGGTCCACTTACAATGAGAGAGCGCGAGCAGCACGGAACAATGCGGTCCCTCGCCCGCTCCCGGTGGTTATATACGCGCGGTTTACGTAGAAGATTGCGCAGCGTCCTACGTTATTTTTGATCGAACCTTTTGAGTTATATCGTTGATAACATTGAGGAAAATAATCACTCATTGATAAGGAGCTGAACCTGAAGCTGAGGTCAGCAACTTCTTGGAATGGCCATACAGTTACCGCTCAATGCCAGACTACACCTCATCTTTCATGAACAAATGTGTGAAATTCGCGTCCACATCCACCTACCGCATGCCTACCTCGCAGCTTTTCCTAGCAAAGCAATATGGAATTGCAAATGACCACGATTTCTTTAAACTTTCTCCACAAGATGAATTCCTCCAGCATGAAAACCTCACCCACATCATAGAAACTCAATGTCAAGAGGTGAGGGACAAAACTCTGGGACAAGCCAGTAATAAAGCTTGGCACATGGAAAGATATATATATATATATATATATATATATATATATATATATATATATATATATATATATATATATATATATATATATATATATATATATATATATATATATATATATATATATATATATATATATATATATACACATATATATATGTATATATATATATATAATATATATATATATATATATCTATATATATATATATATATATATATGTGTGTGTGTAAATATATCTATATATAATTATATATATATATATATCTATATATATATATATATAGAGAGAGAGAGAGAGAGAGAGAGAGAGAGAGAGAGAGAGAGAGGGGGGGGAGACACAGAGAGAGACACAGAGAGACAGTGAGACAGAGACAGAGAGATACAGAGAGAGAGAGACAGAAATACACAGAGAGAAAGAGAGAGAGAGAGAGAGAGAGAGAGAGAGAGAGAGAGAGACAGAGAGAGAGAGAGAGAGAGAGCGAGTGAGAGAGTTAATGATGGTTAAATTCATGCTGCATCAATGTTTTTAGTATATGCTATGTCCTGAAATAATTCATTATTATATTGTTATTCAAAATAATAAAATCATACGTCTGCACAGGGCACCCCATCAACCGACAATGCAGTTTGTTGATTCGGTGGAGGTTCGGGTGACAAATCAAATATCATTCAATCGGGAAATCATGAGCATGTATTTAAATCAACTTCTTATATTCCGCCACACTAATGACAAAACCAATTATGATTCAGATTAATCTTTTAACATCAAATAAGGGTAGACTAGACGTCCGACTGTGTCTTAAAAAGGGGTAAATTCAGCCCTACAGGACGTCTGAGTAAATATGTATTTTACCGTTCGATCGGGGCTGAGACTGATGTATGCGACTTCGTTCAAACGTTCATAAAAAAATATTGTAGTTAATAAATCGTCACACAAATTGATAAAAAGTAGTCAATAGTAATTGGCTTTGTTTTTATGTATTGGCTCTATCAAAAAGTCGTTAAATTTTAGAAATACAGCGGTTTTTTTTAGCACATACCATCGCCGATCTATCTTTTAGCATTGAGCCACGCGCTTTTGTTTACATTTTAGTCACAAACTCACCCTGCCTTGCATTCTCAGCAGATGGTGTTGTGTCTGATGACCTGATAGTTGAGGTCAAGTGTTCCTATATTACCACGGACAAACCTGTCACTCCTGTCTCGGTGCCATACCTGGTCTGTCTGAACATTCAGCTGACCCTCATCAGCCAACATGAGTATTTGTACCACATTCAGGGCCAGTGTTTTGTGCAAACAGTCAATTTTGTCACCTGTGACACGTGACAATGACTTTTTATGCTATGGTTGCAAAGTTATAGGGGATTTTTCAGGGACTCCTTCAGAGATGCTGGGCTCGATTCCATGTATTTTCAACATTTCTGTTACTGACTTTGTGTAGTCTTGTGCACTGATTTCTTTTTTCTTTAAATAAATAGTCACCTGCACCTCTATGACATTGATACTTGATTAATATGATATTCATATGATGTCACACCCTGAATTGGAAATTCATAGATACTTTTGATATCCTGTCATCCACATCCACATCCACATTTTACAAACACTACCCATCACGTTTAGCAGTTGTTGGGACGATGAACTTCCGAAAGTTGCATAGTGTATAACAGACGAAGATTATGTGGAGGAAATCTGGACCTCACAGCGGTTAATTGGTGTCCCCAAGATTTTGAAGGTTTTTCACAACAATATTTGCACTTATATTGAGCTTCAACCTCTTTCCGTTTGAACTTTGCACTCTTTGACTGACCGCGTGTCATGCTCGCGTGCTAGATCAACAGCCATATGTGTGGACTACCCTCCACAAGCCGCGCTCTGGATAACTTCGCTTATGGGATAACGGTATGGTGTTCGCCAGCACTAATTAATCATCAGATTTGGTGACCCTTGTGACAAGAATCCCGTAGACAAAAAGGCCTGACGCCAGATAAACGTGTGACTCTCGGTGCGTCATACACGGGACCATTCATTGCACATGCATTGTCAACAGTCGGTGGGAAATCCCGGGAGGAAATCTCGACATACCGAAACAAAATATATATTAAACGCGGTGTACAGACGGCCCAACAAAACCCGTCGTACAAACACCCCGTAGCGCGGCACATGAATACTACCTCTATACACTTAAGTGCCTCCCTTGTGTTTTCCCCATATCATCAACAATTCATTTGGGATGGCTCTATTCGTGAACTATGGTCGGTCTGGTGGGTTATACTCGGCGAAGATACTGGTTGAATCGTTGATAGGCTTGACAAAAACAGGAATAGTTATATCTTATCAACAATGTATTCTTAATCGAGACACATATCCTCACTTGAGATGCATGAGTATTCGTCGTATGCTGCTGATACCATTCTTAAACCAGACGGTGTTCATGTGTAGCGTTAACAGAGACCGTTCATGGCATCTTTTAAAACGCGTGTATCCTGTCTCCGCTTTCAAGAACTATATCTCTATTGGCCTCCAATCCCACGACAAATATCTCTGTGTAGAGTGGCGGTCGGAGGCAGTACTCGGGCGGTTTGATCGTAGCTGGTTCCAATCTTGTCACCCTGTCTTCAGCATATTGCGATGACAGTGGCGACCCCTGTGAGTTGAATCCTGGGAGATGCACACAGGGTGATGGCAACTGTTGAGGGACGCATTTGCGCCAACAATATCGAAATGCCACGCCCAGTGAGACAACAATCACAAAAGTCAAGGGTAAACAGACCATAGCGATTATCAAGCGATCCATAGCCTCTTCGATAAGTGAAGAGGCATCGATGGATGAAACGAGAGGTGCCCATGCCCTACATAACATGCGGAGCTACTTAGTTTGACTTGTCCCAGATGACGTCACTTTGGTCAACTTAGGATCTCACCCATGCGGTTCTAACCTGGGTACCCTTGTCCACTATTATCGATATTATCACAGGTTGGATCCTGGCTGATAACGGCCTTGGTTTTATCACCAGCCTATATCGGTTACAATGAAACCACAGATTGTATCCAAAAGATCACGGACTGTATTCATGCAAATCATGGAATGTAACTATGGAGATCACAGTCTGTATCAACACAGATCATTGAATGTATTCATGTAGATCAGTCTGTATCAACACAGATCATTGAATGTATTCCTTTATATCACAGTCTGTATCAACACAGATCATTGAATGTATTTATGTAAATCACACACAGTCTGTATCAACACAGATCATTGAATGTATCCATGTAGATCACAGTCTGTATCAAAACAGATCATTGAATGTATTTATGTAGATCACAATCTGTATCAACACAGATCATTGAGTGTATCCATGTGGATCACAGTCTGTATCAACACAGATCATTGAGTGTATCCATGTGGATCACAGTCTGTATCAACACAGATCATTAAATGTATCCATGTAGATCACAGTCTACATCCACGCTGATCATTGAATGTATTCAAGAATATCACAGTTTGTATCCATTCAGTCCTTGACTTAATGTGTTAATGGAGATCACAGTCTGTATCCAAACAGATCAAAGGAAGGTTTTCACGTTGATCTCTTTCTGTATCGACGCTGATCATGTACTGTGTGTAGATCACTGACTTTCTCTCCCTTGGTTGGATCTGGACCGATCACCCTTGCTCCGTGAATCAGTAACAACCATAATCACAACCAGATCACAGGTTGCAACGTTTTATTTACTTAAATACCTATATCCAACACGAGAAAGGTAATCCCTTTGATCTAGTTATGCACTAGCAATTGGAACCATCACGTTGGAGTGATGAATAGAGCGGAAGATCCTGTATGATGTTGTTTAGTTTTTACCCACAATCTGTGAAGTGCGCCCGCCAATGAGTTATTGGTGACAGGTGATGTCATCTTCTGACGAGATATAACGGAGGTGGGGCTTATACCTCAGAGTAATCGCTCACGTCGAATATAGGCTTCGGCTAATCAATAACTCGAACAAAAAAAGCGAAATGCAATCGGCATACGGGCGCGGATTATACCAAACCATACCTCACTGTAAAGGCTGATATAATCCCGTCCAGATTTGTCGCGTAGTCACCGAGTGTGTGTGGGGGTGTGGGTGTGTGTAAGTATGTGTGCGCGTGCGTGCGTGGGTGTGTGTAAGTATGTGTGTGCGTGCGTGCGTGATATGTGTATGTGTGTATGTATGTATGTATGTATGTATGTATAAAGTAAGTATATAGTATGTATGTAGTATGCATGTATGCATGTATGCATGTATGTATGTATGTATGTATGTATGTATGTATGTATGTATGTATGTATGTATGTATGTATGTATGTATGTATGTATGTATGTATGTATGTATGTATGTATGTATGTATGTATGTATGTATGTTTTTTTCCTTGTTGTCTAAAACTGTTGGACAAACTGAACAACGATATAAAGCATTAGAGTTTTATTACAAACGCCTAAAATAGAACAAGGAGCAACAGATTCCAATAATCCATGACTTGATATACAAAATATACAAAACTATCAAAAAGGGCTATACAAACCGTCGTTATTCATATGCCTGGTGCCCATTGTCAAAGTACTAGAAGTCATCATTTACACTATATGGTTCGTCGTGGCCAATCATAAGTCGGAACAGTGCATCATCGCCACGTTAATATTTTACATGATTTACAGAATTGGCAAAATTACTCACTAAATTGGTTGTTATGTATTGGATGTTTTCAAAGCAGAATGACCATAAAATACAGAAGGGAGACCAGCATGGACAAACCATAGACGCGAGACCCAGCAGACGACGTCGATAAACAGGGCGATTTCTCCTCCACCATCGACACAATGTTTGACAATGTACCATTGTTAGGGGCAGGCTCGATACCAAGCAAGCAGCACATCAAGTTGTATACCTCAATGTTGATGAAACCAGGCTCAATATAATTTTTCTTGAAATCTGCAGTGGCAGCAAACATGATTAATATATAGAATACAAATGCACATCATAAGCATTAAAACTTTAACTCAATGCTTATGAAGTGGCTGGTTACAGTTCTGTATACCGCGACTGATATAGCGATTTAAGTGCTTATGTTCATGTGCTTGGATAAAAATTCAGCAGCATCCCAGACGGTGGCTCCAAAATAAGAATTCAATATAAAAACGCGCATTATTTACCTGGTCCCTGGGCCAGAAATATCCCTCTCATACTGATCATGTCGTTGTCGTATCCATGGAAACCTCTGTAGCTGTTATGTGTGTTGTTTGGCTGTGATACATCAATCAGGAGTGGTTATTTATAAACAAGCAACCCACCATGTGTATCTTAACTGTTAAAGATAGCAAGACCACATTGAAAGTTCGTTATGCATCTTGTCTTGGACACCTTGGGACAATATATCGCCCATTTGAGGCTCTATATAATTATTTTGAGCCACTACATTACCATCTTGAGGCACTTCATTACCATTTTGAGGCACAACATTACCAACATTACCATCTTGAGGCACAACATATCATCTTGAGCCACTACATTACCATCTTGAGGCACTTCATTACCATCTTGAGGCACTTCATTACCATCTTGAGGCACAACATTACCAACATTACCATCTTGAGGCACAACATATCATCTTGAGGAACAACGTTATCATCTGGAGGAACTATCTTGAGGAATTACAGTATCATCTTGAGGTACAAAATTATCATCTTGATGCCCTACATTGAGGCATGGCATTGCCGTACATAAACGAACTCGTCAAAGAAAACAAAACAAAGCACTTACCTTGAGGATGGTGAACCCCTCGTCAGCCACCATGAGAAGAGGAGGGTTCCTGTAGTGTTCCTTCAGGTGATAGCGATCAGGTATATCCTCACGCAGGTACACTGTCATATTGGCGTGGGCGTTCCGTGTACCAGCATAAACCTGCATGGAAATTGTCACACCGTATTTCAATATATATTGCTCCTTCAGAGCCTAAACATCTGATTGCACAACGACACTAGGACACCACTCGTGTTTACCTCCTCCAGTTTCCCTTCAGCTGGCCAAATCTGCATAACAGGCACTGACTTGGAGTTGACGGCTTGGAATATATCCTCCATAGATATGTAATCAAGTAGGTTGATGATGGCAGTGTCTCCGGTGAGCTGCGCCATACCGTGGTCAGAGAACATAATTATGTCAAGATTATCTTCAAGGTCATTGGATTTGACCCACCCTTGCAGGTCAGTGAGCACGGTGTCAACGTCCCGGATGTATTTGAGGACAGTAGGACCTCCCGGTCCCTCAGTATGACCGTAATGGTCGATCTTCTCGAAGTAGACGCCTGACAAATATAATATGGATCTACACCAATAATGTCAATAAACACTGATGGTGGTTAATAGATTATTTCAACAGAATGCTATTTTGAAGGGGATTGCCGCCATGGACGAACTCGACCAGTCACTGGAAAGCGGATATATGAATGGAAGAAAATCTTAAAGGATACAATGGAGACTTGGAGAAATATGCTTCTAAAATGATATAAAATTCACCTGCAAAGTCTGCGACATCGTCCCCTAAGCGTCTAACAGCCTCCTGTACACCTTGTCTGAACAAGTCAATACTCGGATTGGGGTTATTTTGGTAAGCAGCACAGAACGCAGGCCGATACCCTCGAATCTCTACCTCACATCCGTTCCAAAACCACATATGACTCCGCTTTCCCTGTCATCACAAATACTCAGGTTAATATCGGTTCCCCTGTGTTCATTGAGACTGCTATCTGAGTGAAGTGAGTCTACACCTGCTTGGCTCCTGTGATCCAGAGTGGTTCCCCGTCATCCCACCAGAAGGCCTGGTCTTGTT
>CM067356.1:51075262-51277762 GCA_034190875.2 Urechis unicinctus | reverse complement strand
CAGATCAGTCCCATAGTCGAAGTCTGGGCGTCTACGAGTGGAGCGTCGTTTCTTGGCCAGCGATGAACTGATGCCACTTGGCGTCTGTCGCCGGTCCCTTGGGTGAAGCAACCAAGTACACAGAGCAAAATAGTTGTATACTTTGAATAATTCACCAGCGTCAATTGCATATCGAGCTTCATTTGCATATAGAGCATTGGCATGCTTTGTTTCAAGGAGTTTCAAGGCGTCATGCTGTTGCTTCGGATAGTTTTATACATACCTTCAAGTGTCAAATGCTTCTCTTCACCTGCATGGAAAAACAGTTTTGAGTGATTGTATTTATGGAAACCAAAAGTTAAAGTTTTCTTACTTTCATTGCTGTCTGCTTTTGCTGTCACTATTTTTGATGTCGGGTCCTTGGCTCATGTTTGCCAATAGGCCTTCTACTTTAATAAGTGTAGATTTGATGAAATCTACATTTGTACAACAGGATATAGGAAGGGGAGTTAGGGAATAGCGAGGTAGTTTAAAGCGCGTGACGATTTGCAGCAAAAGTGGTTCATGTATGCAAATAATGACTGTTGCATGGTTTTTTCGCGTTTGTCGAGGAAAATCGGATTGGGAGAAGGCCCCCCTCACTGAAAGGTAATTTTGAAGACCGGAAAACTACTGCTTTGCTTGAGAAACATGGTTTTTTCGCGTTTGTCGAGGAAAATCGGATTGGGAGAAGTCCCCCTCACTGAAAGGTAATTTTGAAGACCAACTACTGAACAGTAGGTGAATAAGCTTTTGAGTACTAATTTTTGGCGTGGAACGTTGTCTGTGTTTGAACTTGGTAGCTTGTTTGGTTGCTGTTGAGCATAACTGTGATATGTGCCAAAGTTAGTATATGAGAGGGGTCATTAGAGTGAACAGCCTCTCCTACCTTGAGACCGGCATAGCATGATATGAGGAAAAGGGCTTTGATCATGCGGCGGGTATAATGATAGGTTGTACAGACACGGAAACTGTGTCTAAAGTAACGCGCTATGACTTATAGACAAACAGAAGTGAACAAAAGAATTCCATTGATGTAAATAAGATATGTTTGTGGTGGGTTTGAGGGATATATTGAATAGGTGATTGGCTGTAAGTTGAAGTTATTGGTAAAAGATGTGGTGGGATAACTGTTGGACGGGGCTGCAGCCCATACTGATTCAAGAGACTGGAGTCCACCTGAAGCCGAGAAATTGCATCATTTATTACGTTGCTTACACCAGGAATATAAAGCGCACTTCAGTTGATGTTAAAGTTAAGAAGTACAAGAACCAGGGGTCTGATTATGTTCGTCATTGTGGGGTGTTTGGATGACCGCTTGTTGATGATGGAAACTACTGCTTCATTGTCGCAATGGAATGTGATGGTGGAATTGGCCATAGAAAGAGCGAACATGCTAACCAGAACAAAGATGGGGTATAGTTCTGGAACAGTTATGTCAAAAGTTTGCCAAACGGTGGCACCAAAAGCCAATTTGGAAGCGTCACTGTACTGATGGATACTTTTACAGTGTGCCGTAGTGGAGGGACTTACGAGTGTGGTGCCATTATAGTGCTGTAGAAAATGCAGCCACACAAACAGATCTTATTGAACGTTAATGGTAATGTTGATGATGAAATTAGGATTGGAGACTTCTATTGAAATGTCTACACAGGGAAGCTATACCAGGACCGACAACTGAAGCTGCAAATTGGATCATGCCAGTGACGGATTGTAAATCGCGTAAAGTTGTTTTGTGAAGTGACCTAATTTGTTTCACAGCTTGCGTGTATTTGAGTAGTTTGCCTTGTCTTGGTTGTCATTTCGCTGTGGTTGAGTTGTATAACCAGAAATGTAAGTGTAGTTGCAGGACCTTGTGAGAGGCTAGTGGAACACCAATTAAGTGGCAAAGTTTGGTGAAGATATGTAGTTGTTTTTTACCGATTTCTTTTTAGGGGGCTACAAGGAGAAAATCTTTGATAACATCTTGGATTGCAAATCTGTCGTTCAGTATCCAAATATTCCTGTAGAGAAAGATTCAAATATATTACAAGAAGAGGAACACACTAGTGGTAAGCACTTGTTATAGTAAAACAAGAGATGAACACGATACGCACTTTTGATAATGAAGTATGACTCGAACTCCAGATAAAGTGTTCAAAATGTTGCTATGATGGGGGAGAGGTGGGGATTAAGGCATTGGGGGGAGGCAAGGAGTCTCCTGCTGCAGTGGGGACAGGAGTGCTTGAAGATGCGGGGTGTCTCGGTGCATCGTTCATTGATGGATTTATATGCGAAACAGAAACCAATGGGCACTTTTGTTGAGGCATTGGCGCCTTGAGAAGAAGAGAATGTGGTGTTGAGGAGGAAATAATTATTAATAGTCCTATAAAACGTACAACAGTATGATGCTGACAGGCTGTAAAGCTAACAGATTATGAATGGATGAATGAATGAATGGGGATCGATATTGAAGAATTTTGTTTGTTTTAGAGTTTAAGGTCGAAACGGTAAAGAACCTGTTGCCAAGTAAATGTAAACTGCACTAGGGTGTGGTACTGACTAGCGCGCCGCAAGCAGGCTACCCAACCCTAACTCCTGTGGAGGGGGTGGTAGGTTATGTCCTATAAGGCTCAGACCGGCTGGGAAAAGGGAAGTGTGCTCTTCCCCCCTGGCAACTTATTGAGAACTAAAATGAATGATTGGTGCGAGATGAAAAACACTCAAGAAGCATGCATGTGGGTGCAGAATGATGGCACGAGAAAAAAATACTTAGTGAAGCTTAAGTCAAATGTTTAACTGAAACGTATATAAGGTATGGAAGTTAATTTAAAATAATAAATCATTTAATCAAGTCTTGTCTGTGGCTTGTTTGTATTTTCGGGAGGATCCATATTTCTGTGTTGAACACAGGATACCTCAGACACATAGACAAACTAGGCGGCAGTTTCTAAGGTTGCTGTGTGGGTGCAGAATATAAAGTGACAAATGTTATTGGCTGTACAGCTTTGAAAGACGTTTCAGCAATGTGTCACCAACCAAAATTAAATATCATCCTTTTCAGTCACTTTGATAAATAAAGAAGTTATCCCGTCTTTAGAATAAAGTATTTCTCCTCTTTCGGCCCTACAACGTCGTTTGTGTCTTCAATTCATCACGTATTCAAAGTCGACAGAACCAAGCTTGACAACTGGTGCAGAATCCGGGTAAAATTGAGTAAAACTGTTTATGACAATCCCAATCCATAACCGTCGCGATATCACCTCGTTGTTGAAAGTGACGTTAAACACGAATATTACCATTACCCATTCGACAACCAGTCCAATCATAGGTGCTTAGGCTAGACCGTTACGAACCTACTATCTGCCCGCATGCCACATCATCATATCGAATAAGTTGTCTATATAACACCACTGCATATGGGTTTGATGGTAGGTTCAATATAGTTCAATTCAGTGATCTGTCAATCCTAGCAGTTGACCCCAGCTAGCAGTAGAATATTCAAATTGTAACAATGCCTTCCATACTGTACTTCTCACAATAATTTGACAAGCTAAGGTTTCATGCAAGAGGTCCTAGTAAACTTATGGAAACATTTCCAGCTGTTACAACATAACACCGTCTCTACTCGATACAATGTATCCTTTTTTATTCCCAACATAAACATTTCATGTTGCAACACAACTTCTCTTGTTCAATGGTAAGTTGAGCATTATAAAATGCACTCCTTCAATTTATTATATTAGTTTCAACACGCCTCACTGCAAATATGTGTATACTGCTGTAAAGATGTCAATGATCCCTCGCCAATATCCCGTGCAAACTGCTTTAACATCCAGACAATGGTATCTACTAACGAACGTTTACATGGGTGTAATACAGCATTACTTGCAATGGCCAGCCCAGCAATGAGATCAACTCTGAAAAATATGTTTAAACTTGGGCTGGCGAATAATGAGGCACCAACAAAATCATACACTTACAAAAGAAAGAAGATGGTAAGCAGAAAACTAAGAATGATTTTAGTTGAGGCAACATATCAACTGCCGAGTGGAACGGACAAAGCATGGCTTAAATATACAAAAATCATATCTTATTTTGTAACACAAATTCAAATAATTTTAAACAGATTTTCAATGCATATGAAAGGTGACAATATTTCAGAATGTTACATGCAATGCAATTGATGAGGTAAGTGACAAGGGCAATGAACAGGCCCCCCCTTATTTAACTTCTGACCCATTGTTAACGCTAAACAAACAGTTTATGGGTGGTAGATAGATGGTAGTGTCACAATAAATACCCCCGAAGAGGACGTCACATACAATACTAAATACCCGCTGTACCACATCCAACCAGTCAAAGATACTTCAATAGTATACATGGAGACCAGCCACTACACAGGCCTGAGATTTGCAGCATATTTAGATGTTTAATCACCAGTACTGGAATATGTTACACAGTTGCATAACGCAATGTTAAATGTAGTGATTCATCTCAATTACATACAAGGTTAAGACAAGGACAGGGTGATGATGTTCACGTTAGGCCCTCATACTGCTGTAAGGGTATGGCAGAGAGATTCTCCCTTGTGACAATCAAGGGGAACCCAAACTGAAACACGTCCGACAAGCTGGTAATCAATAACTTGTTAATCATCCTTATTAGGTTGTGAAGTGACTCTAGATATATCAATGGCCACTGGGTCAGAGGATCTGTTAGGGTTAATACATGAACAAGCAACTGATACCTCAATCATCAACAGAGTACATTAAACAATCACTCAATCCATCACCCCTACTCGAGTCATTCAACAACACAGCGAGCAATGAAATTCTATATACACACCTTAATATAATTGATTTCACAAATCCAACACAGGTCAATATTTCACAGTACTGGACTTAACAAGAATTAAGCATCAAGAAAAACAAGAATTTTGCTCAAAGCAAACAATGGTACAACAAGGGAATCCACACACACAACAGGCAGCGTGAAGAAACACTGGTCGATTATCTGCTGAATGAAAACTTAATAAATTATCGACAATTGAGAGTTCTGCCTACACATGCAACAATAAAATAACCTCTCTGTTCCCTGCCAGAAATCATACAAGAAAAGGAAACTCATTCAAGCAAGGAAGATGCCTCCCCACGAGTAATCACAGGTGGGCCAGTGTTCACCTGTAGAGACGGCAGCCAAGGACACGCCCACACAACACCAACAACTGGTACAATCTAAGCCTCACAACTAATGCCATGTCATTCACACACACTGGGTTAAATAGGTGGATAATACAACAGTGATCACAGCATTGCATGTAAAGCAAGATTTCATTCGGCTGACAATGTTAAGTGTATTGACTGGGCAATGATGACATTAATGAGCATGTTTATCAAAATTCGGCTTGATGGCACACATTTCATAAGTTAAGCATTACAAACCCCATTTGTCCAATCAAAAATTACAAATATATAATTTTAATATAACAAAAATCTGGTTCGGTGGAATAGAATGAATATGAACAGACCAAATAACTGCTTAAACCATTAATCAGAATGCCACTTAATTGTCCTATCAACTTCCTCCCACAGCATGCCTGGTATATACGTAAATTAACTGTTGCAGGAATACCATTTAAAACCCACTCAGTAATGCTACATATTTCCCAAGGATTTGGCCAAACAGTCTCTAGTGTTTTGCAGCTTGTAGCATGCAGAGAATCAAGACTTTAGCCACTACAAAACCGAGCAAGCCAACAGGTAAGGAATACCAATCGTGTCCTACCTCGAAAATGGCCCTGTGAGCAAATTAGCCAACTTGTGAGGGGTAATCAAAATCAAACTTATCATGAATGTGTCACCAGAGGGCCTTGATTGCCAGCTTAAGGTGCCGAGTACCTCTACTTCTCTGTACTGATGTACACTACCACACAATCCCTCCATGCAACGCGATCTACATTGATATATGCATATTTACAAGTCGGGTTGAAAAATGACTAAGTCTCAAGGTTGTTTCAGCGATGAACTATGGCTGATATAGCGGTGAGATGAAGTGCTCTATACAAGCAGACAGCAAGCATACCAACTTCAATACATACACACACACAGAATACACTTGAAATTTTGGCAGCTAGAGGCAACCCCTGTAGAGGAAGTCAAGCAGCCCTTTCTCTGTCATTTCTTGCATCAAACGACTGCTTGTGTTGGTAAGGTAACCTAAAATGGATCCTGGATCATCGTCCCTTTAACCGGATCAGCACCAGTACATAATAGCTTCCTAGGATATCCGTGTGGGGTGAAAGCCAGACTGACACATTGTGATAAAAAAAACAAATGTACACCAGTACACATTGAGGGTATCTGCAGCAGAAGGAAAGACGGGGATATTGATTGTCCGACGGCAAGCCTGCGTTATGGCAACAAAGGCACTTGGTACTATAGAGCTTTCATGCCCTGTCTCGATCTGTCGCTTGTTATTATTATTTACAGTCATGCACGTTATGATTGAGAAGATAAACGTTATGATGATGGCCATCAGGTTCTATCCCACCAAACATTATTTCTAGTTTTGTTTCATTATCAAGTGCATCCGGCTCTGATGGCCTGTTGTGCAAGTGAGCAGTAAGTGTGGGTGGTTGAGAGGTGACAAAGTAACGGTGATGAGCCACCACAAGGTCTTTATAAGCGAATCAGACGAGATACATCCACAGACCGCACTCCTCTTCATACCACAAAACAGCCACAGGACCAGAACAGAACAGAGGCTACTCACAAGTGCACAAATCAGAAATCTCAAACTGCTGTGGAAACTCTGGTTGGTGGCGGATGTGATAGTAAATAGAGGGCAGAGACAGCTGTGGTAGCTGCAGAAGCCAAGGGAGCAGATGGCATCTCCTGGCATGGCTGCATCGTGTTGTACAGTTCTGACCACCTCAAGTCAACTTCAACAAAGACTATGACACGGAATGAAACATGGGGTTGACAATGGTATCATCACAGCGATAAGATCTCTCTCAAACAATCCAAAACATGTCTGACAGAGATGGCTGACAGTGCACGATGCTTGTGGAGTGGGCCGCTGACCAGAGTATAGCCCACACCATCAGCAACTGCTCCCACGCAACATGGTATGGCTGGCTGACTGTATGACACTGTGTGGCATCGCAAACGCGCTTAGGGCTTATAGATATGAACCCTATCAGGATCTGAAAACATATACATGGGTGTGTCAGATTCATGGCATGTCTGCCCCATTCGAGTATGGGGGATAGAGGATAGAAGTGGAGGGTTAGACTTACATTTAGTTTTCTCAGCCAGGACCTTTTCAAAACCTGCAACATAACAAAATGTATGATTCAGAAATAAGTTCATCAGAATTCTCAGTGGATGAGGTGTGTGTGTGGAGGATGCCATGTAACCCCCCCCCCCCCCCTATACCCCACTGCTTTGCATGCCAGCATCAGTATTTAGCAGTAATGAATCACGGTATTAAACATACAACACTTAATGTTGGCATATTGCCATAAACCTCTTCTATTCCTGTTGCAATAAACACAGCAGGAGCACAAGGGCTAAAAATAGCAAAGCAAATGGTATTCCAATACGGATGAGCGTAATGGGCCTCTTGCAGACCATAACCTACTCAGGAATGCAATAACACAGGTATAAAACCGGAACAGAAGAAGCCATTGATAACAGCTATCAGTTACTGGTACCATTAATTGGTACCTCACTCAAGCAGCAGACATGAAAACGAAAGAACACCCCATTCCATGCTACAGCTGTCATTGTTTGAATGGACTTACTGGAGTAAAGCCAGACTTGAGCACCAACCAAGTCGAAGAAACCTGGATCAAAATTGGGGTCTTTGGTTGCGCTCTGGTTCTGATTGCCTGTGGAAACAATAGCGGCCAGGAATCTGTTGGCACTATGAGTTGTTGGCCGAGTGGAAACTTTGGCAGGAGAGGGCGATGGCTGGGTGTTACCATCTTGCTCCGGTGTAACAGGTGTGGCCATTATCACCTGAGATGGTCGCAGCAATCCATTGGATGGGGGATGACTAAGCAGCTTGGAGACTTGACTGGTGTCTCTGCTGACAATAGCAGAAGCATCTGCATGAGGGGCAGGGGCATCAGAGCTCGGTAAGGGGGCTTGGAGGAAGGTGAGAGGGGAACCGCCATCCCCACCTCCACGTGGAGAGTTCTCCACTGCCACAGTCTCTGAGACGTGATGACAACCTGAAACACTAGGAGTCGTACGTTCTGGACTTAATGTCAATTCTTTACACACTGCATCATCAGCACTTATCCTAGCATTCACTTGCCCAGCAGCAATGTCAATGTCAGGTGAGGAATTGCCTGCTGAAACGGCCAGATCGAGTTCGAAGCCAAAAGAAAGACCATGGTTGTTGTTGCGCGGGAATGACACATCTTGAATGCGTCTCGTATCCAGAAATATCACAGGGTTTGGAGTGGGTTTGGTTCTCCGTGTGGGAGCTTGGGTCTTGCGCAGTGAAGGGCCTGCAGCTGCAGACACCTCACATGAGCACGGTTGCTTCTCACCCTCACTAGCTGCTGATGCTTGGCTAGAAACAGGCACAGCTGTTGCCATGGTGCCAGTTTTGTCCATGACAATGGAGGGTGGAGTTTGTGACCTTTCCAGATCATTACCACTGTCACTTTGAGAAGGGGTGCTGGTATGTGATGAAGCAGAAGTCTCAGTGAGCGGGTGCTGCAGAGTGGAGTCTGGAGGTTGGCATGGAGATGCCTGAGCACAGGATGGAAGAGGTGAATCGCTCTGAGGAAGAGACGCAGCATCACTAGGCTGCTGAGGCAGGGAAGATTGAGACGAGGTGTTGTTTCCAGTAACGTGGGAGATGGGCACAGCAGTGGCGATGGCAGGGAACTCCTGACTACGAGAAACCTCGGAACTGCGACTGGCAGCCATGGTGGCACTCACTGCTGCCTCACTGTCCTTACCGAGTGGTATGGAGCCAAATGAATGGCGTCTCTCACGTGGGTACACCTCCTCACCACTCTCACCTGGATTAGCACTCCCACTGCCCTTGGAACCTCCAGCTGCAATGGAGGCATATGAAATGGGGGCAGGCAGGGCAGATGTTATAAGAGAGGAATTGGACGACTCCTGAGTGATACTGCTAGCTGATGAGCTACTTGGTACAGCGCCAGCCTGGCTGCCATTGCTACCATGACCAGATGCCATGGACTGCACAGACTCCAAGTCACTGCTGTCATCGTGAATCATCTCAGGTTGCGGCACACTGTCCGTCGAGTTTCTTCTGCCTCTGTGGAGGGCAGGGAAGGAGGAGGGACTGAGTGCCCGGTTGTTAGAGGGTTGCGTTTTATCTGACCATGACATGGCAGTGTGCAGGTCATTCGGAGGAGTACCACCACGGTAGTTGTGAAAATTACTCCCACGAGGACGCTTGTTGTTGTTATCGTAGTTACGGTAGCTACTGGTTTCAACAAACACTTCTGGATCTCGTTTGCTCCTTTTCTTTCTCTGAACAACAGCAAATGGTTCAGGTTTAACAGGGGCCTCCACATAGTCTGTGATGTAGTCAGTCATATCAGGTAGCGTGTTGATGGTGCGGTTGTCTAAAATAGGTGGGCTGGCCTCTCGTACGGCATGGTTTGTTACCTCACTAGACACGGCACTGACCACCTTCTCCACCATGGTGGTACAGGCACCATCTTCCACTCCATTGCTAAGTGGTTCTTTATCCTCCACAGGATCACTCTTACCACTGCCAGCTGCCGTAGCAGCAGAAGTTGGAGTAGGAGTAGCAGAAGAGATGCTGGTGGTTTTCTTCTTCTTCTTCTTGCCAGCAGGCTGCAGAGACTCGACATTCTCTACTTGGCGCTGCTCTGTCGTCCCACTGCTGACCACTTTCTCTGTCTTCTCTAATCTATGGTTAGTACTGGCGGGGGTGACCAGCGCTACAGGAGGCTGGTGGCATCCCCCTCCTCGAGACTTGCTGCTCCCATTTCCTTTACACTTGTCATTATTTATAAAACTAAGTAGTTCATCGATGTTATTACTATCAAAGTGACCAGGTATGTTCTCTGCCTTGACCACATCTTGCCTGTCTTTCTTGCCCTTGCCTCTTTTACGTCCTGCCTCCTTGTTAGCCCCAGCAGTCTCTAGTTCCTTGGCCTCAGAGCCCATGGTAGAGCAGGCAGCATTATAGGGCTGGTGACTGGGCTCTAATGGGTTGCCATTCTCATCCTTTGCCTCGCTGCCACCACCTGGATCATCTGCACAAGCACACACACAGAGTGGCATCGATTAGCTAGAAGTGTACAGGTAGACAAGAGCATTATTCACATCAAGTGTGACATGACAAAACGATGGTCATAAAGCCTGGTATGCTACACACATTCCAGTCCAACTTGTGGAGTAGTTCATCGTTAAAATACAAGGAGCCATCATACCAGCATTATCAGGGACCCGTCCGCACTTCTAGCCACGCTGACGCGCCCACACCCGCCAAACACCACACCAGCAGTAACACGCTGACGCGCCCACACCCGCCCAACACCACACCACAAGTAAAATGCTGACACGCCCACACCCGCCAAACACCACACCAGCAGTAACACGCTGACGCGCCCACACCCGCCAAACACCACACCAGCAGTAACACGCTGACGCGCCCACACCCACCAAACCACAAGTAAAATGCTGACACGCCCACACCCGCCAAACACCACACCAGCAGTAACACGCTGACGCGCCCACACCTGCCAAACCACAAGTAAAATGCTGACACGCCCACAGTCACCATACCAGCAGTAAAATGCTGACACGCCCACACCCGCCAAACCACACCACAAGTAAAATGGTGACACGCCCACACCGCCATACACCACACCAGCAGTAACATGCTGACGCGCCCACACCCGCCATACACCTTCCCACTATCTCAACTTGCACCAACATGTTTACAGACTATAGGCGGTAAGATGTGTATGGTATCGTGCATAACGATTGCTTGCAACTACTGTTGGGTTGCTGAATAAAACATATTCAGTGTATGAACCCTGAAGCAGACGAGCATCGATCAGGACTTGGTCTCAGCTCACATGGCATACACTGCTACTCAAACAAGGATATTCAATTATTGGAGAGACGTAGGTTGACACTCGCCAGACTGGTGTAACCAGCAAAACGCTCACATACGTTGATGAAGCCCTACAAGAGGCAAATGTAACCCGTTTACACACTACGTTTAGTCGACTTAAGTCGGTCAAACCAGGGAGCAAATAAGCTGCTTCCGAATGTGAACCTATATACCGGCTAAGTGACCCTTTAACAGAGGGCCCGCTTAGACGTTCAAGTAAACAATTCTATTTAACGACCAGACACAGCAAGAAATTTGTCAGACGTCTCGTGTAAAGCCTGCTGGGCAGCAGCGGGGCAGGAGAGAGTCTGGGATGATAAGGAGACCTTATCACACCAGAAGACAGCTTATTGATTATGACACGCAGCAGGTTATCACCATTGTGGGAGTGGTGGACGGGAGGCGTCTGTCAGGTTAACAGTGAACCACTAATAGTGAATCAGTGACACCCGACATTGAAGGAGAGGCGTTTTAGAAGTGAAGTGTGTCAGGAGATGACTTGGTAGTTGAGACGAGTTGCAAAGAGTGAAACAACAACTTGAGGCGTTTGCGCGACGGTAACGAGCTACGTGGTTCGAGTAAGGTGTCGCGCACGCGACGAGTCCGGAAGAAGAGAAGGGTTAGTGGAGGTATGAGTCGGTGTGCTGGGATAGATGTCAGGAATGAGACGTTCAGAAAGGTGAAAAATCGGTTGGGCAAGGGGGCAATAGTTGTAACCATCCTATACTGGAGTGCTCGCAGTTCTAGCTCGGTTGCCGATAACAGGCTTCGAGGTAATGGCTAGTCACCGATAAGACATCCTTCTCTTTTGTTCACACTCGAAATCTGTCTGTCCCTCAGTACACCATGCAATGTGATGGGTGTTATGATGCTCTATCAAGACTTGTCAACAATAAAGCTATTATGCATAGGTGTAGCCGCTCGGAAGCCTGACATAGGGAACCGAGCGTTTGAGTGAGGAAGAATCACTGAACAGAGACATCCAACGCTTAAACCTTAATACACAACTCTAATTACTTGAACACAATAGACGCATAATGAATAGATTTTCGTCTAGTTCGCCTCTCTCGACATCCTTGTGTGCTACTCACCGCTGTTGAAGAAGAGTAACTTAGGAGAAAGAGCGTGCATCATGGGGAACCTCAAGTTCCAGAAGTCAGGTCTGTGGCGCGCCAACATCTCTACCAATACGGTGTACCAGGCGTAGAGAAGGCGCCCGAGCGCAGACAACCACCAAGGCACCCTATTGAGAGATTCGGCTAGCTTATAAAACACAATCCTTGTTTAAGCCTTGTTCACACCAGACGCAACCAGCCAGTAAGTCACAGTATCACACTCGCGGAATTGCGCAATTAATCACTCCACACAGCGCGTTTCTAATTGAAGAATACCGATTATATATTGAGCTGCCAAATCAGGAGTGAGAGAACGATCGAGACACGTCGAGATTCACGCGTGGCCGAGATCACGACAATGACCGGTCGTCCGCAAGGTTTATTCCAAAGGTGAGAGTTCGAGAGAGGAATAATACTGTCAATGACTGATTCAACGCCGCTCTAGCTATCGTACACCATTCATGTGGGCTCTCAGGCTACAAAATCACGAGCTCGTATTTAACGCCGTCGATGGCAGCATGAAGTTGGTGTAGTAGAGATGAGATGGTCGGGAATAGATGAGGGTCTGGTCGCGAGTGGTGTTGTACAGACGATAGATGAGGGTCTGGTCACGAGTGGTGTTGTACAGGAGATAGATGAGGGTCTGGTCGCGAGTGGTGTTGTACAGGAGATAGATGAGGGTGTTACCGCGAGTGGCGTTGTACAGCGATATATGGCTGCGTAGAGGCCGACTTGTCAGTCCCCTAGAGGGCGACGCGTCGGTGCCTCTATGTTAGTTCACTTATTCAATCATACAACAACAGAAATCACCAAGGTAATATTGATGGAGAATCAAGTTGGCGATAGAGCCAAGGTGACGTTGGCTCGTCATTAGGATGCTGCTGGCTGCTAGCGTGTTGTACACGGACCAATATGGGATCAATAACCTGTCGCCTATCCACACTCAGAAGCCTCGACACGGTTCATAGGCCGCATAACAACAGCAACCATGTCCTGTTTCAAGGATACACATACGGCAACATAAGGTTCGCCGAAGAGACAATGACGCAAGACAAGATGATGGCAGCCGAGCAGGTGGTTGTCTGTGCCACTATCCTCAGTGGTACACTGGCTAAACCTCGTCACTGATGCTGACCTTGGCTAAAAGTCAAACGCGCAGACAGCGCGGCTGTAGCACCGTAGAGTAGACAAGTGCTTGACATGCAGCAGTACTTGTAACGAGACCGACAGACAATAGATGTGCTCTCTCCAACAGATGTCACCTAGAGACCGTCGTCGTCGGCGGCGGAGATTGCGACAGTGCCGGTTGCGGCGTACAGACAGCAGCCGGCCACCAACCCCCAACTCGTGGGTCTCCGGGGCGTCGGCTCAGGCAGCACCCATGACGGCGAGGGCGGGGTAGCAGGGCAACGAGTAGCTAGGGGCGCTCTCAGGCCGCTCCTCTCACGCCAAGTTACCGCTCGATGGCAGTATATAGCAGTAGCTAATGTCCTTTCATGGGTGGCAGTGAGGATGCTGGTAGCGATTGGTTGAGTCGCAATGATGGGAGTGTAGTTTGGGCGTAATGACAAAGCAGGTTCAGCGTGAGTACGGTTAATACCAGTGACTCGAGGTGGTCGTAAATGGGCCGTGTGAGCTGTACGATGACTGTATTAAGTCGCCATGCCAGGTGCAGATACAAATCAATAGAACCCACTCCTAACAGTCTCTACAACCCCAACACACACTACCGCTCTGGCGCATAAGTAACAGGTTGCAAGAGAAACTTGTCCATTGAATAACCGCCCACAGACGACAACAGCTCAGATCGATACACGTCTGCTGAAGAGTCCCAGCAAGTGGCTAAATGGCCACAAGTGTTGTTTTAACAGTGAGATGCGATGGCACAAGCAGGAGGTAATGACCGCTGGACCAGGCGAGTCGCCACGAGCTATCGCCACTGACGAATCAACTATCGGGCTCCCGACAACGGCGGACCATTTAGTCGCTTGTTCAACGTTGAGCAAACGGAGTGGAAGTGAAGCGGTGTCCACGGACGAGATCGACGAGTCGGCAGGTGGGGGTATCCCACGGCACCCCGCCTCTATGTATGTATCACCACCCTGCCAGGTACCAGGTATACTTAATACCAGGGCTAGTGTGTAAACGTCCACGCCAACGAGAACAACAGCAGTGTTGGAACCGTACAAGACTCTCAGCAGACTCCACGTAGAGCGCAGTGTACAACTAGCGACCGCTGGACAGCCAACAGGCTACGACGACTGTGCACAATGACCCCGGTATAGGCTGAGCACATGTGACCACAGACAGAAAAGCTTATTCCTATCTATAACATTTGTCATTCAGTAAGTGGTTGAGAACAGACAGCGACGGCGTTTCTCTTCCAGTCCGTCAGCAAATGACGTAATGGAATCAGGATAACAGATGAAACATCAATATTACACCAGCCCACCCATTCCAGAACGGTCGATGATCAAGGGGCGATATTAGGGGCAGCACGTGGAGGGGTCGATAGAACACACAGGGTCATTATCGTATTGTAACATTGAAGAGCAAATCTATGTCCATTCCTACATCCAGTGAACAGGCCAGTGGACGAAAACTTTGGACTGGATGCTCAATTGGAGTATGTTAAGCAGATCTTAACTCAATAAGCGGAGTGTGGTAGATGCAACCAAACGGACATACGTCGGTGTCTGGCATAACGTATCGTGATCTAGTGATCATAGCGTGATGTCACATGGCCAGCAGATAACATCGACATAAATCCAAGTGAATTCGTTTCTATCGCGACATGACGAAACTGACCTCCTGACAAGTCACCCGACAACCGAGCCCTTCACATGACACATTCACCAGTTATACCCTTAATAATACAGGTCACGTGGTTGTATGAATTAGGTGTGCCTAGTTTGGGTAGATGGACCACTGTGCTAAACCCCAAACCAACTATGCTTTTCGACAATGCAGACACTACACCCCTATATTGCGTACGATCCCGTCATTCAAATATCATAGCATGGGGTGACAAAAACAACAACAGCCAACTGGCGTGGAGCCCGCTCCAGCCACCACTAGATGAACTTGAACAGACTTGTGCCTTCTCACGTTGACCATATAAGGCAATTCGAACACCGCTGCACACGATCGTATGTGCCAGTTTACAGGCGCTTGGGTTTCACCATTATATTACTTCCACCGCATGCAGTGGTATTATCGAGAATAATCTGTCATGTAAAACTGCTGCGTGCGAGCTTAATACCGATGCACCGGACTGCTGGCACATCCGCGAATCTGTTTCACGCAATTAGCTGTTCGTATTTTGACCATATCAAGATTTCATTTGATCTGTCGTCAGTTGCTAAGCACAACGACAAAGTCATGTGCGCTTATGATATAGAAAGTCACAGAGAAGCTGTCGAGTGTGAGTGTTGAAATAAGTATGTGATAGCCGGCACAGTTTGTCGCCGAACGACAACAATGGATGCCACACATTAAAGGGTAATGGTTTCCAGTAAACTACACTCGGAGTAGCGGCTGTAGACATCTTATTTTGACGGTAATAGCTGGCGTACATTAGTCGGGGTAAAGCAACTAGAAACGAAACTGAGGTAAATCTATGACTAATAACGGTCTTCTATTTTTTTACCGAATACCACACCTCCCAAGTAACCTCGCCCTCTACATAACAAACCCAATCTCATCACGGCACATGGGCATGCCACAAACTTACTACTATCTGACCGTGGAACTCATTCAAGGGTGCAAACGAGTGAGTATAGGGTTTAACGGCACACCAACACGTATGTGTTATATGGCACCTAGAAAGGTTAATAGAAAAGTTTGACCTGATTAAGCAGCCGCCTTCTAAGATAAATGGAAAAAAGAGGGACATACAAGAGGATGATGTTGAAAAAGATAAAAATGCAAATAGTATCCTAGGGCTAGTCACCATCAGCCGATTGACTGGACCAGGCCATTCCAGCCTCTCGTCTAGGCGAAATCCGGGCCAGAGTAGTGTGTTGCAGATACGGCGCTCAAAAGGACTGCTCCACTCAACCACTTGAATCCCATTGTTCACCGACACGAGTCGCAACCCACGGCCAACAGGTTGCCCCTATTAGTCGCCTCTTACGACATGCAGGAGGATACAGTGGGCCTATTCTACCCCCGGACCCACAAGGGGGGAGGGGGGGGGGGGGGGGGGGGGGGGGGGTGAAAACGAGTGACCATGATATTAGCGATATAAATAGAAACCAACACAACGGAATATCGTCAGCTCTATGTTCATACGACGGGGTTATCTGCCATAAGTCTCTAACTTACATGCTCGTCTCGTCATAATACGTACACCTACGTCAACTCGTCCACCATTCTCCTCAGCAGAGGATACTCAATATTGCGTAAATACGAGTTCCGCTGCTCAGGAGAATGCCTGTCAACAAAATGACATTGGTTATACAAGTACGCAATAATTTCAAAATATACAGGGAGAAAGCCCGACGGTGGCATTCCTGTACAAACCCGCAAGTGGAGCGCGAAGCACTCGAGGCTCTGAGTCATCATCCTACCTGCTCGAATCAACAACTCACTGGAACCCCTGCCATCAGCTGTATTGACGCTAGGTGTGCCGTTCGAGAATGTCAAGGCCTTGTCAATGGGCCGCTTCGTTCAATATTGAGACGAGCAATGTAGAAATGACTGGTGATAAAGACCAGCGAGAAGCTGTTTCTCCTGTTGAGGCGCGACGCGTTTTATGTTACTTTCTCACTAAGCGACAGCTTGCTCGGATGGAGAGAGAGCAGGAATGGACAGAGAAGAAGACTCGAAGAGAGCGCGTGCGCACACCCACTAATCAATAACAAGAGGCCCCAGATAGCGATTCTTAAACCCATACACAATCTTCGCAAGCCTAGTATCATAAAGAAACTTCATTAAAATATTTTATTCGTACCACTGGTATGTCACATACTAAAGTTGACAAGGGCCGAATACGTCTCACTCATTGTTTCCTCGCGATCACATCAACACAAAAAACGACGTCATCTACAAAGCAACACCCTAAATAGCTCCGGTGTAACGGTAACATGAATTTATACGCAGACGTCTTGTAGGGCTACACCCTAAAATGGATAGTTATTTAGCATGCATGATGCGGCACGGGTCTATTGGGTCCGTGGTATGATCCAGGGTACGGCGGTGTGAATGACTCAACAGAACCGGACACAGAGCTTCTTGTATGACGGATATTCAAACACGATATAATCCACCAAGTTACACTCAACTGTACATAATGCTGCGATTTGACAACCTCCGAGTGAACGTTATGACACTCGAATCTTGAACAGGGCTTTTACTGTTTTAGGCCATCGCTTTGTGTCAGCAATTGAGCAAATAGGAGCTACATCGACCACCATGAATAAGACAAAAGACCAAACACAGTGAATTTCGATCGATATTTGGTTGACAAAAATATTAACACGTTTCTATATCACATGGAAAAACCCCTTAAAAACTGGCTAATGTTTCATACCAGTGCTATTCGCAGCATTCCACGCCATGCAAGATGCTGGGGCCGGATGTCTAATTTTTGATCATGTTGATCTTAAACAATCGCTGCGATCGGCGAATCCGTTAAAATCGACGGATGCTGCATTTTAATGAGCTCGTTTCGTCGACAAATTGCCATTTAAATCATCCAATTTGTCACCCGAGAACATGGTTGCTCAAACAAAGTCTTGTTTCGATAATTTCACCGACAATGAGTAGGACGCTGAGGCTAACACAAGGCTTATGGGCTGAGGAAGGCCTTATCCATATTACACTGAAATCAGGAGTAAGACCATATGGACTCACCGTCTAGTGTAGCTGAAGTCCGTAGCTGAAGTACCGAAATCTAAAATCCACCACACAATATCGATGACTAAGCGTCAATCGAAAGCGGCAACCAGACGCTGTTGCAAGCTAATTAGCAAGTGGTCCAGGTGGGTTAGCCATAGAGGCGTTAATGAGGGCTAGCTCGGCAGTCAGTTGAGAAAGAGGGACGGAGAGAATGAACAGGAGGAGGAGCAGCGAATGCCAGCAGCCAGACATCGCAGCAGCTACTGCAGCTGAGAGGATGGGATGATAGTTCCGGGTTATATACGAGGCACAGGATAGGTCGCGGTGCTGGCATAAGAGATGCAGCCTACTATTGAGCAGCCTGTTGCTGAATGTTATCCACCGCATACACAGTGACTAACACACCCCCTATGTCCCACTGTGTTATGGTATTGGCATTACCGGGGATGTAGCCGTTTAACTATCTGGCATAAATCGGAGGCGACCAGCGAGGGTGGGCACCTGGAATGCTGTATGCCACACCATAAGCGGGAAGCAGCGGGCAACCAGTGGCACCTGTGACATGTAGCGATGTGTCAGAAAAAGTAGGTGGACCAAAGAATCAGGTGGCAGATAACAGTATGACTCTTCGTCATAGAGCGCACACGCATCATGAATGAATGGGTGGGTGGGCTGCGCACAACTATCGTATGAATGCACTGGTCTAGACAGTCAGTGGCGACCAAAAGGCAATAAACCGATTGACCTGCATATCACATGAAGCGGTTGTTATGAAAAGGAAGTCACGTTGATCCATCAATTTGGATCTACAGCCAGTACTGGAACCACTGTTTGGTCAGTTTTATTACGAACAACGAAGACAAAATAACAAATTTTCGCAGGTCATATGTTGACTATTTTGGCAATTTAGTGACATCAAGCAACTTCTGTGGTTTGACTTTCTTGAATAACACGACGCAAATAAGTGTTCATCATCTTGGAAACCTGATCAATGAAGTTATTTTGGGATCATCACAGATTACACTATCGTAATAAAAAAATATTGAAAGCGTACATACCAAAGCCAAAATTCTGAATGCCTGGCAACCAGTCTTTGGTAAACAGTAAAGATACAGCGCACTATACCCATATCATCATGGTCAGGTGGCAGGCAGGCATAGCCAGGCATACATAGGTAACCTACATAGCCTCTCCGATGCTGATTTAATCCATAGAGACCGCATGTGACGACGCATAGTTATATGACTACTCCCACGCCAACTTCCAGAGTAACTCTATGGCAACAACCCGGTTAGAGCGCCGAGTCATAACAATCCTACCCACAATAACAACGATAACAGCAGCAGGAGGTAGGAGAAAAAATGGGCTACATTGATTTGCCATGCCATGAATCACATCGACCGTAAACCAGCTGGTCCACCACAATGATCTCTTGGCGACCCTCGCAATAGTCCATCTCTTAGCAAGTTCAGCCCTAACGGGTAGTGCCAGAAACGATTCACCTATTCTGTTATATACAGAAAACGCGCTGAAACAGGTTCGTCAAAATCTACTTACCATGGGGCATCATTGGGATGCATGGTAATGTGAAGAACAACAGGGATGATGCCACACCGCGTGGTGAACTACTGTACTACATCATTCCTAATGCAACTAAGGGTGATGCCATGACAGCAGCAGCAGTAGCCGCGTGTGGTCGCCATGTCACACGCGACCAGCGAGGCTCACACCATGCATCATTTATCACTGACCCGGCGGCATATTTCCCCCACTCCATCAACGAATGAGCAGGACCAAAATACATGCCTCGTACCAGCCACAGCTACATACATGGTACCAACACAGTACGCTGAATTAGACATGGCTGGTAATGACTAGGACACCTTTGATATTCAAATATACCTTACCAAATTGTTACACCACTGACCAAATGACACTATGTAATACGCTAATGATATTAAAAACTAAGTGGAGTGTTTTGAATTCAGATCACACTGTCCTATCCCTGGGGCAACAGGAAACAACATTAAACCCGGAGCAAGTGACATGTGTTTCCATTCGGGTCTATGAATAACCTAAACGCTAATGAGATATGTAACATACCATGGACATAATTTGTAGTGCATGTTGTGATTAAACAAGCGATTCCTGTCAAACACATCCACCACATTCCTTTTACAACAACCGGACAATTAGATATCTTGGTCAATAGAACGGAAAAAACTTTGAAAGCTTGCAACAACAAAATCCTGTTCATATATCTGATTAAGGCAGATGTTTTGATTTCTAGCAACAGTAATGTAGCATTTGCCATAACAGTAAGAAACTGATACTGAATCGCGGTAAATGGCATTCACCACTAGCACCAAAATGAATGGGTTCTTATCAATAAAAGTCTACCAGACCAGCACCAAACAACAACAGAGTTAAAAACTCAACCTACTGTGTGATTTCTTTCTGCGACTCTTCTTTTTCCTCTCGCTGCCATCTGGTGTTGGTGAGTAAGCTGATTCATGTGAGTCTGAGAACACTGTATGATTTGGCATGATGGGGGCCCCTTTAGGCATGTTATACACAGATTTACTGCTAGGTCCTCGACTGTCCAGTAATTTCTCAGCAGAATAGCCAAGCTTCTTGAAGTCTGGTGGTGAACCAAAGACAGGCTGAGGTTTGACACCGAAGTCACTTTGAAGGTTGAATGACGTTGAGGAAGGGAAACAGTTCTTACTGGGATGGATGTCATGATTACCGCCACTACTTCTGATGGTACTATAATTGCTACCAATACGGAGTATGGAGTCCTGCTCAGAGCCTGTCTTTCTGTTAGTGTTTGAGGCCATACCAGACAGTCGCATGGGACTGGACACATATTTCCTCTGCTCATACACAGGTAACTCCTCAGTGTCACTGAAATCATCCTCCATCTTTGTAAAGTCACCATCCGCATTATACAGGCGCTTGTGAACGTTGACTTTCGACAGAGATTCGTCTCCCGAAGAGGAGCCAGCACGATGGATGACTACAGACTGCAGAGCACCACTGTCATCCGAGTCACACGAATGAGCCTCGTCATACATCTCCGTGTTCTGCTGACGACACACTAAGTTCTCGTAGTTATAATCATCCCGCAAATGGTCAAGATAGTCATCCTCCACTTGGGGCTTCTCCTGCAGCGAGAAGGTCTTCATCTCGGTAGCTTCTAGGAGTTCGCTGTCGTACTTATTGGTGCTCTTGATGATGCGCCCCCCGGTGTTTGTGCCCACGCTGTGTCGCTGCTCACAATCAGAGTCCGCATCAAATGCACCATCGTAGGCTATATCATGCTGCTGCTCAATCTCCTCCTTCGTGGAAGCCTTGGCTCTTGTGAAACGCTTTTTCAGAGGTAAGGACGAGTTAGCAGGAGATGTGCTGTCAGGGATGTAGTTCCACACTCCCCTGCCTTCATCCTCCTCAGCCAGATCCATGTCAGACACATAGCTCCCTGTGGTGGCCTTGCTCGAGTTAAACACACCAGAATCTCCATCTTCACCACCATCCCCAATCAAGCCATACGGCACAGTATAAGGTTGAGAAGTTCGATTCATGTCCATCTTGGAGTGGTATTGTCCACCTGTACCTATTTTCTCCATATTTTGTACCCCAGGGATGGGGTCAGGTACGGGGTTGTTGACAGGTAGTGATGTGTCAGAGGTGCTCGAGGATTCAGTGTGTTGGCCTGCCAAGCTGAAGTTGCGAGCCTCGACTACCAGGTCATCGTACTCTACCTGCGACAGTGAGGCTATGCTGCGGGCTTGCTCCTTCAGCTCTGTCAACTACAAACAAGAACAAGAACAGGAATTATCACCATAGTGTGCATTAAGATCAATCCAAATTCATCTGAAATAGCCGTATCATTATTTCCAGTTGCTACCAGCTTTTATATCACCATCAGATAATGTATCCACTGGGTGGGACTTTGGAATTGGAATTAAAAAGCGGATGAATAAGACAGACCCATGCAAGCCATCAGACATCACTCAAAACTAAAACTCAACACATTCAAGTAAACTAATATCCTGTCAAGAATATAAAAACAAAGTATTTTTAAACCAGATCCCAGAAAATGATAACCACACATTTCCTTTCAGTAACATCAAATCACAAGGTGCGTATCTAAAATACACTACTTCATGGTAGACAAAACCAATGCATTCTTACCAATAAACATACCACATCTAGGGGAATAAGGACGGAGGACATGGTGGCAGTCAACAGAAGGTTCCTTGCTAGATTTATTTTCACAACAGTTGACCCACCAATTATGATTGAGACGTCCAATGTCTAGAGTAGTGGGCAATCGCTGCCACCCAGGGCGTTATACCACACACCATGATCAGCTGTCACTCATGCATCAGTACACGTGCATACTCGACGCACACCGAGGATCTCATCATACCGACAAAGCATGGATGAGTGTAAACTGTAATGCCGCCAGCTTGTTAAAAACCAGCAGATCGACTTATGGTCACCTAGAAATCACGGATATCCTGCTTGTTGACCTACATCTCCGCCGAGATCCGCCCACGCTAGTCTGGCCACAGCGGATCACTGGTAACTCAACGCGGAATTCGTCACGACGCATCACGCTTGACAGACGATTAAGGTTAAAATACACACAATAACGATAGGGTCATGTTCAAAATGTATGATAACTGAGTAACTATATAAGCGGAAGCCTCAGCCCGTTAGTAATGTTGGTAATATAGCACCAATATCGCCCCCAACATGTAGCATCTCAACCGAATCGGTCGAACCAAATGCAGTGAACAGCATCCCCCATCCCAATCCATTTTAAGCACGAGATAAATAATCTGGGACAAATATTCATGCAGTTGAATTATCTTTTAGCAAAAGTTAAATATAGTGAAATAGATGTTAACCTACATTCGCAGGGATGACTTAACAGTCAATGACACCACGACCCACCCCTCATCATCAACCCATTACACTGTCATAGTATGCTTGCGGTGGGCAGGTGCTGATTGGGTCTGTCGTTACCGTATGCTACCACCACCATGCAAAGGTCACACAGGGACAGCTTGGTTGGTTTTTTTGACGAGCTATTGATGCCCACCACAAGGAAACCTGCGATCTGGTCGCATGTATTGAACCAGGAGCAGACTAGGGTGAGTCATACCTAAGAAACGATTCCTGATGACATCACCTGGCAAGCTGCCGATGTAACGCAATATCAACCCCAAATAAGCCAAGCAGGGACCTACCAGTCACCTACAACGCAATCAAGCAGTGCTTATAGCAATGACCATCGAGCATTGCAAGGCTCATGTGGAAGGCTGTCTCTCTACCATAGGTATAACTTCGCTTGTACATTGGCTAACTGACAATGTCTTCACACATTTAATAGAAAGACAGCGAAAAAAAATAAATTAAGTGGGTGTGCCCGTTTGCATTGATATACAGATTTTTAGGGAAGCCTTTCATCGCAACAGTCGAACCATCCTCATCCATCACGAATTGTTTTCATTGATATACCACAAAAAAACAACACCAGCATTGTGTACTAGTTAATAGACAAGCCAATTGATCATAATTATTATTAAATACAGGTGTCTGGCTACAACTAAACAATGTAACATGCATCCAAACATAAAATCCATCAAGCAGTCACGTCATGACATGACACAAACAAATGAACAAGTCACCACAGTCCATAGTTGTTATTTACATGGATTGTATCTGTAGATATGATGGTATTCACAGTAACACCACAACACAGTGACATACACCACAGCATAGTGACATATACCAATATGTGATCAGAGCAGAATATTGTATGCATATACAGTAAAATAGCTTCCACTGAGAGCTTGGGCAGCATGGCATTTGCCGCAGACAAAATGGATAACAGTGTTCAGAATTATTGATTAAAGCTGGGTTGGTACACCAATAACATAATGCAGTAAAATTATTGAAAAAGGGATATGCCATGGTGTTACAGAGGAAGTACCGATTAATGTAGATTAAATGAGAATCATGTCAATTGATATACATGCTGCCTTTTGCCAGAGGATTGTGAATTCTGTGGGAATGCAATGTTGATAAGGACGGAAAGTCATGCAACACCATACACCAATCATTTAGAACATGCAAACATACCTTGTAAAAGAACCCTCCAACCCCTCACACAATGCAGACTCCAACCAGCCCAGAGTCACACTGCAAATCAATGTAGCAAGATTTACAAGAAAAAAAATCATACAATATGGCTATATGAGTGCACCAAAGGTTTGTGCTCCTTATGAAAGGGTGCATAATTAGTAAGAGTATTCTACATGGCACCTAAAATTCCATTTTGCTCCACAAAAACAACCCAGCAAATAATAATGATTTGTGACACAGCCTCAGAGGATTGACTTTTAGAGATGTAAATTGGTTCAAATGTTTTATGTGACTGACTTATTGATGGTTGGTTAATAATATCCCTGGTAATCGAAGATCAGCTGCTGAAGATATTCACTAATGTAACACGAGCAGATAACATGCTTTGACTATGAATGTCATAAGTCATAATCAATTATACCAGTTTTCTCAAGTCATTTGCTTGGTCTCCATGCAACATCCAGCAAGATTGGTCTCTAGTTGATAATTTGCCCATCACTAATATCAAAGGGGAATCATTATCCAAATATGGAATCAGTTAGCCTGATGTACTTGCATGTAAGTCTAAAAATATATCAACAGTGGAATAAGTGGGTCAATGGATTAAAACACATACCAAGGACATGATTCAACATTGCTATGCATTCTGGTAAAGATCAATGACAAACAAAACAAGAATCAGATAATGCATCAATATCTTATAATGTCACTGATGCAGATTAACTGAAAGTGATGTGGTCAACATGGGGGAACGGCTGGAGTGCATCTCAATTATTGTGTTAGTATTCTATCATCAAAGAATGACTGGTCTGTTAACGGGTCGGGGATCACCGCAGATTGGCGTACATCCCTTAAACGAAGGACGTACCTTGTTCAACGCACGCCGTTCTTCAACGGACGGTTGCAATATTCTTTGTTGATATTTCTATCTATTTAAACAGAATATTTCCTTTCCTTGTAACTGCAAAATGCCACCCAAAAACCCTTCTCAGTTAAGGATGCGATCCATGCATGTATTTGGATCAAAAATGTTCAAGTTACAATTTTGCAAATTCATATACAGGCCAAGATGATGAACATGTTTGACAGTTTGGATGTCTTGTTCTGTTTGCCTTTTCCCACATTTTGTACACCATGATCGAAAATCTGCATGCTTTTATTTCATGAACAGAATTCAGTTAAATTCCAATAGCCCAACAGTCTATCGAGTTCTACCTCCTAGTGGTAAGCTCCACTTGGTTCAAAAGAGCCAAGTTCCAAGTCTTCAATCAAATACTTAGTTATGGAGCAGATATATTTTGAAGCGGAAGAATGTGTGAGTATACATTTAGATTTTATGTATCCAATACAGAAATAACTTGCTACATTTCTACACATGATGGTTACATAACTTGAATAAAATGCTCATATAGTGTTGTTGGTGTAGTAGAAGTTAAATAAGATGCGAGTTGAGTCAAGTAAAATAACATATATCTTGATACTTCACAGGAACTGCGGTGATCTTGGACCTGGCTAAAGAAGCGAGTAATTATTCCCATCATCAATTCCATTTAGACTACTGAATGAACATTTTCAATACATCTGCGAGTTCAAACGTCATATAATGGCTTCATTTACGAGAAAATACGGTAGCAGTTAATCGATTAGCATAAAGCAATATGTTGAATAGCGTTGTCATCGGAAATTCGGCGACCATGTGAAAATATTGATTCAAGTTCAGACCATCATGTTCAGGCGAACAAGCGCTCCGTCGTCTGGTCGTAGCGATGTCATTATGTGCACCACCACACTTATCAGACTTTCTAAAGTCTACTTGATTCACATTCGCGCTTTAATCCCTCCCATAATGTGAAAAGTCTTCGAAAAACTGATGGAATACTTGCTTATCGAAAAGATATATAAAGTCAACATCACTGATCACATGTCAACCTGTGCCATTTCACTGATCATGTCTGAGCAGTGAACACACACTCTCAATGATTCAGACGGTTGTGTCCAGAGCGTCGTGTCAAAATGAGTTCAAACCGGCAAACTTACCTTGTCCTCGCCAAGATTTTTAGGCAACAAGGAATCATAAACTTCCAAAAACTGGTCGGAATCTTCGTTTCTCAATGCAGAGCCTAAAAGGAAAGCAAACCGGGCATTTTCTTCGTCTCTGCGATCAACAATTTCCATTATGACTTTCAGCCATTTTGAATAATTTGGAAAACAGTTGTCATGCTACAGAAACTGAGTGTGTTGATTGGTTGTTGAGGGAAGCGTGGTCTATAGTAGTAAATTACTTTAGAAAAACGTACAATTTCTATCGACGCAAGTTTCCACCAAACATAAAAGTAAATATTAAATGTTATTTGAGTAAGTGCAGTCCAGTCAAATATCCACTAGCATTGATATTATATCAAATAAGTTAACACAGTATCTATCATCACCCCTCCTTTTACACGAAACGTCGATGCACACTTTAAAACAAAATTGCAAAAACAGCAAAATCAATTATAGCAAACATATATACAAAATATTTTTGGGGACGTTCATTAATAATTTACCTCCATTTAGTAGGTGTAGTGATTCATGCTAGATATACGTAGGTGAAAAAGCAGGAATCATACCATTTGCCGAGTGAGTTTTCGTAAAATCACTATCTGTCCACTTAGCATACAATAAAAATATCTCAGATAAATACGTAGCATTCTTATTCACTTTGATTTTCATCAATGATTATCATTTTGGGATTCGACTAAGACGAAACCGCGCATGAGTTGTCACTGGGGACCAACAGTCGGATCGAGTACCACCTTGAGAGGGAGCACACTCCATCTTGGTTCAAAATAGCTACTGGGGGGTACTTCTGCGCAAAAGTCAATTGGGGTAGTCACAGTTTCTGCAAAATATGCCCGCGTGGTATGGGTACAGCTAAGTCAAGCGAATGCATTGGAATTAGTTGTGGGAATTAGTAGACGGGAATCCTTACTATAGCAAATCAGGTTCCGCTCGTAAGTGCGACTGAACGCAAAACTGTAAACAAGCGTACTGACTGTTGTACTTGTTCACATCATGGAGGAAAACGTGTATCTCTTTGTCCCTAACCTTATAGGTAACTATTTTTGTCACTGTTCCGTCCTCAACCAAAAGTGCAGTTTAAACCACAACATAGCTGAAATTTGGGGCTTTAGCTGATAGTGACAAATGAATAACACCGCCTGACACTGACACTGACACCGGCCCGTGACCAGGTCCAGGCCGAGCCTGGATTTCCAGGACGTCCTGGGAATCCAGGCGCGCGGCTGGAATTCCAGGACGTCCTGGTTTCCCAGGCGGATTATAGTACCTGTGTTTTCATTCGTTCTCAATATATGTAAATACGTTTGCTACGCATTTTCCTATTGGCTGAGGCTTTGGGAAGGATCATTTGTTAATTTGAGTGATCATCTATCATAATCGACCATTGTTTGGTGGAATTTTAGTCTTCCGAATATAGGGGTCTCCCTATAGCATGATTGCATGGGCTTGTTTAACTATCTCCGCGAACGTACGCTTCGTGTTGCTGAAAAAAGCGAATGGCTCACTTAAAAGAGGACATTTTGCTGAACATTTTCACCACAGCTTTTAATAATCTACCGTCCAGATGTCAAACAGTGGAGATTTGAAAAAAAAATAATTTCAAAATGGCCGATTTGGGAATGCAAAAACTGATCACAATCAGGTGTTTTGATTAGATTGTTTGGACTTGTGCATTATTTATATGCTTCTATCTTTGCAGATACTATGTTACAGAATCAAAATAAGTCAAATGAGCTTGTGTTGTTTCATATGTATTCATAAAGTTGATCTCAAAATGTGATAAATTAATCTCACTTTGTACAATAGACTATTAAAAAATGTTATTTCAAACTGTAGGGCTTTTCCTGGTGGAGATTGTTCACAGATCTCCTTTATCTTTATTATTCTCCAGGATAATAAAAAATTGGAATAAAATTGATTATTGAACTATCATTTATTTCATGTAAAAAATTGTCATCTGCATGCATAAAGGAGAAATACTACCATAATATTAATAGTATGACTTGAATGTCATTTAAATGTTAAAGCCAATCATTAACACAACTGTCTTGCAAAAGATTACAAACTACAACATGGACAGATGTATTCCTTGTTAGAGACACCCTGTCCAATAAATCTTCCTCAGCCAACACATCTGTGGTTGGCCCATGGATGACATTTTTGGTCTTCATTCTTACACCCAACCCAGGCATTTGTTTTATAGTCTTTTTGTGTGTGTATGTGTTCATGCATACATTTGAATTCCTGCTGTGTGTTTTCTTGTGTTTGTATTTGGTTGTGATGCTCTGCAGTGCTTGAGATGTTAGTGTGTGGATGTCTGCCTGCATCTGTTTAGGTGGTGGCTGAATGTTCGTCTGAGAAGATGTCGACGTTTGACTGCATTTGAATTGGTGGGACCTGAAGGGCTGTTTGAGGGGTTGGTGTGGGAATATCTGCCCCAAGTTGAGTTGATGTTGTTTGATAGCAAAGTGTAGTTCAGATGGTTTGTATGTGTGATGCTTCACTTTGAATAATGAATGTTGAAATCCATCTATCTTTGTGTCCCCTTCCGGCTGAAAGAAGTTGGTTTCTGTTGTTGAAGCAGAATTTGAGGTGTTGTGAAGATTATGGGCACAGGGATTTGTCTGCAAGATGTTGTGTAAAGCAGGTTCAATTTTTGATTTTTTTAGTAGGCATAGGGTTTGTGATAGTGGCAGTGGGTGCAGGGTGTGAGGTGGTTGACTGGGCTTTATTCCAGTATTACATTACTCTGTCCATAAACTGTCTCAGTAAGTATAAGTAAAAACTTTTAGGTTTTGTCATTTTATTTGGCAACAATTATGCCTTTGTCTCAGCTCCTCTGCTTTAGTGAAGAGGGTTTTCCATCAGTCCTTCCTCTTCTGTCATCCTAAACCATGTTTCTTGCATTTGGATATTGTTGGTGGTGAGCCCAGTTAGGATTGCTGAAAAAGAAGGAAAGTGAACAAGAATATCATATATTACTCTCTTATCAAATTTTACGACACCTTGGAATGTATAGATGTATGGAGCAACATGTACATTTATCTTATACAGCCCTTTAATAATGACGAGGAATACTGTTATTCAATAAATTTCTTCTTAACACCTAACATGGAGCAATATTTTAATACTGTTCAAAAACTTTATTATTTTCTAGGGTTGCAATATTTTAACAAGAACATACCTTTATTTGACGATGAGGCTTAACCAATGCTTGAAATAAAACAATCCCAACAAACTGTTGATTCATCGTTTGAGCATGCAAATTTTTTGGAAATAAACTCAGGAAGAACGTATAAAAAACATCATGCAAACATCATGCAAATAACGTTGGGCAATCATATAACGGTATGATTTTTTGCATGCAGGGGATGGGAAAACATTGAACAATTCTAACTAAATGGTGTAGAGTGCCTTTGAGGTCCAAGTTTGCTGTAAGACATCTGCACTTCACTGGACTCGCAAAGAAATTTCATTTTGTTAGTACAATTCACAATGTTTGTGGCATATGGAATAGCAATCAAAAAAAGATTGGTGCACTATTGGATATCAGCCCCAGTCGAACGGTAATACAAGTCTACGCAGACACCTTGTAGGGCTAAATTGGATGTCTGCTCAGTTGTTAAAAATAAAATGATCAATTAAATGTTTTTACACAACACACCAAATGACAAAAAAAGATTGGTGCACTATTGGATATCAGCCCCATTCGAACGGTAATACAAGTCTACGCAGACACCTTGTAGGGCTAAATTGGATGTCTGCTCAGTTGTTAAAAATAAAATGATCAATTAAATGTTTTTACACCACACACCAAATGACAATCTGACTATTTGGAGAGTGTAAAGAAATGTGGGTAACTTCAAATCGACTGCAAAATTTCACCTCATAGACCCCGCACTGTGACTATGTGAGCCATCGTAAGTAGACCTACAATCGGCATAGTCTACCAGGCTACATCGTTAATTGATACAATAATAAACATGCACAAATAGATTTTAAGGTTTATAACTATAGTTTGTGAAAGAAAACATCTTGCGTCGCAAAAATTAAAAACGAATAATAACCCTGAGCGCAGTGTATGTGGATTTAGAAATCGAGTGGGCTTGGGCGATAATGCGGGCGGTTCGGCTGATTTTACAGGACGGGTTGGAATTCCAGGACGTCCTGGAAATCCAGGCTCGGCCTGGACCTGGTGACTGGGACATCGTCACTGTCAATGTCAGTTTGGACAATCAGTGTCTGGAAACAAGATAAATGTCATGGCCTGTTTACTATGTTTCGTGAGATTCTATCCTGTTAAAATTGTAG
Organism: Urechis unicinctus; assembly: GCA_034190875.2. Lineage (NCBI taxonomy): Eukaryota > Metazoa > Annelida > Polychaeta > Xenopneusta > Urechidae > Urechis > Urechis unicinctus. The sequence continues at coordinate 51,247,133 of CM067356.1, read as the reverse complement.
ATTCGTAGGTCATGACATGTATATTCACTTGGCCCTGATCTTGACTTAAGCAGAGCTTATCATAATTCATATACCTTTGCTCCGGAGTCCGACGTTCATCCTCCGTCCGTTCGTAATATTTTCGTAGGACGTTTTCTTACCAAGCAAACTATCATTCCCAAGTTACGCATGGACCATCTGATCGTGATGTCTCCTTGTATTAGAGAAAAAACTTGAAACAAATCTCCTGTCATGTGTGATGGCACATTTTTTTATAGCCACGGTTGGACGGTAATATACATATATACAATACGATGTCCTGCATGGCTAATTACCTTATAAGGCAAGTTTGCTGTACCAAATTACACATGGACCCCTCTGATGTTGATCGCTCTTTCAGTCTTTGCAACCAGAAAAATAGCCCCATATGACCCTTGACCCCCTCAATAATTTCAGAAAAACTCTTGTACTGTGTAAATCCAATAGCCTGGGTACAGACCGATTAATAGTATAGCATTTTGTTACAGGGTATCAATATGCACCAGCACTCTGTTGTTATGATAGGGCTTTGGTGATACAATTTGTGATGGCAATGAAAGCTGTTTGGTCCATGAATATTTTTCACAAAAGAATTTTCATGCTTTTTAATGAAATGCACCTTTAAGTACAGTAGTTTTTTGTATATTTTGCTTTGCAGTCAACCATTTTAGCTTCCTGTTTGATAGTTTGCATATCTGTATTGCAGGGTATGCTAGAATTTTACTGGCACTAGTGTCCTTTTACTTTATGCCAACACACTATGTCTTCTCGTCATGGTGTTACATCATAAGTGGCTTACTTGATGCAATTGATGGCCATGCTGCTCGGGCACTGAATCAAGGTGATTCTATTATCTGTATTTCGTAATACTTTTAACTACTCCATCAAGATTATGATACAATCATGGCAGATTATGTTCTTGACAGGTTCTCGATTTGGAGCATTCCTAGACATGCTGACTGATCGCTGTGCTACCATGTGTTTGCTTGTTGTCCTCTGCCTCTTCTACCCCTCCTACACATTCCTTTTCCAGCTGAGTATGACCATCGACATAGTCAGTCATTGGATCCATGTACAGAGGTGAAGTAGTTTGAGTTGATCAGTGATGAAATGTGGCTCAGATCCTTGAAACTGGATTGAAATGCATAGAATTTTTTTTTCCGTCTCTTCAGTTCAATGATGAAAGGAGCAGATAGTCACAAGAAGGTTGATTTGTCTTCAAATCCAGTTCTTTGTCATTACTATGGCAACAGGGTAATTGGTATTGATTAATTCTAAGTCATTAAAAACATTTGCCTAAATGTGTGTCACATATTTTGTGTTGTTTGCCTCCGGTCTTAAATCTCCAATTTTAAAATATTTAGGTCCCTGCCATTTTGGAATTTTTTTTCTTGGATGCATTGATTCGAGCAGCACAAGTAGTTGATATTATTTAAGTCTGCCTAAATGTTGTTACAGATAGTGCTGTTTGTGATGTGTGCTGGTAACGAGCTGTTCTATGCTATGCTGTACCTGCTTCATTTCACCACCGGTCCTGTCGGTAAGTTCTGAACAATTCCACCCATGTCCTTAATGCTGATGATGACGGTACTTGGAAAAGGTTACGTGATTGTTATATTCAAGGAATTCCATTGAAAAAAAATATAATTTTTCAGATGCCTTGATACCATTATTGTGCTTTACAACTCGGGGTGTGATTTGTTTGTATGGATCTATTTGCAGTGCCACTGGGACCCTTGTCGTTTGGTATCTTCACCATGCTAGGTGTTGTATGTGCCCCTGTGGCCCTCGTCAAGACAGGGATAAGCTTGGTACAGCTCTATGCTGCTTGTCAGAATGTGGTGGCCATTGACATCGAAGAACGCAAAGAAATGCAACAAAAGTCAAACTAGTTCCATAACAATTTCCTCCTTGTTGTTATCATTATATTGAGACTCTTTGAGGCATTTATGTCTATGTATTGTTGCTATGTGTGGTAAATATACTTGTTTGTAAGCTGATGTAAATGGTCACTTTTTTCAGAATTTGACTGTCTGTGTAATTTTGAACATAATAGTTATTGTAGAACAATACAGTAGAGCCTATTTGAGTGCAATGGATTCATTCCAGAATGCCAAATATTCCAACAGTTTCCATGCCACATTTCTCAGATACTTCTGATTCAAAAGACTGACACAAAACTTGTGCTGATGATCAAATTTTGTTTAAAATCTTCAACTGCCACTGTGAAAACTATTTTTTATACTGGGCCGAGTCCATTGCCAAAGCAGTTCTCAAAGCAAGCATGATCACATGACTTACAAGCTGTGTTGATTAACATGCTTCATATTTGGGGCAAATCATGTTAGGTATGTGTATCATAAATAATGATAGATAGGTGAACTTATGAAGTTAGATGGCGAAGGTGTGATATATACAACCAAAACAATCTGTCATTGCAGTCCTATCAATTTATGAATGAACACTACCAGCAGACAAAGGTCACTGATAATGATGTATATCTGTCCGTTTTGATATATGAAAGAAATAACACATCCCTTCACCTTGATTCTAGTTTTATCGAACATTCTTGGTTGCTAGAACTATATACCAGCCATATGCAATGGGCTGTCAGAGCAACAGAATATATTTAAGGAGGCAGATTCTGGTGAATTTTGCAGCCTGTTAGAGAGCTTGATATTAACCAAACTCATGCTAATTTTATGTTGAAGCGAAAGACAGGTGGGTTACATGTATGAATGAAACGGGTGAGAATAAATATCACCACTGGTAATTGGTTATAGACATAAAATGTTTATATGTTTTATGCCGGATCATAAGCATTGTGGGCATCACTATTTCACCTTCCCGAAGTGTAGTTAACTGACTTGAGTCTATAACAGTCGCTTAGTGTGATCCCTGATCCGTATTAATCACAGGTGTAACAGTATATGTAATTGCTCACTCATAGTTGCTGTGCTATCTCAGAGCCATGGATGTCAACCACAGATATAATGATGTAATAGTTTACAATGATGTGTACTCCCTGAGTGTGTTCTAAATGGCATATGGTATTGTCATTTATCCCAGGTTTAATTGTACACATAATTGTCAGCTAATAATCCCTGTGCTATCTTGGAGTCAAGTATGTCAAACACAGATTTTAAGCATATTATATTGTTACTTTCATGACTTAATGTCAGTTTACTATGTTTCACCATTCCATTCCCTGTGCAATGGCTTGTTTAAAGAGTACACTGCCAACTGATGTTGTACTACTTTAGTTGCTATGTGTTTATATAAAAGTTATATATCTCTTTAGCAGTTTCCCCTGCTTTTCTTCTACTTATAACTTGAACAAAGTATCGTATTTGCTTTCCATGTATGTTACCTGGTTACTGGTTTGGGCACTGATGTGACCACCAGTATCTATTCCATCTCAATATGAAGCTTGTGTAAAATTATGTGAACTGGTCTCACTGAGTTTAAAGTATCTTGGGAATTGAGGTTGTCATTATTAAAAGCTTTTGTTTGCATATTCTATTAACTTGTGCACCACTGTGTAATGGATAAGCTATTTAAGTGAGCTGCACATGACAAATAAATGCTTGAGTGAATTAGAGAAACTATTTCATTATGAATATTCACATATTCATGCACATTTAACTTATGTTTCCTGTTACCATAAGTGTCAGATATATTATTGATGGCATTAGCTCCGGTCGAACGGTAATATGAATATATTTCATAAGACATCGTGCACGGCTAATAATAAGCAATCTTTCGAGTGTTATTTATTTCCCTCGCAGCGCGACAAATGAAATGGGTGACTGTCACATAATCAACACTATGACATTGTTGTCATAATGCGCACATGCGACAAGATCCTTATCAGCAGTCTGGGTTCAAAGGTCTCTTAGTGTAGAAGTTCGCCCTATACTGGTAAGTCGCTGGTTCCAACTACACGCTTGAGTAAAATTTACAAAGATGTCACAATTTACAAAGACATTATTGTCACTGATCAGTTTCAATCTGAAATCGTCTCCTTTAGGCTGACTTTGAACGTCATTAAGATTAACAAGAATGTCTACCATCAAAAAAATAATTGCTCACCGGTAGGCGGTACTCGCCCATGGAATTCGGCCATGACTAATTGCTTGACATTCATCCCACATACGAAAAACTTAATTTATGTACAGTGGATAAAAATATCTTCACAGACCAATTGACCGGCTTTCCTGCTAATTCTGTTCAAAATACCTTGGTTGCCCTTTCTAGTACTAGACCTCTAGACGATAAAATTGCAAGTTATAACACCTTGAACAATGGTTCTGTTGAATAAAAGTAGTATTATCTGCACCAAGTTGTAAACAGTAATAATGTTTTTGTAACTATATTTAAATTGAGTTGTATTTTTTGGGATGTTTTCTCAATTATTGATTACAAGCCTCTTATTTTACATGATACAGAATTGCAGCAGCATTTGCCTTCACACACACACACGGCTTCAGGTCTTGCAGCACATCCTCAAATGGCTTACTGTAAATATTGGGTATTGACATTGAATTATCAGCACATGATCTAACTGATATGTTGGCCATCTTGGTTTATTCCTTCACCAATAGGCTTCATTATCACTAACAATAATCTACATATGAAGCTTACATTCTGTACTAAATATAGATATTTATATTTCATAGGAATAGGAATAGTTTACGTGAACAATGCTGGGGACATGCACACCAGTTCATGTGTTATAAAGTGTTGACGATAACCCTTTATTATATTTGTATTATTAACAACACGTTGGAGAAGAACATATCTCGGCTTATCAGTCGAACAGTATGTCATTCACTGATTACTTTTGATCAATAATTTTCACATCCAAAGTTTTCCTAGATAATGGTACTTACACAGTTAGTGAAAAAGTCAGGTCACTTTAACAGTAATAATCTTGCTCTGCTAATAATGCTTTGCTGGAGTGACAGCTCCTGTTCATGTTTTCTCCACAAACAGCAGCCAGTGACAATTTGAAACTGATACATACATTTGCCATGTACATATTTTATGTGGCTTATGGGTGCCATTCAGCTATTAGCCAAGCTCATATTGGCAGTGCTTATTCTGATGTCAGATTAGTTTGTGCATTTTAACAGACTGAATTATGAATTCTTTTTCAGATGATCCTTTGGAACAATTCAATCTCAAGGCAGCTAATTGTTTACGATGGCAACTCAAGACACTGACAATCGGGATGAGACATCTGGCACAGACACAGATAAGCCACTGTCACTGTCACAAAATATCTCGTTAGAAGACATTGCAAAACCCGATTTAAAAAAGGAACTGTTGAAGTTGTTAGTTCTTGCTTGTGCAGCTTTAGGTATTTTCACAGTATTCAACACATGGCCTAGCATCTATACAGCTGCAGGTGGTGTGCTTGTAATGGTTGGAGTGGCACGAGCCAGTGAATGGGCGTCAATGCAGACTGAACATCTCTCATTCAGAAATCGTTCTGTATTAGTTACTGGATGTGACACAGGTGGGATGGGTCAGAGATAGATTTTGCTTATGTTGATGTATATGAAACAACATTGTGTTGAAATATGCCACAAATCTGCTAGAATCTTATTTGAATGTTATGTGTACATTAGGTTTTGGCAATGCCTTAGCAAAGGAACTTGCCAACCGTGGAGTCACTGTATTTGCATGCTGCCTCAGTGAAACCAGTGAAGGGGCAACAACATTAAAAGGGAAAGAATCGGCTAAATTGCATGTCATTGAAATGGATGTAACAAAACCACCCCATATTACAGAGTGTTTGGAGAAAGTGACAAGCCTTCTAAATGGATCAGGTGTGCCCAAGTTATTCTTAAGTATATATTGTTTTACACTTCTTACAAATCTATTGATGATTTATTTATATGAATCAATGTGTGTGAATACCAAAAAAATACATTGAACTTGTATTGATTTCACGCTAGGGTTGTGGGGCCTGGTCAACAATGCTGGCCTTAACATGCTTGGTGACATAGAGCTGACCACCATGGAACAGTTTGAAAGAACTGCTGATATCAACAGTCTGGGGATGGTCCGTGTCACCAAGGCATTTCTTCCACTTATTCGCAAAGCTAAAGGTATAATCAATCTTCATTTGGGGTTTTGTATTTGGGAGAGAGTGTGTGTAAGCAGTAAGTGCCTCCCTGTTAGTGCTACAGGATGCTGAGTGTAGTGTTGGAGAAGGTCAGAGTCTGGATGGTAATTGGGACAACTATTCTGTTCACAAGAAGGCACCATATAACACACTAATGTTGTTGTGCCGTTAAACCCTATATTTACCTTACTGTTCACAAGAGATATAGTTAATTATAGTTGTCCCTGCATTGTGCCGTGGTACATGGTAGGATCCGTCTGATATTCAAGATGTAACTATGATGTATTACAGGTCGCGTGGTGAATGTGACATCAGTTAAAGGCATCGTATCCGAGCCTTTGTGCGCTGCATATGCCATGTCAAAATATGCTGCCGAGACATTTTCTGACATACTCAGAATGGAAATGAAGAAATTTGCAGTGAAAGTGTCTATCATTGAGCCTGGGAACTTTGGAGGAGCAACTGCCTCATTGGAAGTAGGCTGATACCTAACAGCTTCATTTATTTATTCATTTAATTAGGTAAACAATCATTCCATCCAATTGGTAGATAGAGTGACTGAAAGTCCCTGCTATTTGAATGTTGACGGGGAATCCGTGTTTTGGATGACATCAGATGGGCCGTATACGTGCTGACTTAGCAGCCATGTGGGCTGATGCACCCAAAGAAATACGCCAGTGTTATGGCGAGGAGTACTTGGAGGAACATGCTAAATCCACCGAGCAAGCTATACCCACAGCCAATATGGATGTCTCACCTGTCATTAAGGCCATGATGGACGCTCTCTTCTCCCTTTCTCCCAGAGCCAGATACCGTGTGCCGGGTGGCAGTGGCTGGTATGACCATCACTTTGTAAGTGACATTTTGGTTCATGGTCTTAATTAAAGTTATTGACTCTATTGGAGTGCTTGTTTTCAATAAGTAATCGCATCACCATCAGTACATATTTGCTTATTAGTTTCAAACGTGTTGGTCAAAATGTGTCGGCATGTATTGAATTATTTTTACTGTTTTTTAAGACCATTTGATTGGTTTTCATGGTACTTGTTGTAACAGCTAAGAGCAAGACTTGCAGCCATCTTACCAGAATCAATTTCAGATGGTCTTTGGCTTCATGATTTAAGAAAGTGGCCTGCTCCTCTAGCTGTTTTGAATGACCCAACTCTGGCCCATGATCACTAGCTAGTGAATATGTTACAAGTTAAGCTTTCATAGGTAATGAAATAAATAAGGATTTGTTCAAATCTTTACATATTGCAATATTTCACACTTATATATTATCATTTGTGCCCAGTTGGCTTAAACTCGTTTTCATTCCATGTCATCGTACAATTATACACCTGTTTATGGCTGAATAAATATATATTTATACATATATTATCATGTATATAAACAGCATTTGAGATAAAAATGAAAAATAACCCACTGGTCTGTATGTAACATTCACATCAATAGTTTCCTCGTCATAATGGTAAATTCTGCAATCATAGTGTTTGGCTACCTCAGTTATTTCAAACCCGAAGTACTAATACCTTAAGCTGCACCAAGTAAGGTTTTCCACAACCTATCCATTAACAAAAATGTTGATCAAAAATCAAAGCCAACTATGTATGACCACTGAAAATTATCAGCAACTTAATTTGGCTGCACTGGTTATTCAAACAAAAATATTGACAGAATAGTAATAGCTTTGGGGCACCAAAAGACTTCATTCCCAGCCAGGAAACTTATTCTTTTGCCACCTACAGAAGCCCTAAGTGGTGTTGATATCAAACAAAAAGACAACAAACTATCACTTCACAATTTTAATAGCAGCCAATCAAAATTCACAAATATAAATGTTATCACATACATAGAATAACAGCAACAAATTAGACCAGTTTCAAAACAGACAATGCATGTTGTAATGACTTTGACATTGTCCACTTGTTATGTTTCATATATAATAATAATCGGGTTCAATCAACACCCTGACAAAACATCAAATTGCCTCCCTTTTTATAGCACTAGTAAATATCATCCAACAGTAACAAGTAGGTTTGGGGGTTATTAATTAGATAAATAAAACTTTCTGAGAAAATTATATAACAAAGAACATGTTTCTCTCAAGACTTGGCCAAAACAGATGCTTCCCAGTTGACAAGACCCTCTTGAATGTAGGACTAGTCAAATGGCCAACAACTTCTACAATATTGACAAATGGTAGAAAACAAAATATACAGATAAGCTTCGCTCGAGTAAAAAAACTGACAATGCAGGACATTTTTTAAAAATTAATATATGACATGATTTGATTCATGAAGTTGAGCCAGAGACTAGAAAATACTGGTTGGGTGATTTTAAAAAAGAAAATGTATAAACCTCAGAAAAATCAATTTTAATAATGGCTGCCGTTACAATTATTGAGCTGATCGACTATTTAAGTTTTAGACCAAACAAACAAGTATTGTTTGTTTCATTAGGCCCATCCAAATTCATACAAATGAGAATTAACAGTCAATAATTCCAGTGTTCCTGTTGAGCATCAGTAGCAGTTATCCAGTTGAGCACATATTTGACATGATACCAAAAGCAGGACAATATATAACAGACATATTTTTCCATCTTGCTAGGTAGACATTTTAGTCCATATTTCATCTAACTGAAAGCACCAACACATTTAACCAAATAACAATAGCTCTGCACTGTAAGAACATCAAGAGATAAATGACTGATGAAGCAACATTGACTGGGTTGGTTCACAACGTCCGATTCCATGGTTGGGTTCTTCACACGAGGGGAGGCTCCCTTCATTTGAGAGGAGTCAAGATCAACTTGATGCCAGTTCTCGCTCTGATGATTAGCTCTGGAACTTTTTCAACGACGTGATCAGGATCCAGCCGCATGTCAAACCTGCCCAAGGTATGATTAATGAAATGAAATCAGGGGCTTTCTACACCAATCAGATTCAACACATGCAGATCTGGAGGAATATAGGGTAGGGTGATATAATGTAAACATATCACGTGTGTAACGTGACCTCTTGTTGACTTTAAATACTTACCTACTAAAATATACTGCATATTGGAAGCAAATTGGATATTCATTGTCAAAAACCAAAACACTAATGTACTTACGCCAGCAAAACTTTGGCCACCACTATTTTTATTTCATGCATGGCAAAATTCTGTCCAATGCAGTTTCTGGAGGAAATTAAAACAACAACATGATACATAGCAATGAATATGATGCATTACATATCAAATAAAATTGGACCGCCATATTTTTTTGGTCAGATGTGCTAACCTTGGTCCAGCTGAGAATGCGATGAAGGAGAAGGAATCCATGCTGTTGATGTTTTCCGGCAGAAATCGGTCTGGTTTGTACTCCTGTTAACATGAACACCACATGTATTAGTTCATCCATTTTTTACACACTGCCACAAGCCTACAAGGCATACTAACATCCATACATTGATCCTATATCGACCAATTTATTTATCTGAGTTTAAATCAATGCGTACATAGGTCACGTCCCCCTTTTTGACCTAGAGATTTGGATTGAATACAGTATATACATGGAAAATTACCCTGCCATCATGACCACATACGGATTGGTAATAGAAGGTTGTAGCACACCTTTGTACCTGCCAAAATCAACCAATTCTAAACTGTTGTTAGAAGGGCCATCATACCAACACCCCATTTGGACGTCTATTAGTAAGCAATTAGTGTCCTTATACCACTGTCACTGACCCGTCACGGCTACCAAACGGGCAGATCCTATCAAGCATCCAAGGCAACATAAAGAGGTCAGATGTGGTTAATGGAGAAGGGGAAGGTTGAGAGATGAGCTAAATGCCACACACTACGAGGTCGGACAAGGGGGAAGGGAAAAACATTACAATGGGGAGTGTTGCTGAGTAGAGAATAGTAAGAGATTGAGGATGGTGGTTAGGATGTGGTCGACCCAGGTCAGAGATAGGACAGAATTTTGTTGTATTCATACAGAAGTTGATGTGCACTTGGCCCTGTCATGTGGACAAACGTTAGTGTCAATCCAGATTGATAGATTATGAATTTGTAGACAATGCCTGCCACAAACTATTCATCATAATGCCCACTCGGTAATGCTATTTCCTAACCACAATTGTAATTTGGTCCAACATTTTGGGACCTTCACTCCAGTAAATACTGTACTCATCTTTTAAACTATTCATCATTATAAACCTTCATCAGCCAATCTATGTGTTTACTATCAAAGACCAGAGATTCTAGATCCTCACCATATGATCTGGGCCCCATACATGTTCATTGTGGTGTACAGCCCAGATGTTGATATCCACGAAGGTTCCAGGTTTTAACGTGACCCCTTCTATGGTCATAGGTTTGGTGATTTCACGTCCTATAAATGGAACTGGAGGCACAAGACGCATGGATTCTTTGATGCACCTGGTCAGGTAGGGGAGGTCAGCCACATTCTCCCTGACAACACAACATGCCATCAATCTATCTCATCCTCATATTAGGTGGCTGTCATTAATTGCACCTTAGTCATCTGTGATATTTATAAAAGTGAAACTTTATTATAGATTTTGAATTGGAATTCACTCACAACTATGTTTAAGTTAAGAAACTGTGATCAACACGATATCCAGATATTGTGACTTGACACGTACCACTCTAAGAAGTCGGTGTCCCGATCTCTCATGGCTTCTTTAATCTCCTCCCTGGCTTTTGATTGAAATTCAGGGTGACCCGCCAGCGCATGTAAGCACCAGGAGATGGCACTTGCTGTAGTGTCATGTCCTATATTTTCAAAGGAATGAGGTCAAGTTTTCTGTTAAGGGCTCAAACCAAGAAACATGACTGTGCGAGTGAGGCACTTTTGGTAGGGTGAGAGATGTCAATAGGTGAGGGGAAGTGGTTTGGGAGTAGAAACGGAATACAGTGTAGGGAAGACTCACCTTCAAACAGGAAGGTATCCACTTCATTTCGCATCTCTAAGTCAGTCAGGCCATCCCCATTCTCATCCCGAGCAAGTAGTAAGATGTCTAAGAAGTCCAAGTAGCGTTTCTGTCTCGCATCAGGGTTGTCTTTCTGTACAACACATCCAGGTCAAACTTAGCATAGAAGAACTGTACATCATCAACATGGAGCGATCTGTATAAGGTAGTCATCTGATATAACAGGATTATCAATTATAGCAGTAATCAGCTACATGATGATTGGCAAGAATTATTCACCAGAGTCTGTTTGCGCTTTGCAATGATATTGTCAGACACTTTGTGGGAGTAATCACACTTCTCTTTGAATTCTTTCCCATCGGCAGTCTTGTAATATATGGCATCAAAATAGTAAGGAACTTTGCTGCAAAACAACATTTAAAATAATGAGTCTTCAATGCTGCCACCAATGAATATACCCCAACTCAAACAATGATATCATCGGTTTTGTTATGTGCACCCACAGGCCTTCTACTCAAAAATTGCCCCTCATCTCTAGCCTCTGATGAAAACAATTTCCTCACGTGAACTGTCAGTCAACTATATACCACCTGTTTGTATCTGACATTGTCAACTACATATCAGCATTACTATCACAGTTGTTTTTATACCCAGCTTCACACTTTGACCTGCATTCTTGAAGTTGAGTGAGTTCAACGAGTAAAGCACAGTACAATTTGCATTTTGCTCAGGTCAAAGTTTTTAAGAGCAAAGAGTAAATAAACGGTAACCTCATTCTATGTCAGTGAAACAATAACAAAACAAAGAAGGAAAGTCCTCTGATTACAATGAATTTTGGCGCATATTTTCCGAACTGACAATGATCAACGATCGTTAGTAGTAAAAATGGGTTTTGACAGATGAAGTAGGAACAAGAGGAATAAAACCAAACAGTCAAAAAGAAACAGCTATGTTATAGGGTAGTCACTGGCTACAAAATATATATTAAATTTTAAAAAACCTGCATTGAAGGTATGGCTGGAATTTACATTGTTCTTATCTTGAACAAGATAAACATATATTAATCATAAAAACAATATTATTTTGATCGAGATAAAGAACACTCACAAGTTTCTTTTCACGATCAGCTTGGAAAGAGATGTCACACAATCCACATAGGGGTGTGTCATTCTAAACACACACAGAACATCAAACATACAACCTTCAGTCTTTTCATTCAACTATTGGTGCTCAGCAAACACCAGATCACATTCTAGAGATGACCGCTCATCTTGTACGTATATTATAGTGTCAATATACAACAGTGAATAGGTTTAGAAATTGAACCAACAATAAAAAAAGTTAAAATCAAACTATGGAGTTACACAAACAAAAATAAATCAACCAAAATAAAGAAAATAATCATGGAAAAGAATGAAGTAAATCGGCCCCGACGTTATCAGTATCCATGCTTATATGAGAGGTTCAGTAGGAAGGGACCAAGTTTAGCAGACTTGGGAAATATTAACTTGACAGTAAAATCAGGTATGAGATTCACAAATTCCCCCTCATGACAACATTTGAAATGATCTATCTACCCCTGCCTATCTATCTACCCCTGCTATATAGAAACACTGACTCATTGGTCACCGCTGCTAAGCATTGTGGTTTCTGACCGCTGGTCAGCGAATTGGCTGACCTTTATCAGCATGATCAGTTAACAAATCAGCCTACCCTTGACTCTGAACATTGTCTTCAAATGAGAAGGCACATCGGAGAATGATGTCGAGAGTACAGAGACTGACGGGAGTGAAGACCTCCACACTTGACTCCGTCTTAAGCGCTTCCAGCCACTTCCCCTGACATTTACAGCAGTGCATGGTGTCAACAAATGAAAAAACATCCCACATCGAAAAGATGCAGGAATCGAGTGTTTTGTATGACAATGAGTTAGTATGGTGGAGCGAGCAGACTAAGATAAAGAACAAAAAGAAGGAGGAATACACATGCTATCAAATTTAAACTGATTGCTTAACCGAATATCAGTAAGAAAAAATAGCACAATTTAATAGATGATGCAATTAATATAGAAAATCACCACAAAATAATCCCACCGCAACCCAAAATAATCTGGCATATTGATATAATGAGACATAACTCATAAATTCATATACATGTCCACTGTATCCATACAACATAGGCACCTTATACAAAAACCCTGGGGATTTCAGCTGGGGTGTTTATCTGTCAAGATAAACAGCATATCAGTACTACACAATTCATCCAGGTGACGTGCAAGTCATGCACAGCCACATACAGCTGATGCATACAACTTGATAGGAATCTGGATGTGGTTAACTTACGATGAGTATATCAGCAGCCTTGTTGTACACTATGACATACGGTTTCAGAACGTCAAAATGGAAAGCTGGCGTGAGGAGTCTGCGGTTTCGTGCCCACTGCTGTCCTCGACTTAGTAGGAGTCCATGTCCTACACAACACAACCATAACATGACACTCTCATCTACACCTCTCTTCCTATGACCACAATCTAGACAACTCTACCTGGAATTTTTAAACATTCTTATATGAAAATACATGCTTTGAGAACCTAATAATCACAGAGTAGAAGAGATTGAATTACCTAACCATGGAACTGCAAACAGGTAGCCCCCTTTGGTAAGGTCTGACTTGGGCTCAGCAGAGCGGAGTATAATCTTGGCTGTGTCTGGGTGTAGACAGGACACCACAGGTTTTATTGGGCCGAACCAGAAGCGCAATACAGACTTGTACTTCTTGGCCATGTTACAATGGCGAATCAGAGAAGCTTCGTTGGCCCCAGGATGCTGTGTCACAATCAGTCATTAAATTCATCAAACTCGCTCAACTGAAGACGATCACCAAATTGTCAATAGCGATTGACAGATCATTTTGCCGTGACACTCAGACCATACACAGATGATAGTTTCAAGAGACACAACTGACAAGAAAAAAACTTAACGGGAAATATTTTGATAGACATGTGACTAGTGTCAAAATTGTAGAAAAAGGAAATGAAAGACTCTCCACACGAAGGTGACATTACAACAATGATGGTGAGTGCCAATTAGTGCCACTGTCCAGTTGGCACAATGATATCACCATACCTGGTGAAGATTGCCATAGAGCCAGTGTTTGGGTTCTCCAGGCAGCTTGTCGACTTCACTCCCAATGAAATTGATCATCCTGATGTACTGAATGGAATTGTAGGCCAAATAGACCACTGGGAATGTGACTGCAGCACCAATGACCACTTTGGCAGCATCTCTGGGATCCATGTGCCAGTCTTGTGTGTAGGGAGACACATAATCATGGGTTCGATTCCACAGAGTATCTTTTAATTGAACCAACAGTAACATGGCCATCTGAAACCCATCTCCTCAAGTTAATACTCGTATCAATTCATGCGGCAGGTCAATCATATCGAATACTGAACGACTCTACTCACTTTGGCACGTTCTTCTGTCGAGGCTGGAAATAAAACGCCGACGAAATCGATGACGCCGTCTCACCAGTTTTATCTCACATCAGTTGCACTAACTACAAGTCAATATCGGTAACGAAGAGAGAGTTACTAACGATGAAGGCTACCTGATCAAAATATCAACCGATGAACAGATACAGGGCAATCGATGGGATCAAAAGTCGCACGACAGATCGTTCGGGGGCGACTCTCGGTTCGTCGACGCACACTAACTGACACGGGCTGCGCGATACGCACAGCTTCCAAAAAAAAATAGACAGCTCGATTTGAAAGTCTCTAATTATGCCATATATGCCAAACGATGTTTCAGTAAGTTCCCCAATCTAAGTTCATTCATTCCACTGAACCAAAACTATATGGCACTAAAAGTTATCGCTGGGATGTCATTAGTTAGGTATTCATCCATAACATGTACAGGTATACACATACATAGCGTCATCCAATATCATCATCATATTCAGAGCCCACAGCCATCCCTGCATAACGTAGCCCGCAATTTATTTGTCCCTTTATAACGATAAAATGGCGAGAAGTTGGGACACAAGACATTTGGAATGTCAAAGTCCGATTTAGCGTATGATCGTTAGGATAAGTTGGGTTTGCCCATTTCATCAGTTTGTTGGATCGCAAGGATACGAGCATGCATCGTTAGTTAGTGAAGATCTGCGAGTGTCTTAAGGGAATGTTCTTTCCAGGGGAGATCAAGGTATATCAGGGGACGACTTTTTTCTCATGATAACTGAGGCAACCAAACATATGACCCAACTTCAACTAACTGTACGTACATTGTCTCTCGGTGCAGAGCACTATGATCTTCTGTCGTTACCTTGTTTTGGCCAGGCCAAAAGTTTGGGTGCGGCTTTGATCCTCTCCACTCCACTCCTACCCAATCCCCAACCAAACTGGTTCGGTGTCAAAGACGCCCGCACCCACCCCCCCCCCCCCCCCACCCCGAATTATTCCCTTCCCCTGAAGATAATGTACGTTCCCCAATATATATTACTTTATCTCGTTCAATTAAATGGAATGAATCAAAGTTTTACGAGAATTATATATTTTATATGACTTATTGACAACTAAAATCGCAAGTTATTGTCTGCCATTTCAAGAACTTTTTTTCCATACATGCACTGATTGATAACACCGAAAGAGCGAACAAATAAAAAAGAGCACATGTGCTTGTTGGATTATGAGCGGATATGCTTCATGGTATGAAATTCAACCTCATCAGGACCCCGATAATATTAGTAATACCAGAAGACAGTCACAAGTCAATCAAGCAATAAACCGAGCCCAAGCCTCGTCTCGATGAAATGGAAATGGCCCGCGCTTAACATACCCAAAGCAGATCATAACGTATTCAGCACTCCCCAGATACTAATGAGGGTTTTAGGCACATAATCATCTGAGATCGGCATTTAATGACTACATGTCCTAGAATGATGGCATTTGGTAGATCATCTGTATTTGGCATCAGTTGATCTCACCATTCAATACAGGAACCTTTGGTATAGCATTTGCAGTCCATCTGTCCAGGGATGAAGCATTCCTAGTCAATCCGTCCAGGGATGTAGCATTCTCAGTCGATCAGTCTAGGGAAATAGCACAAGGATAGCATGGACAGGTTATGATACCAGAGGGATAACATGACCAAGTTAGGGTCCCAGCCCAAGTACCGGAGAGATATCATGGCCAGGTTGGAATCCCAGAGAAATATCATGGCCAGGTTAGGGTCCCAGAGGGATATCTGGGCCAGATTGGGGTCCCAGAGGGAGGTAAGGGTCTCAGAGAAATGTCATGACCAGGTTCAGGTATCAGAGAGATAGCACAGATAGGCTTAGATCCCTAGGGATATCATGGGACAGGCAAGGATACCAGAGGGTAAAGCATGGTCAGGTTAGGGTGCCACAGAGAAAGCATGGAGAGGTTTTGGCCCCAGAGAAATATCATGGCCAGTTAGGGTCCCAGAGAGATATCGTGGTAAGGTAAGGGTATAAGAGAAATATCATGGCCAGGTTAGGGGTCCAGAAGGATATCTTGGCTAGGCTAGGGTTCCAGAGTGATATCATGGCCAGGTAAGGGTCCCAGAAGGTAATCATGGCCGAGTAAGGGTTCCAGAGTGATATCATGGTCAGGTAAGGGTCCCAGAAGGATATCATGGCCAGGTAAGGGTTTCAGAGTGATATCATGGCCAGGTAAGGGTACCAGAAGGATGTCATTGCCAGATTAGGGTTCCAGAGTGATATCATGGCCAGGTAAGCGTCCCAGAAGGATATCATGGCCAGGTAAGGGTTGCAGAGTGATATCATGGCCAGGTAAGGGTACCAGAAGTATATCATTGCCAGATTAGGGTTCCAGAGTGATATCATGGCCAGGTAAGGGTCCCAGAAGGATATCATGGCCAGGTAAGGGTCCCAGAAGGATATCATGGCCGGGTAAGGGTACCAGAAGAATATCATTGCCAGATTAGGGTTCCAGAGTGATATCATGGCCAGGTAAGGGTCCCAGAAGGATATCATGGCCAGGTAAGGGTACCAGAAGGATATCATTGCCAGATTAGGGTTCCAGAGTGATATCATGGCCATGTAAGGGTCCCAGTAGGATATCATGGCCAGGTAAGGGTTCCAGAGTGATAGCATGGAGAGGTTAGGGTCCCAGTGAGATAGCATGGAGAGGTTAAGGTCCTAGAGTGAAATCGTGGCCAGGTTAGGTTCCCAGGGGGATATTATTGCCAGGTTAGGACCCAAGAGGGATATCATGGACAGGTTAGGGTATAAGAGAAATACCATGGCCAGGTTAGGGTCCCAGAGAGATAGCATGGAGAGGTTAGTGTCCCAGAGAGATAGCATGGAGAGGTTAGGGTCCCAGAGAGATAGCATGGAGAGGTTACGGTCGCAGAGAGATAGCATGGAGAGGTTACGGTCCTAGAGGGAAATCGTGACCAGGTTAGGTTCCCAGGGGGATATTATTGCCAGGTTAGGATCCCAGAGGTATATAATGGACAGGTTAGGGTATAAGAGAAATATCATGGCCAGGTTAGTGGTCCAGAAAGATATCTTGGCCAGGCTAGTGTACCAGAGTGATATCGTGGCCAGGTAAGGGTCCCAGAAGGAAAGCACAAATAGGTAAGGGTCCCAGAAGGATATCATGACCAGGCAAGGGTCCCAGAAGGATATCATGGCCAGGATAGGGTACCAGAAGGATATCATGGCCAGGTTAAGGTCACAGCGAGATAGCATGGCCAAGTTCGGGTCAAAGAGAATGCCCTTAAAATATGTGAAACTCACCTGACCCATTTTGTTTATTAAGTACAATCAACACAAACACTTAATGGGTCATACAGATGACTTTGGGAACATTATACTATTCGACAATTTGTTGGTATAGATTTGTTATATCGGTCCATTTCTAAGATATCAACAGTGTAGAAACAAGAACCTTCCAAAATAGAAAGAGAAATAGGTGAATAAGAAATAGGTGAATAAGAAATAGGTGAATGATCTTTCGTAATCTTTCGTAATCAACTGGCTTAACACCAGTAGCAGCATCTTACTGAAGAGGAATATAGAATAGACATGTCATTAAAAATAGGACTATTCGTTTGGTTGCGAAGGTTTGTTGGCCTGGTGTAGGCAGTGAAAGTGAGCTAACAAACCTAAAAAGACGATTTACTCAACTGCTCAATACCTTTATTATTTAGCTCAACGTCAACTGTATACCATGACAACATGACCCAATCCTAGCCGTACAAGACGGTTGTGTTGGCGTTAAAATGAAATGATTCATCGCGCAGGGCTTTAATGAAATGATACATCCGTGCAGATCTAGTCCGTTGGCAGCCATTTTAAATGAAGACAAACCACAGAAAAGGGGAAATTAGAACGGACTATTCATGGGGAGGTGCTGAACGAACTTGAACGCCGACAATTGGAAAGTAGTTCCAGGAAATCAAACTGATCCATTGCGTTCACGACAGCCACGTGTTGTTGTCAATATGAGGAACTTGGGCACACGTTTCACAGATAAAGTACATACTTCACCATCGATCAACCGTTGTGTAATAATCACGCAATAATATTGGACAAAATAAGAAACATGATTTTTCTAAATATTTATTTGGACTATTTAAAATCCCAAAACTCCTACGATTCTATTTTTACACACTCACTGGCTATTGATAATGAAGTATTACACACCAATTAATGATTCACTTCAAAAACGAAATTGTTCGAACCATGTGACAGCACTTCGTCTTTGGGTTATTCATCCTATTTTAAGTCAGTGACAAATGATATTATGTTAAGTGGCCCTGATCCTTTCAACATCTTACATATACTAACTTAACATCAGAATAAATTGGCAGTGGAGCCAGTTGTTTATGAACCATCATTATTGGAGATTAAAGGTTGCACTATCGCAGACGTGCCCTATGTGCGTTCTAAAATCATGCAATTTGCGACTGTAACAAAACCAGTGTCACCATTTTAAAGGGCACAAATGACTGTGAGACTATTCTAGCTTATTGCGTCATTGGCAAAGAAACATATCCGCGGTATATTTGTAGCTATTGATACGTGATGTCGACCTATTATCGAGAAAAAACAAGGGATGAAGTGGTATGAAAAACATCTGCTTGTTCTTTTTTATTTACATTTCAATCTGCGTCACTGTGTCATTAAAGAGTGAAATTCACATTGTCACTTTCCACAACAAGACTCTAGCCATAGGATAGCTGCGAACAAGCTTCGAGATCTCGACTTGAGACAGTCCGTGACAGGGTATCGCAGCTCTGGCTGGGAAGACGCTTGCATTAGGACACGCACATTAATGAGCGTAATTGCGAGGTAATACTTCGTCAGTCAATCGTTCATCTGATCGCGTGAAACTCATCGGGAAGTATATAACAGTCTGAATCATCTCCCCGGTTTCTAACCCGGGTGAGAAAAATCTGCGAAGCCTGACGGCCGGACTTGTAACCCGTACTGCTAACTCGGCGAGGACGAGCACACAACACGACAACATCAACAACCGTGAGAAGTTATGAATATGGAACTTCTGGGATTTTCTACGAGGTCTAGAACTAAATTAGCGAGTGTAAATTTTAGTTGTTTTAGCAACTTTCTTGAAAAGTCTCTCTCCAGTGACAGTTACTTTGTATTCAGATTCTCATTCAACATATATCTTAAAACCCGTCAGATTTTAATTATGAGTAAATCTAAGAAAGCTTTCATTGGAAAGTGAACTGATGTGATTAGGCCCCCTGCCACAAACCAGTCACCAAGTGAAGACAGAAAGCCAACCAGACAATTACGCTTATGTGATTTTCTTCGCCCGTAGCTTAAAACCCTCGGACATAATTAAGGTGTGAACTTGCCTTTGATAATAGTGTTTGGGCGCCATCACAATAAGTATCTTATCACTTGGTCACGTGTGTGATAGGCTTATTTCCCAGATTACATGCGTGAGATAATTATTACCAATGGATTAATTATGTACATTGCAATTGATTGATAAGAAGCGGGAAGGTAGTAAACCTTCGAAAGAAGGCAGTGCAAGAAGAGTGCACTGTGACAGCAGAAGATTAGATAAGTCATCAACCAGTGTAAATAACCCTGTGAATAGTTCATCTGTTCTGCACTGCACTATACCTGCACTATCTTGCTTATACACTAATGCTGATACACTCACAAACAAGCGACACCACCTGGACACCTTTGTCAAAACATACCAGCCGCATATAATTGGCATTACGGAAGTAAAATCCACCTGTAACAAAGTCAAGACGGTTGAGCTTCAAATCGAGGGTTATGACATGTACACCAATATAGACTGTGGCGGTAGAGGGGTGTGTATATCTCACAAGTGGAACTGCGATCCTCACCAGTAGACCTAGAAGTATCTAAAGAGGCTGTTTGGTGTGAAATAAGACTTGAAGGACAGGACAAACTACTAATTGGATGTATTTACAGATCACCAAATAGCACAGTAGCAGAATGTAAGAAGATCAACAAAATGATTGATAGAGCCAGTGAGTTAAACTATAGCCACGTGTTGATCATGGGAGACTTCAATCACCCGGAAATCAACTGGGCGGAAGTCTCTTGCGACAAAGCTGAAGAGCACCCAGCAACATTATTTCTGGAGACAGTGCGAGACAACTTCTTATATCAGCACATATTAGATCCCACCCACCATGGAGGGGTCCAGCGTGCCAATGTCCTGGACCTTGTCCTCACTAATGAAGAAGGCATGGTATATGATGTTGAACATCTCCATCCTCTTGGTAAAAGTCATCACACAGTGTTGAAGTTTAAAGTATGCTGTCGTGTTTCGAAAACAAACTGCAAAGAAGGGGGCTACCACTACGATAAGGGTGACTACGATGCTATGAGAAGACTGCTATCAGATGTCAACTGGGAAGTGGAACTCGTAGGGCTGACGGTTGAGGAATGCTGGAAAATCATCCATAATAAGATCAAATCAGCAATGATGATCTGTGTTCCTAGTCGGAAGATCAGGAAAGGAGGAAACAAAAAACCCTTGTGGATGACAAGTATAGTGAGAGAGAAACTAAAGCACAAGCAAGAGGCATTCACAAAATACAGGCAAACCCTGGAACGAGAAGACTACAACAGGTATGCAAAAGCTAGGAATCAGGCCAAATGGGCAACTCGTAAGGCAGTTCAAGACTTCGAGAGAAATATAGCAATGGATGCCAAAAAAACCCCAAAAGCCTTTTTCAAATATGCAAGAAGCAAAACAAAGTCTAGAACAGGTGTACCCGACCTTAAGAAACCAGAGGGAGGAGTTGCTAGTACAAACGGAGATAAGTCCGAAGTCCTAAATGGCTTCTTCAGTGGAGTCTTTACTAGAGAATCAACTGAAAATATGCCCAAGTGTGATGAAAAAAGATTTGACACTCATCTGACGGATGCTGTGTTCACACAGGAAGATGTACTGAAGAAACTGAACAAGCTCAAAATCGACAAATCAGCCGGACCTGATGGTATACATCCAAATCTGGATGGGCACCTGTGCTAAGTGGCATTCCTCAAGGCAGCGTCCTTGGACCTACATTATTTACCTGCTTCATCAACGACATGCCAGATGTAGTCCACTCAATGATTATGATGTTTGCGGACGATGCAAAACTATCCAGGCGCATTCTTCAGACTACCGACTGTGAGGCCCTGGCCGACGATTTAGCCAGCCTAGAAGAATGGTCAAGGATCTGGCTGCTTAGGTTCAATACCTCCAAATGCAAAGTCATGAGATTAGGAAACAACAGCCCAAAGTTTGACTATAAGATGGGACCAGCTGACCACAGAGTGGTGTTGGAAGAAACCAAAGTGGAGAGAGATCTGGGGGTACAGGTGGATGATCAGCTGAAGTTCAGCATTCATGTTCAAGCAGCTGCTAACAAAGCCACTGGCCTCCTAGCTATGATAAGGAGAGCCTATGTGTACCTCGATGGTGAAAGCCTTGTCCTCCTGTATAAGTCCCTGGTCAGACCACACCTGGAGTATGGGAACGTTGTATGGTCACCCACGACTAAAAAAGATGCCATGATCATCGAGAACGTCCAACGTCGTGCAACCAAGCTGATACCGGCACTACGTTATCTAGAGTATGAGGACCGACTGTGGCCCGTCTTAAGCTCCCAAGCCTGGTATACCGAAGAGCTAGGGGGGGGGGGGGACCTGATTGAGGTCTATAAATATCTCCATGGCATTTACAAGGTAGACACCTCCTTCCTTCCTCTCGCGACTACGGGCGTAACCAGAGGTCACAGCTACAAACTAGTCACACAGAGGCTCCGGACCAACACCAGGAAACAGTTCTTCTCCCTACGAGTTGCTGAAAGGTGGAACTCCCTGACCGAGAGGATAGTCTCTGCACCGACCCTAAACACGTTCAAGTCCAGGCTAGATTCACACTGGCGAGATTTCCATTACAGTCTAGAGCCACCTCGCACGCGCACTCCAGTAAAATTCCAAGACAATGTACAAGTGGAGAGCAGCTAACAGGCTAATAGCCTAATGAAAGCTGAAGAGGATGTATGTATGTATGTATGATTGCAGATGACTGGTGAGAAGATACCCCATTTAGTAAACCGGACATGTGAAAAAGACGAATTCCTGCCACTCGGGTTTTCAGCAATTAAATTAAAACCATGTTGACGTAATAAATCATCTAGTTTGTGTTGTTACGTTATTTTTCACCCAAAAGGTCTCCAGCTAACGGACTAGAAGACCTTTTACAGTCGGAACTACCAAGCCCATATTTGTAATGGGTTTCCAACCCAGGTTGCTTTGGATGAAAAAAGAACATGGCTACAATCACGATTGGCCCCGGACTTGCCTTGGACTTGCCTTGGCTTGGTCATTCAACGGTTTGTTATTGACCGCCTTGATTATGCACTAGGATTCCTTCTGTGAAGAGGTCTGGGGCGCTAATCGACAGGCCCATGGGAGTTTCATCATGTCGTGGGATATTCATTTCGCCTCAAAACCACATTCACGTGACCATGCGATAACTAACACATAAAAGACATCACAAGTGCGGATAACTTCGACCGCAATGACTGATACTGAGGATAAAAAAGCGCATGATCAGAGAGGGATTGAAGATCTCAAAGACAATCTGATCGAAGATAAACCTGCCATGAAAGATCCAAGATCATCAAATGACAGAGAGCATAGAAAAGTACCTGGTAATATAAGGATCCAAGATCATCAAATGACAGAGAGCATAGAAAAATACCTGGTAATATAAGGATCCAAGATCATCAAATGGCAGCATAGAAAAGTACCTGGTAATATAAGGATCCAAGATCATCAAATGACAGAGAGCATAGCATCCGATATCATAAAGTTACAGAGAGTAAATTTAAGCACCAAGTCATGGAAGGTTTACAGAGATGACAGAAAAGTTACTGGTTGTTGAGGGTTTGCTGATCAACAATCCAGATGGATCATATATCATGAAATGAAAGCGAGAGGATAGTGCCAGGTCAAGTAGGGATCAAGTCACTGAGATGATATAAAAAAAAGTTAAGAGAGAACAATGATGATTATGTCACAGAGAGAGGATGCTATGACTTGGTTATAGAATGATCGAAGATCATCAAGTCTGAGGGATCAAATGTCACCAAATCGCACATATAGTATGGAAAATATAGGATGGAAAATCTCCTGTTCATTGAGGGATCGAGCATCATTAAGTGATGGAGCAAGCAATGATCGAAGAGCACATAGTCAAAGAGGGATTAGTGTTTATCAAGCAACAGTCTGAATTGGCGAGGAGTGAGTGACATGATCACAAAAGCTGGTCATAGAGATCACCTCATGAACAAAGGAATCATGAAGTTTTCTTTAGACCTCGGCTTTTACTCCACTATCGCTGTTCCTCTAATTTTCCATATGCAGCACAACAATCACCTTCACAAGCATGTTTCAGCCCCAATCCAACATTCATTATCCTCTTTAACAGAAGACATCCCAGGCCAGCAATCACCTATCGACCATCATCCCCATGCTGTAAACCTTCCTACCTGATTGTAAGTCTCCAATCTGTCACACATCCCATCTCCCGTTGTCATCCATCCAACCTTGTATAGTCCCTTTGTAATCGCCGATCCTACCTAATTTAGTCCATCTGCTGTCCCCAATCTAACCTGATTTTATTCAATTCAGTCGCCCATCCAATCTTGTACAGTCCCACTGTAGTCATCCACTCTCCTATCAGTCTCCCTGTAGTCACTCATTACCTTATAGTCCCTCACCCAACCTGACACAGTCTCCATATTTCCATCCATCCATCATGCCATTACCATGTAGTCCCTCACCCCACCTGACAGTCCCCATATTGTAAATACCCATCCCAACTGCCAGACTCCATATTGTAGTCACTCCGTCCCAATTATTTAAATCCACCCAACACAGTACCCCTGTTGCCATTTCATAATTTCACCATACCCTCTCTAAACCTCACCACCTTGCTAATAATTTCACGATGTCAACCGCCCTCCCTCCTCATAATTTTATCATACCCTCCCCTCCCCCTCCTTCCCAATAATTTCACCATGCCCTCTCTTACCCTCGCCCTCCTTCCTCATAATTTCACCATACCCTATCTAGCCCTCAATCACAATTTCACCATACCCTCTCTAACCCTCACCCTTAATTCTCATGATTTCACCATACCCTCTCTTACCCTCTCCCTCCTTCCTCATAATTTCACCATACCCTCTCACCCTCCTTCCTCACAATTTCACCATACCCTCTCTTACCCTCACCCTCCTTCCTCATAATTTCATCATACCCTCTCTTACCCTCACCCTCCTTCCTCATAATTTCACCATGCCCTCTCTTACCCTCTCCCTCCTTCCTCATAATTTCACCATACCCTCTCTAACCTCACCCTTATTTCTCATGATTTCACCGTATACCCTAACCCTCATCCTCCTTCCTAATTATTTCACCATACTCTCTCTAACCCTCACACTCCTTCCTCATAATTTCGCCATACCCTCTCTAACCCTCATCCTCTTATTTCACCATAACTCTCTTACCCTCACCCTCCTTCCTCATAATTTCACCATACCCTCTCTTACCCTCATCCTCCTTCCTCGTAATTTCACCATACTCTTACCCTCATCCTCCTTCCTCATAATTTCGCCTTACCCTCACCCTCCTTCCTCATAATTTCACCATACCCTCTCTTACCCTCATCCTCCTTCCCAATAATTTCGCCATACCCTCTCTTACCCTCACCCTCCTTCCTCATAATTTCACCATACTCTCTCTTACCCTCGCCCTCCTTCCTCATAATTTCGCCATACCCTCTCTAATCCTCATCCTCCTTCCTCATAATTTCGCCATACCCTCTCTTACCCACACCCTCACCCTCCATCCTCATTATTTCACCATACCCTATCTAACCCTCTCCCTCATTCCTCATGATTTAACCATACCCTCTCTTATCCTCACCCTCCATCACCCTCATTATTCCTCATAATTTCACCATACCTCTCCCTCCTCTCAAAATTTACCAAACCTCTCTAATCCTCATAATTTCACCCTCTCTTAAACCCCTCCTTCCTCCATAACCATACCCTCTAACCCTCACCCTTCCCATTCACCATACCCTCTCACCCTCCTTCCTCACAATTTCACCATACCCTCTCCTCACCCTCATTACCCGCAATTCACCTTACCCTCACCCCTCCCTCCTTCCTCATAATTTCACCATACCCTCTCTTACCCTCATCCTCCTTCCTCATAATTTCGCCATACCCTCTCTTACCCTCACCCTCCTTCCTCATAATTTCACCATACCCTCTCTAACCCTCACCCTCCATCCTCATTATTTCACCATACCCTATCTAACCCTCTCCCTCATTCCTCATGATTTAACCATACCATCTCTTACCCTCACCCTCCATCCTCATTATTTCACCATACCTCTCTTACCCTCACCCTCCTTCCTCATTATTTCACCATACCCTCTCTTATCCTCGCCCTCCGTCATAATTCCACCATACCCTCACACCTCATTATTTATCCATACCCTCTCTAACCCCACCCTTCTTCCTCACATTTCAGCATACCTCACCCTCCTTCCTCGTAATTTCACCATACCTTCTCTAACCTTCACTCACCTTCCTCATAATTTCACGATTATGTCCACCATCTTCCTACCTCATAATTTCATCACCTCTACAACCACATTTTTCCTTCCCATACTAAACTCTAACTTAACCCCCCCCCCCCACTCTGTTCTCAACTCTCTCTCTCCTCATCTTTTTATACCCAATCCTCTCTTACTCGTTCCCCCTTTCTTCATTCGATTCCTTCCCTCCCTTTGCCTCATAATTTGTACACGCTTCATCCCCACTACACGTCATCCTCGCTCCTTCGAAATATCAGCACATCCACAAACGTCAGTCACGCGCGTTCAATTAACTGCACCCTAAACAATCTGCTTGGCTTTTATCATTTTAGCTTTCTCTTATACACTACAACACATACAACACAGTAAGCTGTTCACTAAATGCGTCTAACAGCTAGACGCCAGGTTAAAAAAAAATGTTAACAAACATCCAAACAAACAAACATCCAAACATACAAACCGGACCGATCGCCATAACTTGGCTCTGAGCCAAGTTAATGACACATGTCACGTTTACCCTGCAAGGTTGGATCGTGTCCCCTCTCCCCTCCTCCGCTACACGAGTCAGCACCGAAATGAGACGGCCACGTTACTAGGTCACCTCGTTCCTAGTCCAAAACATAGTAATGCGATGGGTGGTTTCAGTGCCTGTTTACCTCACTCTGGCGAAAAAGGTCAAGGCCTTAACAATCACATCTCGCTAAAACTGCACGTGCAAGCGACCCAATTCACACACAAACATATGTTCGTGTCCGGCACCTCCAGTTTCATCTGGGCAATTAACTACCCAGACCATAAGGCAAATAATACATTGAAATCCACAGGATAGGAGGTTGTGCGATCCATGATACCCATTGATTTACCCAGCTTTATTGAAACGCCAATTTATCAATGGCAATGCATTTTCCACAACACAAAAAAGACTGACAATGAACGACTAGTCGCTGATATCATCCATTTTGATTGATGTCAGTTCATACCTGTTTTACATGTGAATGTACAAAGAATGACAGGACTGGTCCCGGTTCTAATAAACCTGATTGAGATTGACATATTTGTAGGGAGAAATAATGGAAAATGTGTTAGCGGAACGGTACATTACATGTCAAACTGTATTTTCTATTGTTGTTAGTCTGTCATACAAACACCTGGGACAGGAGAGCACCATACTCACCCACCAGAAACTATACCAGAGATGCCCTTCCATGCAGGATCATCGCCCATCCAATATACCTGGAAGTTTTTGGTGTGTTATATTCAGGTTTCTTTATCACGTGGCCACGGAGAACACATGTACATTAATATGCTGGGTTATTGGGGGGGGGGGGGGGAGAGCGAAGTGTTTGAAGCATATCATCAAATACACATTCATGAGCAAACTTTCTTTTTCTCAACAAATAAAGACAACTGATGGAAAACTTAAAGGCACTGTGATAATTGTTCGGTAAACTTAGGATATATTTGACGAAGAAATATGCATCTATATCAAAGCTATGGACACATTTCATGTGAGACTAAGCTATCATACAAGGTCAGCTTTCACTTTAAAACTAACCTCTCCTATAGCAGTGTATATTGTAGTCTTCTCTTGAAAAATGAAGTTATTGGGAAACACCATTGGTAAATGCATATGCATGTATCAGAGACTATTTTACACTATCAACTTGCCAATTCGGATGAATTTAGATCAACCGGAGAAGCACCCAGTGAAACACATCCACTAAGCTGCTCAAATTGTTTCTCCTCATATCCACACATTGGGAGCTGGCATGCTCCAACAATTATTCATGCAACTGAAATTTTGCTCCTTTCAATGACAGAAAATAACTGCCTTGTTTATCTTATCATTTCATACTAACCAGCATCAGAAAGATCAAACAGAATATACACATACACAACAACATTATACCTGATTAATATACCTGGACCCAGATAACTTTTTGGCATCCTTAAAGACAGGCACCAAAGCTGCTCAGATAATCAGACACAAGTGGCATAGTGCTTGACGCACAGACATTACACGTTAAACACTTAAAACTGTGGCACATTTAACTATTCATAATGTGACTCCCCATCTATGATCTGTAGTTGTGAAAAATAACCCTCATTAAATGCAGGATTTAATCACCCTTTTATCAGTTTTTTAAATGAAAAAAACCAACTCCATGATTAAAAAAAACGATGTTGGTGCATGATTGCTTGACCATCCCATTCAAGAGATATCATGCCTAGTCCACTAGAGATATCATGCCTAGTCCACTAGAGATATCATGCCTAGTACACTAGATATATCATGCCTAGTCCACTAGAGATATCATGCCTAGTCCACTGGAGATATCATGCCTAGTCCACTAGATATATCATGCCTAGTCCACTAGAGATATCATGCCTAGTCCACTAGAGATATCATGCCTAGTCCACTGGAGATATCATGCCTAGTCCACTAGATATATCATGCCTAGTCCACTAGAGATAACATGCCTAGTCCACTGGAGATATCATGCCTAGTCCACTAGATATATCATGCCTAGTCCACTATTGAGCACTGGAAGTGTGGCATCTTCTTGTGAATAACCACATGACCAACCATCATTGCAATGGGCAGATGCTGCAGGCAACAAGTGTACCTTTCTGTCATATTCAACACAAGTTAAATCGCAAATCATAAGACTTGGTGGCGCAGTAGTAGAGCGTTCGACTGTTATGCGAGAGACAGGTGTTTAAATCCCGCTCAAACAAGCTCACTAACACTCAAACCCACAAACCCAATGCGAATTGGCCAAGTTAATAAGTCACACAGGATTTTTGTAATAGGTATATTTCAGAATTAAAAAAAGAATGCCTTTCATTCTCATGTGATACTTGCAGTTGTCAGTGCTAATCTGGTGTCATCAGCAGTTAACTTGCCAGTGACGGGCAAGCATGTCAACTCAACACACTCTACTCCACCCCTTGCAACTGCTTGAGGGTTATGTTTTTCAGCACATTTAATAGAGTTCCTTGTATCCATATCCTTTTGTTCATACACTACCTCTCATCGAAGAGAGGTGTTTCTCCACCACCTGGTGTATTGGTAGATATCATCGGACTAGCTTCAGGCCTGGGGGTGCGCCGCGATCGCGATTTGGACCCCGGGGGTTGGTCCTGGTTCTGATTCTTGGCCCAGATTTGTGCCATTTTGGCCCAGTCAGCCATGTTGTTAGTCTGAGCATTAGTGGCTGGCTTACGAGCTGAGTTGGAGGAAGAACGTGGCGTTGGTTGGTACTGGGGTGTGGTCATGTGCTGCTGTACTGGGGTGGCCAGGCCGGGCTGCTGCTGTGGAGTCATAAGGACCTGCTGGGCTGGTGTCATCATCGGGGTGAGCAGTGGCGTGGACAGTGGCTGCAAAAACCACACCTTCTCTATCTAGTCACTACACTCACTGACAATGAATTACTTACTTTCCAGAAAGGGATGAGTCTTGCCTACCTGAACACTGCCAAATGGAGTTTGTCCGGCCACTTGAGAGAGGGTGTTGAAGACACTAGAGGGCAAGCCTGAGGCTGCCCTCTGTATGGCAGACATCTCCAATCCAGACAGATTGGGGGTGGAGCTATGATTGGATGTACCAGTCATTCCCAGTGGAGTCTTCATCACAGGTGTACCTAGATAACCACAACAGGTGCATGCCAACAATACAACATGATCAGGATCCAACACACACGTTCTTCACCGACCCTAATCTTTTTCATATTTATAACAATAAAATTCTGTCAGCAATATACAATGAAGTTAGTTTACCAGGAATGGGGTCCCTGAAGTGTTCCTTGAACCAGCGAACAAGTCCATTGAGTGACGGGAATATCTGGCTGCGATAGCGGAGTCCTTCTGGGGTCACTGTCACAAACTCAAACTTGGTTGAGTTCCTGGGGGTGTAAGAAAGGAGAAACTTACCGGGGAACTGTTTGCTGGCACTAAAGTAGTACGGAATCCTGAAACAAGAGGAAGACATGCTTCACACGTTTTCTGAAGAAATGTATTGAATGAAGCATCACAGTTGTTCAGTGCCTCTTACTTCGAGGGGCCTTTGCGTTTCTCCTCCATACAGATCTTGTCCATAATTTCGCGGGAGCCACCCTCGGCATCTTTGTAGTACTTGTAGTTCATTATGTCTCGGGCAAACGCAGCCATGGGCTGTATGTAACGCGCAATGATCTCATCCAAGTCCTCAAACTCCTGTTCCAAACAGATGCTGACATTATCCCAAAAAATATCAATAAGCATAGCTGTTGATATTCATTGTTCAGCTCACAGGAAAGGCAAATCTGAGACCTTATTAAATGCAGCATTAAGGCAGGCAGCTGGCTGTAATGAATGTATAATATGGTGGTGATTAAAGCGAGGATGTATGGCTTAGTTTGAGCGTCTGCTTACCTCACTGTCGATGACCAGCGAGGAGCCTAGGCTGAATGCATTCTCTTTTCCCTCCTCTCTAACGTCTATGTGATGTAGAATACCATCAGCGATCTTCCATGTTACAGTCAGGCGATCACTTCCCTTTGACAGGACAAAGCCATATCCAATCACACATGAATATAAAATTTAATGACAGCTGACTTGAGGATACCATGCCATACAGGCAACCATGGCAACTATCAACAATGACAGCATAACAACAGATGACAGACAAGCAACAAAGATTAACAACAAAGATAAACAAGTCTCACCTTGCTGCTGGGTCTAACAATGACATCCCCTTGTTCCATGTTGGCCATCAGCTTTTCACATTGTCTGTAATCTATGTTGTGGAAGGCAGGGTGGACAATCACTCGCTTGACATAAGCTGAAGCATTGAGAGAACCGGCATCACCAAAAAGAAACGAGAACATTGCATTTTACAAAGAGGTATCTCTACAAGATATGAAAAGCTGGCCTAATCTAAGTTTTATGACAATGATGATATAGATGAAATAGCTAATCGTGAAAGAGGTTAAACGATGTTGAACAAGCTTTTAGTGGCAGCCAGTACTAACTCTGTCTGGCCTGATGTTTCTGCTTATTCTGCTCCCTTTTCAAGTCCTCTTCTTCTTGTGTAAAGTCGTAACACGGATCTTTCTCTAGCCTGCAAGACATCACAAAATATATTCACACACAACTTATATAAAAGATATTAATGCTGCAATCTCACAAATAGGTCATAATTGTGAAGATTTAGCAACAGAATTCTCATATCAACTCACTTCCATTTACTTTCTTTGTCGACCAGATCTGATGTGCGACTTGTTATCTCAACTTGGAAGCGATCGATGTCGATCTTAGTGATACGACAGTGTAATGTCATCCCATTCTACAGGTCCAGAAATGTATAACTCATTCACTGCTTATAGACCCAAGTCAACATAAAATGTGTCATGATATTCAGTTCCATGTTATCATCACTACAAAATATCATCACTGATCTATGTTCAAAATCAAGGAGTCTGGTAAGTTGTAAATGCTTGGTTGGTTATCAATCGCTAGAGATGACATGGGGTGACCTCATAATCTCACCTTGACCCTGTCCTCAGGGTTTGTGACATGTTTGTCACTAAGGAACTTGAGTGGTAGGAATCCTCCGATGCTGTTGTCAAGGCGCGTCCTCACCCCGACAGCCTGACCACGGCATTCCTGGGCATCGAAGTGGTTCCACACCTGAAAGATAATAACCATTGGACAATGTAGCAGCCATCTTGGGTCATGATCTATAAGATCAGTGGTGATCAACTTCACCTCACATCCAGCAAAACAATATACCTTCCTTTCATATTATGCAAATTTAATTATATGAAATAAATAATGTCAATTGAAGTGCAATAACAAGAGCTGATACGTGACTTGCCTCGCTGAGTTCAGGGAAGTCGTTCTTCTTACAGAAGGGACACTGCCACAGCCCAGTGTCATCATGACGGACGGGATTAGCGTTGTCTAGCTGCTCTCCTCCGGGGCGCCGGTGAGCGATGCCAACAACGGTACACAGGACCAGCTTACCTGACAACAATACAACAATCCTAGAGAAACTCGTCACCGACATCAATGTCGCTCAAGTAATCGGATAATACTGAAGGGATGCATTCGCAGAGATTCACAAATTTATGGTCACACTATCTCACAATGAATTGAAAGGATGAACTGCTCTTAAACACCTCCTCTCACCAACCCTTAAGCCCAGCGTGAGTAGAGGTATTACCAATGTAGAAGGTCTGCGGCGTCTCATTGGTGAGCATGTTGAATCGCTCCTCTGATGTTGGACTACGGTAAGGAGCTCGTAGATCTTTGTAGCGGTGGTTCAACTCGGCTCGTATGGCATATAGAGTGATGTGCTTGTCTCCGTAGCCCTGTCATTAAGCATGTACCATGATATCACCTGCTTGATTTTAAAACGCATGTGTAAATTTGTCAACCATCACTGTACACAGGATTGAATGGTAAAACAGCAATGATGATCGCAGCATACAACATCATGGTCATACGAAGACAGCTGATTAGACTCAATGTTCCACCAACCTGAACGCATTACCTGTGTCAAAAGCTGATTGACTCAATGTTCCACCACACCTGAACCAGGGGGAACCACTGTACCTCCCACAGCTCCTCAGGATTGAATGGTACAAACAGGGGGCACTCATGATCTGATCAAGACAGCAGACTCATCCACACACCTGAACCAGGGGGAACCACTCATACTGAAGACAGCTGATTAGACTCAATGTTCCACCACACCTGAACCAGGGGGAACCACTCATTACCTGCCGGTCAAGACAGCTGATTAGACTCAATGTTCCACCACACCTGAACCAGGGGGAACCACTCACCTGAACCAGCTGGGGAACCAGGGGGAACCACTCATTACCTGCCGGTCAAGACAGCTGATTAGACTCAATGTTCCACCACACCTGAACCAGGGGGAACCACTCATTACCTGCCGGTCAAGACAGCTGATTAGACTCAATGTTCCACCACACCTGAACCAGGGGGAACCACTCATTACCTGCTGATTAGACTCAATGTTCCACCACACCTGAACCAGGGGGTCATTACCTGCCCGGTCAAGACAGCTGATTAGACTCAATGTTCCACCACACCTGAACCAGGGGGAACCACTCATTACCTGCCAGTCAAGACAGCTGATTAGACTCAATGTTCCACCACACCTGAACCAGGGGGAACCACTCATTACCTGCCGGTCAAGCTCCTCAGCAAAGGCATCCAGGTCAAGATCTTTGAGGCGTTCTGGGCTTTCTAGAATCTCTTCCAGAGCCCCCGCGGGATTGGCATCCTCTGCCGTGTCATCGTACTCGAGGGCATCAACGGCCATCTTACGAGCCCACTCGTATGTCTCAGGGTGGACACGAGACCCGTCCAACACCTCCACGTATGCCTCAGTACTACACAGTCACACAGACCCAGTATAAGATGCTTCTACACATTTGGCCTCGATGCTTCAACATTGCATGCCTCAAAGATAAGAGTCCAGCAGTGATGTAACTCAGTGGGAGAACTACCTACACCACTAAATTGAGGTGTCTGCCTTACCTGTCTCCCAGGGCATTGGTATCTATCTTAATGAAGCCAGCACAGTTGATAAAGACCTTAGGTCCCATGCGTGCATGTGTCATAGTGACCAACTGAGTCCTGTTCTCCAGTCGGCTGTTGTTCTGTTTGAGTGTCTACACAAAAACAAACCATCTTATCATGGTTATGTCGACCAATTACAAAGGAAGAGCGATTCACGTACTCCGACCATTCGGTAATCACCTATATCTCTATTCCGCTTAGACAGACTCATCCCTATGGTTAACGCGACAGTTTAAAACGAGTCTTAATATGGAGATTTATTTACTAAGTAGAGGCTTCTATTGATATATACTATAAAAACATAACAGCCATAAAATCAGACTAACTACATAGGACAGACTTGTTGATAGTTTGGAGACAGGGTGGTCTGAATTGATCCTACCTTGAGCAGGTGGTAGCCTTTCCTGGGTCCAAGACCACACACAAACTGAACTAGAGATGCGGTGTGGGGATGTGCCACACAGCGATTGACATCGACGCCCACCTCATTGACACGGTTCACAAACTCCAAATAGAGGGCCCCAAGCAGTTCTTCTTTACTCACATGGCTCTGTGGAAAACAGTGGCGTTATGTGCGTTATGATGTGAAGTGTCGTTATGATGCACTGATAGCATGATGACATGATAGACAGGGTACAAGTTGGATGCATCATCACATATCCATAGCATGAAGAGAAGCTCATGTCACAACACAGGGTAAGAATTGTAATGGGGGGGGGGAGGCATTTATCAAACAGACATAGGTAGACATAGGTATGTAAATGTTAACTTCAGGTATTACTCCCAGCTGTAAAAAGGACACTCAGGATTTAGAGTGTAAACAGTATTTTCAAGGCATGCAAATGAGTATATAACGCTACAACAGATCTAGCTTAGATACATTGACATACAGTTTTGCAGGTTTCACAGTATAAAGACCAAAAAGAAGACCTTTGACATTGATGTGCTTAGATAGACTGGTTGATATCTCACCTGTAGTGTGTGATATCTGAAGGACAAAATGTCCTCATCAGGGTTACACAGTTGAGCAAACTCAATGAGGGGATCCTGTAGTCGCCTAGCTACAGAGACTGCCTGCCTCAGCAGCTCGGGGTAATCCCTGAAATCTTGCTGCAATCATGTCAATAATGGACATCAGGGAAGCGATAATGTGGTAAAACAACGTGACTTCATGGGTCACATGTGGTGTTTGGAGGAGAAGAGTACCAAGAGAGGTGCTCACCTGTCCTTTTTTGGAAGAGGCGTAGAGCTTGGCTGGCTCATTATCTACGAGCTCAATGTTGATGGGAACAATTTGGTGCTCTTGTTCGAGATCTACAAGGATGCCACGAAGGTCATCCATTATCTGCATGGCATCCCTGACAAACCGCGGACATGAGATGAAGTCTAATGCAAAGGTTACATGGTTTTTCTCAAAGTTAAAACTGAATAAGTCTCATACCTGGATTCAGCACTTAAGGCAATGACATGGGGCTTCTTGTTCAATATAAACTTTTTTATCAAATCCAATTCCTTTGCCTGTACAGACAGAGTATAATTCAACCATAAATATAAATTCTACTTTTTGCAATGATATGAATCGGCGTAAGAGTTCAATTTTTGCAAGGAGTAAGAAAGAAGAAAGCCGACCTTTTTATCCCGTTCATCTTGCCGCCACGATTCCTTTCTGGTGAGAAGCTGTGTCATCCTCATGAAGTCTGTCACTTCCCCCAGACCATCAACCACGGCCCCAAATGATGCCTCATTCCTATCCACACGTCACACCACCAAGGCAAGTTATAACCAAATATGGATATCAGTTGATTAAAGAACTGTGGAGCGACACCTTTGTTGGATGGCCAAGGAGTGACTGATCACCAGTCTGAGGAGTGATTGTAATTACTCACCTGACTGTTATCACTCGTCTGTAGATTTATTACTCACCTGCCTGTAGAGTGATTGCTCACCTGGCCATTGATTTATTACTCACCTGTCTGTGGAGTGATTACTCACCTGTCAATGTTTATTACTCACCTGTCTGTGGAGTGATTGATCACCTGGCAGTGGATTTTATTACTCACCTGTCTGTGGAGTAAGCGATGCCCATGACTCGCACACCGTGAGAGGTATCAAAGTCCTCATCCTCATCATCCTCCAGGGGCTGGTCCACCTGGTAAGGCGCCACCTTCAGCCAGTTGTACAGCTTGCGGCAACAGGACTACACAGACAGGCACTCATTAATATTAAAAGCTAATATTCCTACTGGTTAAGTGAGCAACATACAATCGTACCCAAGGAAACCCTACCTTGACAATGGATTCTTTAGCTTCCATCATAAGTTTGGCCTTGACCTCTGTCACCATGTTAGGGTAGAGAATGAGAGTGAGAGCTCGTTCAACTACAAGGGCTCGCTGGTCATTCCACTCTTGCACCAAGTGACTGAACTCATCCTTAACAACAAACACCATACATCAATGTTCAGAACACTGACAACCGATTGCATTAAATATCACTGCCAGTAAATGATTGATATCCATGGCTATATGAATGTTGAGTGAACCCTGATTCTTCAGCAATATTTCTCAGGTTGACATCATGTTATATAATGTACCCTTGTGTAGAGCTGTTTGATCTCATCATAATAGGTCTGTATGCGATTGTTGTCTTTCTCGTCAATGTGTATGTCGTACGTCAGGAGGCCGTCATCAGCTGCCTGCCACACCCAATACCACATTTATGTCACAAACGTTTATTCAATTAACACTAGTGTCAAAATAGTATCACCACAGTTGACACCACAATGCCACTTTCTTATACTCGTTCATTAAAATAAAGACCCTAAAGATGATTGCCTATTGTGGGCGTTTAAAGACTATCGCTCAGTGAATCACCACCATCAGGACAAACAGAGCCACTGCCACTTACCAGTTGTATTTTGAGGAATTGGTCTTCAGATAGTTCAGAGACAGGTTTATTCTTCAGGTATTTGAAGGTGTAACAAGGGTGCACTTCATCAATCTCCTACAGAACAGAGGTTGCAGAGTTAGTCTGGAAGAGATGTACATAACCCACCAGGTGCTCAAAAACACCAGAGCAGACTGGGATCCATGAAAAGGAATCGACAAGGTGGTGCGACCACACTGGATAACTGGATTAGTGATCAGAATGCAACTGACCTTGATGCCTTTCTTGGTGGCTTGCAGGCTGATTTTAGCTCTCTCCTGGAATGTTGTGCGAACACACTGTCTGACCTGAGGGTCATGGGCAATCTGCATGGACACCATGTGACGAGCCCCTCTCAGCACTTCATCCACCGAGCTGAACTGACTATAGGACACCAACAAATGTAACCTTCAACATGCCATGTGGCTACGATAGTAACCTATATACCTCTGCGCCTACTGACTGACCTCACTAAATATAGACAATACTAATGATGAATTGATGTGATTAATTGACACTTCTAGTTAGAGGGTATCACAAGAGCTGTATCTCTGGTGGACAACTTAAAAACTGCAAGTCACGATTAACAGCCTTGTGAAATATAATACAGTGTACTTATCTTTTCAAAATTGTTATACATGGGGTACATATCAACCTGCTACATGTCGCTAGCAAACCAGATAAATACAACATGTGTCTTGAATCACACCTGTAATATAGCCCCGAGCGTGGAGGAAACCAGGCCTACCCTTTGATGAACTCTCGTGCCAGCTCCTTGGGTTCCTCTGGATCTTGTTCCACTTCATGACGCTCATAATTGTCTCGAACATTCACACCAAACTGCTCCGGAGTCAAACCAAACTTCCTGGCAAGTTCAGCTGCACAAACATACATTGCAAGTATGAGGATGACAGATAGGATTTTCAAGATGATTGTGTAAAAATGTCCTCAGCGTATTTTATGTAAACAAAAGGAGGAAAGAAAGGCAAAAAAGACTAGGATATAAAAAATTAGACATGGTATTATTCACGACAGAGTTGACATCGATAACTGAGTGATGACCTCATTATATCACTGGAAATTAACAAACTGAAAGATTTCTTTCCTTCATGTCTTATATGTTGCTTTCAGTATAAGCATAAAGAATAATTTATCAAGAATGAACTTGATACACAGACCTGAACAAGTAAATACAATATCCAATGTATTTGCAGCGACATAAACACTACAAGAGGCCAGACTGTACAACAGGTAAGGCAAGGGGCAGTTATAAAGGTAAGCACTAATCAAGATCAGGTTAATTGGGTGTGAGGAGGACAGTAAACTAAAAAAGATTTGGACTGGGAATGAAATCACCCTAGACAAGAGGAGAGGAACAAGAGTTAGTCTGCAGGGGAGTGCCAAGGTCACTGTGTTTGTTACCCTCAATTGTAGAGAGGCGAGTGTTAGCGGCTTACCGAGGCCAGCCTCGGCACACATGGTGTAGCCCGACTTGCGTGAGGCGTGCTTGGGGGCATCATGGTCCTCCCCCATTTCCTCTTCATCACCTTTATCTTCCTCCACATCCACATCGCGCTCCTCCACACCCTCACCACTTGACCTCTTCACCTTCGCTGATTTTTTGCTTTTCATAGCTTGCTTCATCTTCCCGATATCTTGCCCATAGTAAAGTAGAAAATGCTGGTACACATCTTTGAGTTCTTCCATGCTCTGAACATTACGGGCTCTGGAATGAAACCCAGGGCAAAATGTCCATCTTACCAGAAAAGTATATTACGACGTGAGATGATGATGAGGATGGAATTTGGTCAATTGTAGTTTATGTATTTTCAGTGTTTATTACCGGTCAATGTCTTCGTCAGTGAGAGCCCTGATGTGGGAAGCCAGATCAGCTTCAGTCTATCTGTTCAAACTGATACTGCTGCATACGGCCAAATAACCGCTCCAGATTCTGTTTACGATTCCTTAACTGCATCCACTGCACAACACACACAACACACATTGTCTTTGCAAATGATGCAATAAGAGTTATCCATGGGATGTGATATCAACACCATTTATAGAACTCATCAACAACCATGTCAATACCGCCCGCAGCGTACCTTCTCATCCCACTGGTAGACTTTCCAGAGATCATTAATGTTCAGATCAGGATCAACATATTCCTTTCTGTAGAAGGCAATGAAGGGCACCTGTCATAGAGAGAACACAACCGATGGAAAGGCAAGAACAGCATGCAATATACAGAATCAACCTCTCACCTGCATAGTTAAACAATGCTGAGGCAGGAAGTGAAAACTTAACCAAAACACAATGCCTCAAAATGAATAACATTAAGCTCATATAGCATACTAACCTCAAACTGTTGATTCCTCATGAATTTTAATGCCTCGTGTATTTTCCCAACGGTTGATGGTCCCTTGCGGCTTACTCGGGTAGTTGACGAGCCTCGGAACTCTGACTCAGTCTCAAAGTACTCCTGACGTGACAAGGGAGCTTGAACAAAGGCGTTCTTATATATCCACTCTGCTTCCTCCTTCAGTTCGTTCTTCTCGCCAGGGCAGATGGGGATGCCTCGGAGGCGGAACCTCTCAGGCATGTCAGCTGCTCGGATTTCCTGATCGAGGTCTGTGAAATGGCTCCGTTCAAGCTCACTCGGCTCAAACACCTGACACAGCAAACTTGCTGGTTACTTTGCATCTATAGGAGATAATATTGACATTCAATACATATAAGCTTCCATAGCTGCAAAGTCAAAGTTAAGTTTTTCTAATATCATCAAAATGTCAATGAATTCCGTAGATCTATCACATTGACTAATGTCCAGTATAAGCTCAGCGTATAGATTCACCTCGAAGATTGTGGTTTTCTTCGCCCGACGTTTGTTTGCTTTGCGTTGCCTTCTGGCCTCGCGTTCCTCCAAGTCCTCATCTTCACCCTGGCCGTACAACGACATCACAAATTAGCCAATCAGAATGGATCAAACACATCACATGATGTTGTCGTGAGAGGGCTGACTACAATGAGTGAGATGATGAAGCTGACCTCATCCTCTATGTCATCGTCCTCATCTTCCTCATACTCCTCTCCGTATTGCTCAAACTCCTCAAAGTCAAAATCCACTCCAAAGATATCTTGAGCTTCTTGCAATGCCCTGAGCAAACCAGTCAATCAAAGCCCGGATTGAAGCATTGTGTAATGTTAGTATTGAGTAGCTACTAGTGTCAGACGGCCACACTGACTCTATACTCACGCGTCATCGTGGATAATATGCTTCTTCTTCTTGCCTTTACTGACAGGCTGGTTATCATCGTCCACGATGAAATCATCCTCATCTAAGCACCACACCACATCATCAGCAACACAGGGTCTCTGGCAAAGAGATCTGTAACATGCCGATTCATGTCCAGAAAGCATGAATACGACCACTTACCCGATTC
Organism: Urechis unicinctus; assembly: GCA_034190875.2. Classification (NCBI taxonomy): domain Eukaryota; kingdom Metazoa; phylum Annelida; class Polychaeta; order Xenopneusta; family Urechidae; genus Urechis; species Urechis unicinctus. Next base: position 51,206,907 of record CM067356.1, on the reverse strand, counting down.
AGGCTCTGACTCGTCCAGGTTACCAAACTCATGGTCAGGTGCAGCGACTTCTTGATGGTCCATCTCTTCCCCCTCTGCCTCATCTCCCTCAAAAATCTCCCTAGCAATGGCATCTCTGTCGTGCCCCTCCTCATCCTCCTGGCCACTGTCAGCGTCATCCACCATGATACGAATGCGTTTGTGATGCTGCCACATCAAATTACACTCCAATATAATACCACACAAAGTTTAAAAAACAAATTCAGACAACACCAGTAGAATAACACAAACTTTATGTAACCTTGAGATACCTTGAGACATACTGACCTTTCCCTTGCGTTTGACCTTGTGACCCAAGTTCTCCTCTAAGAGTTCATAATCATCATCGCTCAGCTCTACCTCTTCTTCATCAGAGAGGCCTCGCTTGCCTCTTACATGATCATCATCGCCCCCTTCATCACTCTCACCATCTTCCTCAACATCATCATTGATGAGGTCAGGCAGGTCACGGTCAAGGTCATCTCCATCTGTTGTGACAAAAAACAAATTGGGTGGGACACCCAATTCAATTTCTTTTTCAACCAAACAACACTAAACTAAGAGGAATTGTCATCAAGCAGCCTTTTTCATTAGGTCTGAAAAATATAATTTATAACTGAACAAACAATTCATATTATGGTAAGCCAGCTAATTGTGATCATAATGTTGCTTTCTGCTAGTTACAAAAGATTATCACCTTCTTCCTCGGAGTCATCACTTTCGACCACCTGCCTCTTCTTCTTCACCTGTTTCTTCTTGGTTCTCCTCGTTTCTTCCTCAAGAAGATCGCCTTCCTCACTTCCAACATCACTTTCACTGGTTCCCACCTCCGCCTCACTGACCACAAAGTCGGCCATGATGGCTGACGTTGTTCCAAGAAGCTGTCTCCGATGACCTGCTGAGCCAACATCATCCGTTTAAACAATAAATGGCACAAGCTGAACACGTGGTAGATAATCATTCTAACAAGATATGGTGAGAACAAATACTGGTTAACAAACATAATTTTGCTTCCTTTCAGAAACTAAGATTATAGTTTAACTTAGGAGCTTATAGCCATGCTAAGAAGGCTCACTTCTGAAAAAGTATGTGAACACTCCAGCTGTGTATCTTAAAATCACATGGAAATTTGGAGGCACAGTTGCCTTGACCAAAAAGATGTCTCCATTACTTCAACATAAGGAACGTTCCTATATGCTTTTGTTGTTTTTATATGGTAACGCCACATGACGATGGGCATGCGGGAAATGCTCATCACATATGGTCTATAGGGGCAAGCAACATTAGTGCAGCTAAAAGCACTTTGGTTCAGAGGGTTAGCCAGAAATTTCAAAGTGGGTGTCGAAATTTCCAACACTGGCTACGAGATCACAAACCAACTAAAATCACGCCCCATCTCGTAACTGTTAACACCGAAACTCACTTAACTGCAGGTAAACATTGGGTCACATGACGCCCTCGACCAATGATATTTCATTTAGTAATGAAGATAATATACCATTATGACCGCACGGCATAATGTTTTTCGATAATACACTCAAAAACTAAAATGAAACCAAAAAAACGCGCCGTCGTTTGGGACGTCATATGAAAAAAGTCGTCTTTTGAAATTGGCCGTCGTAATGACGACTCGACGGTTACCGGGCTAACCCTCTGCTATGGTTCAACCATGGTTTGTACTGGACATTACTGTCTTAGTAGAGACAAATCACGCTACTACTCAATAATTTTTATATCAATAATCATCGATATCCTGCAGTGGAACTAATTATATGGGCAGGCATGAAAACATGGTCACGCTTGATGAGCACACAGGGAAAACCAATGGAGAAGCTGATAGCTTAATTGATTGAGGCTATAACAAAAACTTACTGGGGTAGTGTAATGGGGTTTATGCTTTTGTTTGTATTTAGTTGCATTTCATCAATAATCGTTTTATACCATGATCATTTGAATATATAGTTCTACACTTATCGCAGCACTGGACTATGACGTGATCAAACCAGTTTCCACCACGACTGTTGCCTTTTTTAACTTGGCGAGTTATCTTGGTCACACTCTGGGTCCTAAGACTCACCAACTCCAAAGAGCCGATCTTGTGCTATCAGCTGGTAAGGTCTTGGCCCCTATGACCTACATCGGCAAATTTATGATGGATCGCCCTCGCTCGTATCACAATGGAACTTCGCGCTTATTTTCTGTCAATCATCTTCCACATTACATGTATCATTCAAGCATAATATTTCATGTCTGTCTTAATCAAACCTTATTGTCTAGTATCTAAGCAGAATCTAGTGTATGGGTATTGCAATGATTCCCCTGGCATGGGGCTATATGGTCAACTGTAGCCCTGCATGGACGTAACATTTCAGTATAACTTCATGGATCGTTAGGTACATTGATTATGGACAAATTTGTCAGATCAACTGTACATTGGTTTGCTGGGTTAAGCATCTAGAAAGTAACATAAATCAAGAGCATGTGAACAAATCTCACACTTCCCTCCAAAAGCTAACTCCATATCGTTGTGGTTATTAAAAAAAAGCCATCTATATGTCAATTTCTCACTTCATGCGAAGATCACATGGAATCTGTCAGCTCTCCGTTCACTAGGTGTTCATGGAGTGGGTTCAACTCGCCCTTTCCAGGCACCATCACACAAGAGCTGCGTCACAGCAGATGTTTTTCAGTTTCCGACATTTTAAGTTTGGATTCTAACTATATAAACTCTGTGGGCGGGTAGAATTTTTTTGTTCTCCACTGCATTGTTGTTTAAAACTTACAATTCTACCAAGACGACTAACAATCGTCACAGAGCGGTTGTGGCAGTACGCGAATCGTGTGTGACTCAAGACGTTATACAAACAATGCACACAGAAAGCATGAGCTTAGCTTCAAGTGCTACCGAGGGGCCTCATTTTTATTTTTGCCTCCCATGCAACACATGATACAATGACTCTGTTTGGATCATCTGCAATTAACAGTCAGACAAAAATGCCCACTCGAAAGTGGAAACAAAAAGGCATCAAATGGCTCCAGAAAAATTAACTGCTTATTTTCACCCGGGTAAGTGGATTATAGTTCAAAGCCATGAATGCTGATAAGTTTTTCATATGAGCACAACACTCGCAATCATTCCCTAAGCACTGACCTCACACTGGAAAAGAACTATGACAATGATGTATCAAATACAATGATTATTACAAATATTAGCCTGATTTTTGGCATAAAAGTGAAAAGTGAAAAGACTTAAATATCTGAGTTGCCCCCACGTATCATCGCTTGTGGGTTCTAAAAAAATGTCAGCCTCTATAGTCTCATAACCCAGGTTTCGGTAGTGGGGTCATACTTGACACTTGGTCTGTTACACAAGCTATATATACTATCTCAACTGTATGGTACATCACTGACTGTACCAGTGAGTACTGCAGAAGCGGAATGAGTGTTATCTCATCAGAACACAGGAACAGAATGAAAGATTCTTCTCTGCGGAAACTTAATATAAACTTTTTAATAGTTCACATTTAGAAGTTGGCCGAGTCTATTTTGTCATAGCAGACATTGGGAAGGAATTTCAACCTTTACAGGACCTCGATCCAGAAAAGTTTGAAGAACTAACTGGACCAAGATTTTTTTTACTGGACCGAAGTTTTGACCACTATATATGGCCATGCTGTACTTTAAAAAATCCGCTTGAAATCTGCTTGTGCGTTTCCGGCAACCACAGAATCACCCGTAGTCGCGTTGCCTGGCGAATGACTAACGAACCGGCGAAAATTGTAAATATTGGGAGAAAGACGAAAGAGATGTGAAACGGCAAATTCTTGGGTTTATTTTCATTTTTGAGGGGGTACTGGCATGTATATTATATAAGAATTTATTACTGGACCAAGGACTGGTGAGCAATCACATTTTTTATCGGACCAAAGAAAAGTTTACTGAATGTCCGACGAGTCTGGTAAACCTTCACAACGTCTGCATAGTTACTATGACAAAGTAGACTCGGCCATAACCAGGGCAGCCAATAAGTGGCTCAATCAAAAGGAGAGAAGGATGTCAAGTTCTCTCTACAAAACGATGTCTAAAAATGAAAAAAAAAAACGTTGTTACAGTGGAGTTTGCCTTCCTAGCTGGAACACTGCTCATCAATGATACCACCACGCATGAAATCGTAATGCATTACTTATGAGTTATGTAAGTCCATGTCAGCAGAATACATCACTCGTGATTATAGCAACGAATTGTGTGATGAAACCAAAAAACTCGCCAGTTTTTACACTTTCGAGCTGTCTAATCCATATGGTGAATTTTTGCATTGCGTTACATTAAGCCGTTGTAGGACAACTTCTAGCCGCGAACGACGGTAATATAAATATATACCGTCGTGAGTGAGGATATGTGGGTCGTGTGGCAATTTTTTTTATTTCGCGTCTCCGCGGCTTACCACCAAGTTGTGTACTTACGTAAATATATATGTCGACAAATGAGATGAATATCCGCTTCTCCGGCCTATTTTGGTTATCCACTGTCTCTTTTAGAATCACAACTTTCGTTTACGGCAGCCCCAGTTTTGGAGATATGACGTCACATTACGCAGTTTCATTTTCACTCGCCATGTGGCTGCAGGTCCCGGAGGAGGGGGCACTTAAGTATATAGAGGTAGTATACATGTGTCGGGGTAGGTTTTTTTCGGAATTGTGTGGCTGGATTAAATCGCCTTTGACGAAATCTCACACGTAAACTAACTCAACTTGTTAATAAACATTCAATTATATGAAAAGTTATTCTTCATATGTACGTGTCTGTAATAATCGTGTATAATTGGAACTCATGTATTGTCGCGCCGCATTTGGTTACGATCATCGCACGACGTTAATAAACGTCGTGCATGGCTAGACAACTTCATGAACCAGGTCGAGGATCACTGCAGATTGACGTACGTCCCTTAAACGAAGGACGTACCTAGTTCAATGTACGTCGTCCTTCGTTCGGCGGACGGTTGCAATATGCGCGGGGTCCCGAGAATAATCTAAATTACGAAGACTCGCTAACGTTTGTATTATCACGGGTTCGTTTAAATAGATTCATGACATCACGGACTAAATTTAGCTCCCAGAAACGGACCTCCTAGCATTGTAGGGGTTCCCCAACAGCTGATTTCAGTCAAGTGGACTGCTGTGTCCGAGCTCATCGCCGTGTTTGAAGCCGTTTATTCGACCCTACAATACAATCTTAAATGTTAATAACAGTGTCTGGTAATAACTTACTTTATAATGAATTGTTTGACGAAGTTTGATTGAATTTGTATGTCCGCCTAGCTTAAAAACCGACTTTGAACAAATGAGAATGTAGAGTCAACACTGTCATACGTCAATCGACGTACGCTGCGTCCTTCGATTCAAGTACAAATCAAATAAATGAACAACGTGCATTTCGAAAGTTTGTCTTGGTTACAACATATCCTTTGTTGATATTTTTATTTATTTATAATAATATTCACCCTCTCTCCTTGTAACTGCAAAGTGCCATCCAAAGACCTTCTCGGTAAGTGATGCGATCCATGCATGTATTTGGATCAAAAACATTGAATTTTGCATACTAAGATAAGCTAGCATGTTTGCATTTTCCCACATTTTGTAGACAATGATCATTAATCTGCATGCTTTCATTTCATTAACTGAATTCAGTTCAGTACCTAATCTTCAATCAAACATTTTAAAGCGTTAGAAAGTGGGATTATACATTTATAGATTTTTTGTATCCAACACAGAAATAACTTTCTACGTTTCTAAACATGATGGTTACATAACTTGAATCAAATGCTTTATATTGTTGTTGATGAAATCAAAGTCAATTAAGGTGCGAGTTGAGTCAAGTAAAATAACATATTTTGATAATTCACAGGAACACAAATGGAAACATTTTGAGAGAGCATTTCAGTGTTGGTAGCATTTTTACTGGCTGCTAATATTATTCATAATTCCACAGGACTATTCTCCTTTGTGAATTTGGTAAACAAAAAACTAAAAAGAAGCAAATACTGTCTTGAGACTCTCATTTGTTAAACCAGACCTCGATTTAAGTACGCCATCGTCCTTCGTTTGACGTACGGCGACCTTTGCACCTCGGGTACACTTATAATTTCCACAATACCTGAAGTTGCGGACATACAATTTGATTAAAATTACTTAAAAAGACTAGAGGAATGAATATTTTATCGGGAGAAAGGAGAATTAATACCCTACTGTTTAATTAAAAGAAGATACGATGAAACAAAGACACGACAATCTGGAAAAGATCGCATGCGTTGACATACAGTCAGCTGATGGAGACTCCCAAAATGACGCGGGTAGGGAATTTAGCATTCTAAATATAGCTAAATGTGTCATGAACAGGGTCACAATAACGGTTGACCAATCAAATATGCTGTAAGAAAAAATATGAGAGAGTTACTGAAGCACCCTCTGAATGGCTGAACTGATCTTGTCAGCGGTGATCCCTGACCTGTGAACGTCCTGTGCCTGTGGTAGGAAGGCTGTTGTGTGTGGCACTGGTAGCTCTTTCGAACTAAGTACGGGAGTATGCACTCCCTCTTAGTTCTGGCGTCCAACGGTAATTCCCGACATAAGTCAACGGAATTATCAAGAGTTCCGCTGCTTTACCTAGTTTTAGCTAATAAAATCAACTCACCAAACATTTATAGGAACAGAAGCTGAATTTCAGCAACAACAGTATCCTGTGAATTAGTATTTTGGCCTAAAACACACCAAACGGTAATATCTGAGCCCGACTTGGCAACATGGCGGCGGAAACTAACCAGCGGGAGGATACACCAATTGGAACATAGGCGAGACAGCTCACAAGACGCGGGTTCACGGGGACCATTTGTGGCACGAAGCTAAAAGCTAAAATGACCTTGTCTAACATGTAGAAAAGGCCATTAACATTCACTGTCGCCGAATCACGAAGAAAGCAACGAAAACCTGGGGAAAAGGCGACAGGAATTATCAGCAATAGTTTTTGCCTATGTTCTCACCGCCTTATTTACATCGGAAGTTTCTGGGGCTGTCTGGGATATCGTCCTCCGCGCTTGTATTTCGGAAGAAAATATCACCGGTAAACTTGGAAAGTTATCGAAAATATAGTTTTCCGCAGACGATAGGAATATGAAACATTATCTCGAACCGAATTAGATAATAACTTTCGACACTGATCGCCCGAAACTCGTCAGAACATGCATATTTCGTGAAAAAAGTGGTGAGTTCTGGGTTGATCGAATGCATCGACCAAAAAATTTAGCTCTATCTGTTGGACCGACAAGGTGATAAATAGAACCTGACGTTGGTCTTTTGGGCTAGGCACTGGCGGTGTTGCAGTTGGTCTAGTAAACGTTTAATAATAGTTTGATGAATTTATTCAATACTTATGAGTTAGCTACATATGTATTTTGATTAAGATCTATTCTCAAAATACAAGCTTAACTTACAATTCTCACCAGGAACTTTGCGACGCAAATTATCCTGAAATTATATATGAATGCGAGATACACACAAGTTCGGTTTACCGGAAGTCATCAAAATGGTGTGCGCTTATGTAGGGAGGAGGCACTCTCATTTTGTGTGTGGGCCCATTTCGCCGAATGTGATAAATGTGTTGCCTTTGTTACTTTCATAGATACATATTGTTGCTGCTTAACAGTTTCCGTAATGACATAATAAGTAATTGAGTATATTATTATATTCAACTTGTTTGGAAAAAATGTCAATATTGTTCAATTGATTAAATATAACCAAATCATAAGGTTATATCAAGCTAACTGTAATACATAGAATTTGGATTTGTCTTTCGTGTCCACGGTGTATCAGAATCCCAAGGGCCAATGGCTATAAAACTGCTGGAGTTGAGCGGTTGATTGTGAAGGGCACTTTATCGTCCAATTTTACTACGTTCTTTCAAGGAGTGACCTAACTAAAGGTTATAACTCCTTGGTTCTTTATAACAATTGACGATCTGCTACTTAAGATTTCTTTGGTTCCGACGTAAGATTTGCAACACTATACCACCAAAAATGTTCTGTTTACCTTTCTTGATTTCAAAACGCCAATTAGCTGAACTGTTAAAATTTAATTACATTATTCATATGGTCAGCGGGTTATCAAAAATACATTTGTCGCAGTTTTATCGATCCACTAATGCACATACGAGATGCTATCAATTTTTTTACCCATTTTAGTATTTTCTTTGTAATTCCAGTGAAACTTTACGTGTTGTCTCGGGCTATATAGTTTAAAACGACTTATCTTCCACATGTCAGTCCACGCAGAAGAAGTTAAAAAATGAATAAATATTGTAATCATAATGTCTATCACTCTTGATGTACTTGAAAAGAAATAACTGTGGATATATAACCATAAACACTCAGTTTCTCAAGATGGACGCCAAGAATGACAGCCAAAGGCAATATAAGAAATATTTGTTGGATTATATTAATAAAACCACCCCTGAGTCAGCTCCCGATGATCTTCTGTTCAAGCTCGAGTATTATACTTTGAACGAAGATGATGTCATTGGAGAATGCTTAGCCATTTGTCAACAGGAACTGAAGTATGTTCTCTGGTTCATCTGTTCATAATTTCAATTAGCCCAACACTCAACAGGCAACACTGCAACAGACCAACAGTCGATCGGGTACTACCTTGTTGTGTCAAGAGGGAGCACAAACTCCACTTGGTTCAAAAGAGCTAATTTCAGCCATCAACAATACAACAGCGTTGGTTTAGTTTCATTTTCATATCTGGGTTTAACAGTTTAAGTTTCGGCTTGTTTCATTGTAATCAAATACTAAAAAATAGGGTGGTCAATCAATTTTTCAAAGTAGATACCCCAGGGAAGGTATCTTTGTAAGCATTCCAAAACTGTATCCAGTTTTGTTGTGGGACCATCCGTTATTAAGCGCTGCCATGGCAGATTGTATGTCCACGAAAAGGGGTCGTCTTTGTACATCTGCCTCAAAAACTTCCACTTTCCTGTATGAAGTATTTTCAAACAGCTGTTATATATTATTTAGACTCTAAATGGCCTTTGTAACAGTTTAAATGTGATTTCATTGAGCTGCTTGGCCTGATAAAAAAGGTCATGCAGTTTAAATGTGATTTCATTGAGCTGCTTGGCCTGATAAAAAAGGTCATGTTTATGCTACATAATCATTAATGCTCTCATTCACCATTAGTTATCTTTCGAACACCTTATTACTACATAGATGTAAGCTTTTAGCATATTGTGAGGAACCTGTATATTTATTATGGGCAATTTATAACTTGATATTTGCTAGCTTGCCTGATAATTGTCTTACGTGTCTGAAACTTGGTAATAATTAGGACCTACATGTCTCCTATACACCAAACTATCTAAAACATGACCTTTAAAGCATTAAGTATTATTTATCATCCCTTTGCCTCACCTACCCCCTTAATTTGAAACTTAGTGCCTGTAAATATAAAAAATATTACTTTCTGATTGATCTTACCCTACCTTTATCCTATAAATCACGTATAATGTACTCTCAAGTGATGTTATGCTCAAATTATAAACCACATTATGGGAAAATGGGTGAAAAAAATATAAGGGTTCCTTTTCACAGCAAGTTGAGTCCTGGCACCATGTCAAGGTAGGTACTCAAGCCAGGGTACTTAACTATAGGGATGAAATGGCCATAGCAGTCAACTATTGGTTGTGTTTCTGTTTGCTAACATACTATGTATTATTGATATTTGTTTATTGTTAGCTGTAAGCGCTAACAGATAGACTGGTTGTATTTGATGATGAGCAATTATTCCACCCCATCTTTACTATATTAACACTTAGCCAACATTAAGGTCATTAACTGAAACAATTGTAAGCAAATATATGAAACACCTTTATTTAACAAACAGCAAACAATACAACATAACTGCAGCACTTGTTGAAAACTTGACTATTCGGGCAGACTCTTTACCTCTTAGATAAGTAGTTATCTGTTGTGGGTTATGACTGAAACAAAAATGGAAAAAAGAGTGAGTCGAGGTAACTACCTGGGATAACCGTAGCTCCAGGTAATGCTCAGAGAACCCAAATTACATAAAATCAAAAGTTTATTTTTTGAAAAAATGAAGTCTAAGCACAAATCAGCACTAATTATCTTCCATGGCTTTGTGAGTTAAAGAGAAATTGGTGCTTTGAAGAGAGTCAGGAAAATCCCAATCCCTTTGTGTTAAATGTGAATGCTCGACCAACTTCATATCCCGCAACATATAATCACTTACCACAGACTAGTACAGAAAAGAAATGGGTATGTTTAATATTGAGCTTTGGTTCTCAAAATATAGTTATTTCCTAATATATATAGGGCATATATTTTGGCAATAAATACAATTTGATGAGAAATATTGAACGAAGGGTGGAAATCATAAAATGAGTTAAAATATTGCAAATATGTTAATGTCAACAGAATGTAACATAGAGCAAAATTTCAGCACTCTTTTCACCGGAGAAACAAATATACCATTATATTTATAAACTTCTTTAACTTGAGTCAAGATTAGGATCAATAGAATGCAACATGGAACAGAATGTTCAGTCTTTGTACTGTTTTTAAACTATTATCACTATCTGCAAATCTACCAATGAATATGTCTTTGACCTGACCTGACCTGATATGTACAAAATTAGAATGAAGCACACATAATTATAGCAACGTTAATATTTGACAACATAATGGACTTATTCTTGAAGTGCCACATTTAATAGATATTGATATCCCTGCTTTTGGGACTATGTCATGCATTGGGATAAGTATTGACACATGCACCCCAACTTATTTCATTCCAGAATTATATAAATAACTCATCATTAGAAACTTGCACACTTGCTGCAATAGCCATGACTAATTCAGAGTACCTTAACGAGTTGTTACTCGCTGAAATTCTGGCTGACGACAGCGTGCTTTACCAAAGTCCACGCGGAAAGGAATTTTCGTGCGGGCTTGTTTTCAGCTGCTTGTGATATGGTTGGTTTGTCGGAGGGCTATGGGCTGAATATTTGACCGGTCGGGACAGTATCATGTTCCCGAAGCCGAGTGAATGGGGTGAATTGGTTATAACACCTGCGAGTCATCTGGGTGTAAGGCAGAAAATCACATTTTACATCTTTTAAATATCGATTTAAATGCCATTCACTCAGATTAGGATGTCGTTTTCATTTTTCTTTAATATTCTGTCATTCAAATGTAATTCTTATGAATATTCAACCCGTGCGACAAGTTTCTGTCAACCACATAAATACCGCCACAATATTATGGGTAATATTAACGCATTATTCCCATTCGCCTATATGATTGATTTTGATATCATATGAAAGAACTTATCTTTATTCACAACATATCTAAACAGCAATGTCTGCCATTTGATGGTTTGCTGTCGGCTGCCAGTTCCACCAGAGCACCAAATGGCACCAAAACGGCTTGTCCAAACAAAATCGGCGCGTCGTTCGACCACCCTATGAATAATAATCCAGAATTTTTGCAAACTGAACCGTTCTGAAGGGAAAATCTCTACACCTTGTTTGCCCTCCAGCATAGCCCGTCATTCTTCATATGTATGTTGAGTGTTGGCATTGTGTATGATTAGTTTTGAACACTGCAGGACATCACTATTGGCAAGGCACTCGCCCCTGGTGTTTTGATAATCTGATGCCAACTTCTACAGCACAGATGTGAGAGATCAAAAGTAGTAAATAGGGCGGACACTGTCAGAGGAAGAGTTTCTTTGCCTTACTTCACTACTGCAACGTTTTAAGTCACTTCTGCCATAACAGTGCAAAAAATATTAATACAAACTCTGTGATGGAAAAGTGGGATAAAACCCTACAGAAAGCAAATGTTCTTGAGTGAGCTATAAATTATTTATAGCTCACTCAAGAACATTTACTTTCTGTAGGGTTAAATGGTAACTGACTTTTTACGATTGGTCAAAATGTCGCTGTTTAACAGTATAAGCATGTATCCAGATTTCTTTAAAATGATTATTTTGACTGAACTAGTGATTATAATTCAGGTTTTATACATGTGGCCAACATTATGAAAGTTGTGATGTCACTGATTGGTGCAGGGTAACTCTTAAGCTGATATGTTCTCTCTGTACTAGGCTATAAATGCCTGAGTGTTCACACATTATTGCAGTCATGAATCCTCAGACTTTTATTGACTTGTGTTCTTGCCAAGTCACCAGTTCAAATATGTTTCTTGGAAGGCAGGTGGGCAAAAGCAGTCTGTCCCTTGAATTGATTCCCACTTCCTGGTTGTTATTCCAACCCATTGTAATGTCCCTCATTAGCATGAATGCTCATCATTGCTGTGCAGGGAGTTCCCACAAGAGTTAGCCAGGCGTGTCAGCTGGGCTACGTTAGATCGGATACAAAAACATGGCATTAAGCCATGGCTATGTGCTCCTATAGCAGAAGAGGAGTTCTGTGATGATGAGAGCAGCAGTGACACGGTGAATATCGGTGATGACACCAGCGTCACCACCACCCCAGCCCCGTCACCCCGATGTCAGTTGCTCCTCTTAGTTTCCCACCATCATTGCTTCTTGGAAGTTATACAATATGTGCATTACAATGAAATGATAAATCCATGCTGAAATAAAAATTCTAATCCACAAATATTTGACAATAATCAACAATGCATGAAAATAACTTGTTGACCATTAACTTTTGTTAAAGACTATTGTAATGGTGAGATGAATTGAGTCAATGGTTACTAATGCCGTGTTTTGCTTTTGTTTATTTTGTAGTACTCAGGATGGAGAAGTTCATGTTTGATGTTTTACGGCAGCTCTATGACATCTGTAGGACATGGGGCCAGGAGCTGCCCAGCGATGTCAGCGAACATGGCGTGGCTGGAGTCCCTGAGATGACTGCTCATGGTGTCAGAAACACCCGGCGTAAGATGGAGGACAGACACATCACAGTGACTCACCTGGATGACTACCTGGCTCCTGTAAGCTCCTCCCTCCCGCTCTCTTCACCCAGACAGCCCGCTTATGTGGTTGTTTTTTCATAGACATTCCTTCATCAACCAATGTTCATTATTCTCATTGGGCAATAGAAGACCTTTGACAAGGCATTTGAATACTGAGCTCCGTGCAATATGACAGTACCGTGGTGATATTAAATCTCTCCTGTTTCTGTCCTATCCTGGAAGAGAGATTGAGAATGTTGTATGATTTCAGAAGAACCCAGACGCACCAGAGAAAACTGTTCACTACTACGGTGTCTTTGATGGACATGGTGGTGTGGAGGCCGCCATCTACTCTGCTGCTAACCTCCATGTTAACCTAGCTCAGGACCGAGAGTTCTTCACAGATAGACCAGCAGCTATCAAGCGAGCCTTTGAAAAAACAGACCAAGGCTTTGTTGTTAAAAGTCAGCATGAGGTTTGTATGCTTATGGATCATATAATGCTTATTCTTCTTTGATTTACCTCATATATCAGAGTATTTGATTTTGTATTTAAAATAGTACATAAACTTGATTTCAATACATGCATGGGTGAAGAATGACTGTTGTGGCGTGTAGAAGCTGCGCAGTGGTTGTACAGCCCTCATCATGACGCTGGAGGGCAAGCGTTTACATGTAGCCTGGTGTGGAGACTCCCAGGCACTGCTGGTAAAGTCTGGCTGCTACCAAGAGGTGATGGAGCCTCACAAGCCAGAGAGAGAGGTCAGTAGACTATGAATAAGAGAATGAGGTCAGTAGACCGTGAATAAGATAATGAGGTCAGTAGACTACAAATGAGAGAATGAGGTCAGTAGACTACAAATGAGAGAATGAGGTCAGTAGACTACAAATGAGAGAATGAGGTCAGTAGACTATGAATGAGAGAATGAGGTCAGTAGACTATGAATGAGTGAATGAGGTCAGTAGACTACAAATGAGAGAAATGAGGTCTGTAGACTATGAATGAGAGAATGAGGTCAGTAGACTATGAATGAGAGAATGAGTTCAGTAGACTATGAATGAGAGAATGAGGTCAGTAGACTACAAATGAGAGAATGAGGTCAGTAGACTACAAATGAGAGAATGAGGTCAGTAGACTACAAATGAGAGAAATGAGGTCAGTAGACTATGAATGAGAGAATGAGGTCAGTAGACTATGAATGAGTGAATGAGGTCAGTAGACTACAAATGAGAGAAATGAGGTCAGTAGACTATGAATAAGAGAATGAGGTCAGTAGACCGTGAATAAGAGAATGAGGTCAGTAGACCGTGAATAAGAGAATGAGGTCAGTAGACTACAAATGAGAGAATGAGGTCAGTAGACTATGAATGAGAGAATGAGGTCAGTAGACTATGAATGAGAGAATGAGGTCAGTAGACTATGAATGAGTGAATGAGGTCAGTAGACTACAAATGAGAGAAATGAGGTCAGTAGACTATGAATGAGAGAATGAGGTCAGTAGACTACAAATGAGAGAATGAGGTCAGTAGACTATGAGTTAGAATGAGGTCAGTAGACTGAGTGAGAGAATGAGGTCAGAAGACTGTGAGTGAGAGAATGAGGTCAGAAGACTATGAATGAGAGAATGAGGTCAGTAGACTACAAATGAGAAGTGCACGCCACGTACCAGCTGGTCACCCTGTGTTTACTTGTGACATTTTCAGTGCATGTAGAGTGCCATCTTGTGATCGTTACTAAGATGATTACTTCGGATGAAGCTCAGGGCTCGAAATTAACACCCGCCCGCCCGCCAATGGCGGATGAAATTCAATTCGGGCGGGTAAATAATCACAACTAGCCGCCCGGCTTGCGGGCAGATTTTTTCCGCGCTAGCACGACGCGCACAGTTCAATACAACAGCAGCGGGGCTTGTGTGATTAAGCGCCGCTTGAACCATAAACCCGACAAACACATGAAATAAGAAACTTCTCGGCTGTATACTATCATGTCTTGTGTACTTTATTAACCCATAGTATGTACACTGTTGAATAAACCGATGACATAGATAGGCTCACACAAAAAGTTATACTACTAATGTGTCTCGATTGTTTGTGAAGACTTAATAATCCATAGATCAGGGATCAGCTGGCTGCAGTCGGTGTTAAATTATGGACCCATCACGATATCTGGTGTGAAGACAAGAACATAAACAATAGCCAACCCCACTCCCTCCCAAGCTATCTAATGGCAGCCTATCATATTTAAATACAACATGCACCTACTGAACGCTTACTTGGCAACAACGAATCTCGCAATTTCTTGTCTGTTGACAAATTTTATTGACCTGCTTTTCCATCGCATAAAGGCATTTTTTATTTGAATTCATTAATTTGATTTACCATGTATCATCTGTGAATGGTATTCATAAAAATTGAGATAAAAGCCAGGTTATGCAGAAAAGCTGAACTCATGCATCCAAGAACATTTGCAATGATTATCGGTTTTCTGCCATTTTGGTATACAAATGGTTCGTTATTTCTTAAAGCCAGGGCTAGCAATGGGTCGGTTTTTTGCAATGACCTTGTATACCAATGGGTCCGTATTTTTGACAGCGAGGTATAGCAATGGGTCATTGTTTTGCAATGGGTATACAAATGGATCAGTATTATGACAAACAGGAATAGCAAGATGTCTTTAATTAACGTATGAGCCTCAATATTGCGTGTTTGCTCGGGTCCCCTGGGTCAATGGTGGCCAACCCCAGCTGCCGTCAGGGTCGTGTTTTTTCAGAGACAAGTTTTATGGCATGATAAGCAAACAGAAAGGTCAGGTCCATACATTCTCCTTCCCTTTCCGGGACCAGCGATTCCCCCCGGATGCGACAAGGAAGGATTTCCGTTTGCCTACCCCTCTAGCCCAAGCCGGTAACCATCCATCCCCAAGAGAATTGCCTAATTGCTGTCAGCACCTTGACATTATCAAAGTTGCCCAGTTGATAACGTCGTCGAGCGTGGGAACGGTGTGAGAATCCCAGTGCGATCGTGTATGCACAATTGGCAGCCTTAATAAACGTACTTTTTCATTCTGAATCGTTAGTTCGGTATATGGATGGGTCCCTTGTAGCTCCTCGAGGTAGTCTAGATATGATTTGGGATCATTAAATTTTGGTATATGTATTGGTGACCCTTTTAAAAAAATTGTATATGAATGGGTCTTTTTTCAGAAGATTTGGTATGTAAATGGTTCCCTTTACTCACTTTGGCTTGGTATAGATATAGACTGTTTTTTGTTTCCCATGCCGGCACACCCCAACCCTTTTTCAACGAGAGAAATATTAAAAAACATTAAAAACTCGTACATTTTTATTTTTTACCATTATTTATAAATTAAAATGTAGCGCCGGTAGAAAATTTGTAGGGCCGGTAGAAAATTTGTAGGGCCGGTAGAATTTCAAGGTTACCGGCCCGCCTGGCCGGTAAAGAATCTGGCTAATTTCTAGCCCTGAAGCTGATATTATACTTTTCGTGCAGGTATATTGTTTAATGCTCAGCTATCCATAGAAAATTGCATATTCACATACAATGAACCGATATAGCATTCTCGCCTTGTTTTTCTCTACTTATATATAATAGGATGAGAGAGTGAGTGAGAGAGAAGGGGGATGGGGGGTGGAGGGTCAGTAGAAAACAAGCTGGAGGAAGGTCAAGGTTGGCAGAATGTGAAGCTGAGCAGAATGCCAGAAATATAAGCCATTTGACCAGGCTTTCATTTGGCCACAATTAGTTTTCATAACATTATTACAGTAACCCTGAGGTAATGAAATGTTGTATCTTGGCGTTATTTACAGGATGAGAAGAAGCGAATAGAGGATCTAGGAGGCTGTGTGGTGTGGTTTGGTGTGTGGCGAGTCAATGGAACACTCTCTGTCTCAAGAGCTATAGGTAAATACTCATCTTCCTTTCCATGCTATGGTAAGTGTTACCTGTCCAATCAGGACTGTTGTGAGACAGGTGTAACTGTTTCTGTTACAGGTGATGCTATGTACAAGCCATATGTGTCTGCTGAGCCAGACATCACTACTATAGACCTACAGGGTGATGAGGAGTACATGGTTCTGGCTTGTGATGGACTCTGGGATACAGTCACCCCACGCGAACTCGTCACCCATGTCTACGACTACGTGCAGAGAAGTGACCGTAAGCAGCTTGCTATGGCTCTCATTGAGCTTGCACGAGATAATGGTTCCTCTGACAACATCACCGTGATGGTAGTCTTTCTGAAGGATCAAATCAGCCCCCCTAATCTTCCACCCGAAGAGAAAGCAACCGAAGATGCTTCAGAAGGTATTGAAAAAGAAGATGAGCCAGAAAAAGAACCAACCGTGAAAGAGGAGGAGTCTGAAAGTGAGAAAGAAGAAGAGAAGAAAGATAAAGATGAATTAATGGATGGAGGTGATGCTGGGGTGAACAAAGGTCGTCATAGAGATGATGATGATGACAAGGGTCATGGGGGTCAGTCTCCAATGGGGGGTAAATCTGGTCAGGGAAATCCTGGCTGCAGGAATTTCAGTAGTACTCAAGAGGGTCAAGGTGGAAGTGGAGGGAGTCCGGGACATGGAGGGTCAGATCAAGGTGACTATAGTCAGCAAAGAGGTTCATGTCTCCAAACTATCAGCGAGCAGTCAGAGGAGTGTGTCACTCATGATCCAAGAGTGGGGGATTTTTGCACAGACTAGTTGAGGATATCAAGTTCATTGATGAAACCGATGAGGAAAGTGCATGTTCCGGAGAACAAGGCATGCATGATGCCAGGACTCTAGCTGTATGTAATGTTGGTGCAGATCAGGTGAAGAAAGAAGAAATAGCTATTGATTCAATATGTGGTCCTTTGATATTAGAGGAAAGCAGTGAGACGGATAGCCCTGTCAATGTGCCGGCCACTACAGGCCTCGGCTCGGGGGATAGCATCAGCAGTGCTATGGGTCTGACGATTGAGTCTGGGGAAAAAACGTCGGCTGAGCCCATACAGTCGGATGCTTCGACCCCACTGGAAGGCAGTGAGAGCAGAAGCAGTCTGAGTCAGGATGGCCTTGCTTTGATGGCTCAAACAGCCAACCGATGCCTCAGTGCTCGTCGCTCAAAACGGGCCCGTAACGCTCATCGTAGGAACAACAAAGACGATTGTCGACCTGGACGTGACAAAGCCACGGTCACCACCCAGACAACTCCAACGGGCACCAAACGCCACAACTCAAGGAACAGCAGCAGTACAGCATCCCGTAGGGCCAACCAGCAACGCAAGTACTCAGGCACTGAGTTAGTGGGGATGTTGACTGGACTGGGTCAACATAATACATACAGACCTCGCTTCAAAGCAAATCGGGGCCAGTGGACTGTAGCAGTTGAAATAGATGCCAATGAAATCTTACAGCTGGAAAATTTACAAAATATAAAGCATGGTAGAAAGTACTGATGAGGGATCAAGAATTTGGATCATTATTTAAGTTATTGATTATTATTACTATTAGTTTTATTATAAGAAACCACTATGAATGTGGTTCTGATGAACTGTCATTGATTCTAGCTTCTTTCAAATCTTTTTAGGCCACCAACATTGATGCAGGTAAATGTCTGAGGTGAAACATAGAGGTCTCTTGGTGGGGATGGGGGTGTGGGTGAATGAAGCTTATTTAAACATGGTTCTTGTGTATATCTCAGTCAACTTCCGGGACCAATTATGAAGTTCTGAAACAGAACTTTCTTGCCCAGCTTTTTTTTAGGTACATCACCCTTGCATTTGTTACTAAGAACACCAGTTTGTTCTTTTTGCACTAGTGCCATACACCTTGCAGTCATAGTCAACAGTTTTCTGTTCCTGTCTAAATTGGATTGTGCATAGTGTGTTCTTCTTGTCCTCTCGGGGACTCTTACTTTTCAGCATTTCTCGGAGTGTAATAATTGGAATTGCTCAGAACATGTGGTTGAACATGTACAATCAATACTTGTCTATGACATTTGGTTGTACAATAAGGCTTTATTTTTATGCAACTTGTGTAGCGTTCTGCAGCTGGCTGGCAGCCTAGAACAGGTCACTGTAGCGTTCTGCAGCTGGCTGGCAGCCTAGAACAGGTCACTGTAGCGTTCTGCAGCTGGCTGGCAGCCTAGGTCAGGTCACAGATGGCTGGCAGCCTAGGTCAGGTTACAGATGGCTGGCTGCCTAGGTCAGGTCACAGCTGGCTGGCAGCCTAGGTCAGGTTACAGCTGGCTGGCAGCCTAGATCAGGTTACAGCTGGCTGGCAGCCTAGATCAGGTCACAGCTGGCTGGCGGCCTAGATCAGGTAACTGAAGCTCCTGGCTACACACAGATCTCACCCCTGCCTTGTTATAACTAATCTCTTGATTATTTCATATCAATATTAAAACCTTGTATTGTCTGGTGTCTTTCAATTACTACCCAAGCAGCAATATACAGCCTCTGGTTTTGCAAAGTGAAATGTATTGAGTGAGCACATGTTGTTTTGGTGCCATATGTTATGGTAATAATCTGTTCTACCTGTTTATGTTGAACACCAGAAAACTACACATTAGGCTGAACGAATTACTGTTAGGGAAATCCAGTTGTTCATTTATAGAAGTGTGTAAAGTAAGTTCTTTACCTAAGAAGCTCATAGAAGTGGGTCTGTATATAAGCTTTAATATAAAAAAAATTACTGAAATATATCTATTCATGTGTCATTCGAGAGAAAAGTGTTGTTAACAGGCCGTGACTCTCAATGGAAGCTCTGACATTATAAGCAAATATCAACACATAGTATGACAACAATATTTTTATATGAAGTTTGGCTGAATATCCAGATGTGAGTAGTTTTGATAGGATCACTCCCTAAACAGCTGATCCAGTGATTGCTGCCAATGTACAGCTTGTTTATATTTTGTGTTTGTATGTTTACATATGTATCAGAAATCTAGATTTGTGTAGCAGATTTAAGTGAATGCTACCTCCTCCCCAGGCCCCTAGCTACCAGGCAGGAAAAGCATGATTTTTACAACACCTTGAATTGGTTTTTATTTTGCTTGGTTACGTATTTAGACATGTTTGGTGCTAGTTATAAATTGAGCTGTCAATAAAAGTATTTAATCAAGAAAATATGTGACTCTTTATCTCATAGAATGTCAATGTAAGATTGTATCTCTGTAGGGTAATGGATAAACATTGCCATAACGTTCCGACTTACCTGGTCTGTCCATAAATGAAATGCTAGCACTCATTATTGTGGGCTGTCTTTGTATTGCACTTGGAGGCGGTCCTGAGATATTTGTCAACAGACTTCTAATGAATGTCACTTGTGTACAACACATCTTAGACACCACTTAAATGACTGACAGCATGGATTGTACATGGCAAGCCACACCACTGTTTCCATGGTGCATCTCAACAACTAGCTCCATGTTGGCACCTCACAACCATCAAGTACAGCTGAACCTTGATGCACCACACAAGGTTATGCCAACACAAATGAGAAGACAGAAGCATTCCAAAGTAACATGGAAGTATGTAATACAACCTTATGCAACAAGCAAGAATACACGATATTAGTACAATGAAAACATCCACACATATATCATGACCTTATACTAGTGAAAGGAATGTAGGTTATTAGATTGTTGCTCCCATGGTGTCTTTGTTCTTGTACCAACTACATACAGTGTTAATGTCACAATAATTGGTCATAAATGGAGGGACTATCGCAGGACAAAGACCACATACACTCCATATAGCAATCGGTACACAAGCATTATTTACGTACTGACCTCCTTACATATTTTCAGCAATTAACAAAAACAATTTGTATTTCTGTAGCATAGTGATAATTTTAAAGAGTTATTCGAAACAACAAGCAACATAGCGTAGTATTTCACAATGAACTGATAAATAAAAAATCCCCTCAATACACAACCTCTATACATGCATTTGTAATATAGATATATTTGGTTTCCATATCAAATGTTTGCACTGCAACACAATGGATTCAACTTTGGACACAATCTTTCTTTGCAAATAGCAAACATGAGATAACATTGGTCAGAAAAAAAAAATCAACATTCATTAATGTGGTTAAACAGTTCATACAGCCATTATCACTATCAGCATTATAAAGAAGTTTAAAGCCATGCCACAAATGGAGGGAATCTCAGACTTCTACATAGTTTTAATTTACCAGACTGTGATGGCCAGCCTGTAATCTCAAATGCAATGTAAGGCAACACAGTGAAAAGCATAACCACAGAGCCGGCAAATTATCTCTCCAACTCGGTACTTATACCTAAATATATCCAACTATTCTACAAACAGAGTAATCCAGAGGGCTGGAAGCTTTTGTGTAAAGCAGGCCTACCCCCGTGGTCACCGTGTGTCCTTGAGAAGGAGACTGGCAGAACAGATCCAGTTGGTGCTCAGAAGCATTCAGATAGGGTAAGAGGTATCACAGCTGAATGAAGTATCACAAAGCCATCATCAGACGAGGGAGGAGTCGTCATCATCACTAGGTCTGTACCACACAAACACAAGCATGTCTATTACACCAGCAAATCCACACCACCATCCTCTTCTTCATCCATAACTGGTTTTCAACAACTCAGAGATGATGATGCATCAATTTGAAATCAATGTGCTCATCGTACATTACCTGTCAGGTTTAGGGTTGTGTTTAAATTCCACACTGGAAACTGCTTCCTTTCTTTGAACCACTCTTTCCCTGACCTTCAGTCTTAACCTTTTCACTTTGATCTGACCCCGACCTCTCTTTGACCTGTGGTGTAATTTGTGAGGAATTCGGTTTGTCTGTTGATTTAGGTTTGGGCTGTGAAGGGGGGCTGGGTGCCCATCGAGATGACAGGAAGCCAGAGGTGAGGTTGGCAGCACTAGCTGCAGATGTGTTCCTCGGCAAGGCCATGGCATGAGCAGCAGGGCCAGCTGAGGAGGCTGATGATGAGGAAGAAGAGGAGGTGTTGTGGGAGTGACTGGTGCCATTGCTTGATTTGATGAATTGATAAACCCATGACAAACCTGGCAAAAGACAAACAACATGTTGACAATTCTTAGTTGTACCTTAATCCTTATCAGACACAGATTCCCAATAAAACTTGATTCACTTTTTGATCAATTGGAAGATTGAGGATAAAACTGATGACAGACAAACAGGTCGCTCTATGGTCAAATTGACGCTGAATCGTTACGAACTGCCTCAGTTTCAGTCAAATCAGACACAAATACCAATAAAAGATTAAAATTTCTCTAACTTTTGTCCCTGCTGCCTGTATCGTGATTACTGAGCACCCCAGCCCCACTGCTGGAGGGACGTCCATTAGTGCTTCCACTAGCAGCAGCAGTGCTAGTGGGTGCTGCCCCCTGTCTGTGATCTGTGTCTTCAGGAACGGGCTCCATATCAGGAACATCATGGCTGGGAGAACATCACACTTATAATTGACAATAAGGAATCATACACAAGTGTTTGATGGTCACTAAATATTCATCATTTTATTTTACATTAGGAATCACTTTTCTCAAGCATTTTGACCATATCACGATTTTCTCCAGCTCTCATTAGTGTTTTATCAGCATTTATCTAACACTAGTGATTTGTGGTTGTTTTTCTGTTGGATATATATCTTAATAGCAGTCCAGTGAATTTATTTCTAAATTCAATTGTTAACATACATGCAGTTAGGATGTATTCTGGGAATAGTCACACACACAACACATGTATGTATGTATGTATGTATACACATATCTATATATATACATACACACACACACATATATATATATATATATATATATATATATATATATATATATATATATATATATATATATATATATATATATATATATATATATATATATATATATATATATATATATATATATATAGGCAAACTTTTTACATATAGTTACCTGGGCATGGCATGAGATGGGGGAGAGTTGCTGCTGTGTCTCAGGGAAGCTGAGTCTTCTCCATCCAGTGGAAACTGTTCCAGAGACTCCAGCGTTGAGTTGAGACTTGTATCATCATCTAGAGTCATGAAACAGAATTGTCAAAAATTATTCCAACCACTCATTTCTTTCCCTCAAAGAACAACCTTGAATGGTGTCCAATATTCTCTTGGTCTATCCCATATTAATAACACCAGCCACGCAGCTTGCTTGTGATACTACTATAACACAACTCTTGGATCAGGACCCTTTGCTGTTAGTTTACTCCAGTTGTTGCAGTACCATATTTACTAGTGTATAGGTCACACCCCCACCTCTTTTAAGCCTTGGAATTCAGTCTAAAATAGTGTACAATGCAATATTACATGGAACCATCACCATCGTACCAGCATAAAGCAAACAATTATTCCCAGTCACAAGCTAGCCTATGGTTGGACAACAAGGGCAGACCCAATTCAATGTTTATTTAGTGCCTTCGAGACAGATGAGCTAGACTGGTAACCCGCCTACTAGGTCCAAGTTCAAATATTTTTGTAGAGCCGAGAACAAGACGTATCAATGAGCAAACATATTGCCCCATCACTAACAGATTCAGCCAAAGACCTGTGAAGTGGATCTTGAGGATTGGGGGTGAGTGTTAGGTCAATTTGAGACCATATATCATGACCTTATAAGCTTGAATACCGCTGGTGTATATGTCACAACGGGCTCTTTTTGATTCAAATTTTTCCACAATTTTGCGATCTATACATGAGTAAATACAGTCAATTCTTTGCCAGAGATGACCCATCATGTTATTTCCAAAGTAATTCAATGCATGTGTGAATTTGTAATTAGAAAAATCCAGTAAGATAACAGCACACTAGCACAAAAAGCCGCCCCTATAGGACTTGAAGAACTTTACCTTGGAGTGTTGAAAACATGAAGCTACTCAGGGTATCCAGGAGAGAGCTGGCGCCACTTCCTGTTCCTACACTGCTACGAGATGCCACGGAATCCCCACCTGGGGCTGCAGCCACACCAGCAGTCAGTTCTCAATTGATCAAATACAAACTGTGATCATATTAACAGATTTGAGGAGAACAAAACATGGATCCCACTCAATGGTTGGTGACAAGTTAGTTTGATTAAACTTTCAACTCAAAACACACATGATGAACTAATGGTCAGAAAGAGAAAATTGGGAAGCTGATGCAGGAACACTGACCTGTAGAATGGGGCGTGTGCTCGGTGACTGGGCCGGTGTGAGACACGATGGCCCGCGCCTGGCTCTCTGATGCGACGGCTGTCTTCGTTGCCTCGGCAGCGCATGCCATCACTTCCTCCATCTGCTGTTGAATATGAGCCAACACCTCGTCTGTACTGTACATCACCCCACTGCTAGCCTGGTTCCCTCTGGCTGCAGACCGACCACTACGTCGTGACCTCCCCCGACCTCCACACATAACATGAAAAACAAATATCAGTGACAATGCTAGTTTTCCAAGATTTAGAATGTTTGTTGTTGAACCTGAAATGAGCTCCAGTCACAACTCCCTATCACCACTAATCAGGTTTCAACTTGGTTGAATGATAACTCGGATCTTTACAATGACCTTGACATACAATTGCATGACCTTGACTCACCAGTAGACCTGGGGCTGCTAGGTAGATCCAGCAGCTGCATGAGCAGCATCTCCTCCTTCTCAGCCGGTCCACGCCCGCTGCTGCAATACACATCACAGCTACATCACTCCAGTGCAGCAAAATGGCAACGTCAAAAGAATCCATGAATACCAAGTGAGAAGATTCATGAGGTCAGATCTTACCTGGTGTCTGCAGCAGAGAGGTTGCCAAGGAGAGAGGAGACTGGTCCAGATGCAACATTCTGAGTATCTCTGGAGGTGCTGTTCTCTACATCATTTTCCCCAGACCTACAGAAGACAAAAGGACCGCATTTACATACTTTAAAACACACGCAATATCATGTCGAGATGACACAGGGTCAGATAATGTACAGGGTCAGACAAGAGAGAGAGAGAGAGCGAGAGAGAGAGAGAGAGAGAGAAGGAGAGAGAGAGAGGGCGAGGGAGAGAGAGAGAGAGAGAGAGAGAGAGAGAGAGAGAGAGAGAGAGAGAGAGAGAGAGAGAGAGAGCTTACATAGTCTCCTGATCAATATCGTTCTCATCATTGCTGTGTTCAGCAGAAGTGAAATCAAATGGAAAAGACTCGACATCTTCAGGGCCTTCTTCATCCCCCTCACTCTGCTCCTGACACAACATCACAACATCATAACGTATCACGCAGGCGTTATGATAATGTAGAGCCAATAGTTTGTGATTAGTGCCATCTGGGCAATGACTAGTTAGTAAATATTCTTTGTCAAGAGCAGCTGCAATGGCAGTGTCAGGTTTGGTGGAAACAAACTGAGAAGAGACAAGGAGAAAATGAGGGGGCATTAAGGTGACTGACCTCTGCTGAGTCTGTGTCACTGGCACTGCTGTTAGTAGAGCTCCCCTGGTCATGACTGCATCCTCTCTCCGCCTCCAGCTCAGTCTCACCTACCCCTGTTGCCATGGCACCTTGTGAGCCCCTGACTTTGGATGGCTTGATGTTAGGGAGGGGATGGGGCTGGGGAAGGGGGTGGGGATGGTCATCATGGGAAGCATCTGATGGAGACGACTTTCTCCCACCTTGTCTCCGTGACAACTCCAGAGACAACCTCTGTGACCACAAATACATGTCAGTGCATATCAGCATTGTATTGATTGCCAACATGAAGCAGGGGGTGCAATATGAATATTGATCATGGTGGCTCAGATTCACTCACATCTACACTGTTACCAAGCAATCTTGAGGTAAAATGAATACTGAAGATCATTTGGATTATTGTATTGGTGCTTACAAGTTACAAATTATTGACAGTAGATCACAGTAGTAAGAGCTACTGCATATGAAGCTTTTACGATATGAACGAAATATTTGCACTTCAGATTTCCCTTGCCTTCTCCCCCCGCCCCCCACACGCCCCGCATGACTAGTTGTGAACTACCTCCTTGAGGTCGTTGATCTGAGCCGCCTGTTGGGCCTGCAGCTCCTCCAGGCGGTGAGTATACCACTGCTGGTCGCGACACTTTTGATAGAATGTGGGAGGACGGATCTGGAAGTTGAGCACTAATTTGTCTACCTCCGGCAGGAGGTACCCTTCACTGGCCAGCAGGTCAAGTCGGAAAAAGCGGTTGTAGCCCCAACATTCACCAACCTACAAATGTATAATGACAAAGTAATGAAATAGAACCAAGCTGAAACTTCAAGGTCATTTTTGGTGGTCAAGTTCATTTGAATAAATTTTATTATCACCAAGGATTTACCTCAAAGTCTGATGCAAACTCCCGCACAATATTTTTGCTTGAATCGCGGCTGGCCTGGTGAACCATTTCCACACGGTATTCATATCTGAAACATACTCATGACAGTAGCACATTGCAACAGATAGAAATAATCATTTGTTAAGTTTTACAGAAGACCTAAAAGACAAAGGGGAGATCGTTATCAGGGCCAAGGACCAAACCCTAATACTGTATGATGATTGGCTGATAAAAACCATGCCCCGGTGACTCACTTGGATGTTTCCGGTAGTCCAGCCGACAGCTCCAAGAATACAGACAAGTAGTTACCACGAACTACACCATTGCCATCCTGTCATGCATAGCAGTTACGACTAGAATGTTGGCAGTGCTAACAACAGCCTTATGCAGACGTACATACATCAATGGCGTAGAGTAAATTCATTGCTGGTGGGCGGCTACTAACATTGCATTGACTAACAAAGTGGTCTCATTAGATACAGCTTACCGGGTAGACTTTAAGTCGCCACGTCAGACCAGACACATTGAGTGGGTGGCTATACACTGGATCCGCTCGCTGTTGCAATGCGCTGAAGTTCTTCAGGACAAAAGTACTCGAGTCATACTGGGGTACCAGCTCACTGGAGAAAAATTGCTTTCATTGCACAACACCCTTTTTTTCAACAAGCTTCAATCTGAACTCCAAATTGTGCTTATTGAGAAATATGCGGGTGCAACAGATGATTACCTGAGGAAGTCTGCTGGTACAGGTGCTGTGACGAATGCAGCCATGGGCTTGCGCTGTACCTGTTGGAACATCTGGTGAACCTCTTCTGACTTTTGAATGAGTTGCTGTTTAGATGAAGTGCGGATCAAATGCTCAACTTCCTGTAGCAGCGACTCCAGAAGCTCTGTTTCCTGGCTGAGTTGGTTGCGTTGGCCTGTCACGAGGGACACTTCAATTACTTACTGCTAATCACTGATGAGGCTGCCCTGCAATATCCATGAGTAACTCAACCAACATTATTTTTTTTTTAAATGCTGCCATGTTTGATGACCACTGTGAACATGTACCCATGAGGGTGAGCAGCTTGCTCTTGAGTTGAGAGTCCAGTCTGGCTATCATTAACTCCACAGCGTTTCTTATTTCCCTCACACGTTCGTCTTTTGCTCCCTTGACACTTTCTACATTTCTTTCCTGAAATCACAAATAACACTGCAAACCTGTTGGCCAGCATGTTGTAGACAATAATTTCAAAGTCAACAGAAAAGCTTCTGGATTTTTCCAAAGAAAAGAGAGCACTAAAAGGGAGGTATTAAGGATCACTCACCACTTCCTGTACGATACTGATTAGCTCCACATGACGGGCCTTCATTCGTGTCATGCCTTCATTGATACGGTATAAATAATCCTCATAAACGTCTTCCAGAGGCTTAAATGTGTGGCCTGAATGCTGGAGACAAATAAAGAGTCAAGACCACCATATGCAGCTTGGCAATTTTTTCCAGTTAAAAAAAAAAAAAACATCATTCATACTTAAGATGCAAATCAAAAGTGTTAAAATATGCCATATATATTTTATGATAATTATTTAATACACTTCTTGTTATTAGATATATAGATGTTGACTGACTGTTCCACCCCAGAGGGCACACTGATGACATATACATATCTGACAGGTCCAGCAGTAAACACTCATCTTCTCCTGATGTAATTCACACCTGGCAATGTCACATCAAGATCACAAATAATATAAAATACAAACTGCTCATATTCATAATATTTTGAGCAAACAGATAACAAATATATATGTATACATTTATCCATATATATATATATATATATATATATATATATATATATATATATATATATATATATATATATATATATATATATATATATATATATATATATATCACGCGTAGGCTTGTGCCACAATCGCAATAGTCAATCAACTCTATATATATATATATATATATATATATATATATATATATATATATATATATATATATATATATATATATATATATATATATATATATATATATATAGGCTGTTATATACATTGAGTAGTGACAATCAACAAAAAGATGTCTTGTAATGCACCATGAAACATACATGTCTTTGGTGTCCTGGGTGTCTTTGATGGTGAGGGTTGGTGTAGTAGTCGGCTGCTGCAATGAATCAAGCTGCTGGGTGACTTCTTCAGCCCAGCGACAGTTCACCAACTCATGAAGATGAAGTGAAGCCCTGAAATCAAACATTCCAATTAAACTTCTTAAAAGATTTGTAGGAATTCACACAATGAATTAGGCTATGAGAAAGAGTTCACTACCTGCAGTGAGGGCACTGAGACCTCTGCTCTGTCAGCCATCTCTACATCACACACAGATATGTTCTCCATAATCATAGGGTATGTTCAAATATTAGCAAGTAACTGAAATGTTACAGCATTCATTAAATACTCACCCTGATGCACATGAAACAACAGAGTTTTGAGCAGTGGGGACATAGACGTGCATCTCTTAGCTTCTCCATACATATGAAACATCGGAATACTTCAGCCAGGCTCTGTGGACAGACAATAAACTCTTGAAGTCTAACACCTGTTGCGTACAGAGGGTGCTCTAAAAATAATACAATTTATAATTATCAAGTTAGTATGATAATACGCATGGGAATATATATCACTGAATCCTTCTCCAAGATTTCCGCACAACCACTTTTTTGTTTTTTTGTTAGTGACAAATGTTCAACAATAAAAGTTCATTTACATTTGAATTCATAAGTGGAATTCTCCTAATTGCAGTCATTAAACTGAGTCATCTTTGGGGAAGAGCTTCAGTTTATCAAAAAGCCTAATATACAATACGACATGATCAGGCTACAATGTAAAGAATAGAATTTCAAAGTAAGATTCAACTCCTATCAGGGAGCATTAACAAGTTAACGGAAGTAAACACTTGGAATTATGTAACAGAATACTACATAGCAAATTTTGATTGACCACCATAATTTACCGAGTATATTGGTACGACAGCCATACAAATAATGGATGAAATTGACTATTCTCATTTAAGGGTGATCCCTTGCACCATGAGCCTGTCAATCAACATTATTTGTACACTAGTAATGGACAATGAATACACTAGGCTTCAGTACAAGGAACAATTATATCAAGGGGGGATTATTGCATTTAACCCTCCTATGGTACAGTAAATTGTAGTAGCTGTCATTATACAATAAATTGAGTTGTGAAAGTTGGAGTATATTCCCTAACCCTATTGAAGTCAATCAAAGAACATCTATACATACCACACCAACCCAATCTTGGCAATACACCCCATACACCATCTACCTATATCAAATAACCATTGAACACCAGGATGGCCAGACCAAAGTCACTGACGGCCAAGATAACTTGTATTCTAATCGGATAATAAACAGAAAGTAATTCAGTAATGGTGAAGATTCTATTTTTTCATGAATCATGGTATTAATGCTGGAGTGGTTGTCTTGATTGAGGAGTTAAAAACCATTTAATGCATATTTTTCCATAAAATATGATATCATGTGGTAAAAGACTGAGACTGACTAATAGTATCAGTGGCAGTCACCAAAGGGTCAGTCAAAATTCCACTGAACATCTGAACTGAAGCGACCAGTAAGTTAAGTTATTAACTTAAGCGTCTGACTGCGAGACTTTGCCAGCATTATCAGTTTATGAGACAATATATATGTTGGTGCATCACAAACACACAATCACCTCCACTGTGCTTTCGTCGTTCCTTTTCCCAGCGTTATCATCAACTGATGCCATCTTGACAAATTTATTTATAATTTTCTCCCTTGGTGTTAAAACATCACGATGTCCGATGTTGTTGTTGGTCGCATCAGCATTTGTTACGGCGTCACTGATTCGACGAAAGTCGCCCAACCACATATAGCATATTAAACTTAGCATGAGCACACGATCATTCATTATACAGCTATACGTACAATATTAGTAGCGCAGTAACAGAGCAAACTATTTCTAAGTGGATGATTCCACAGTAATGCAAATTAAGAGTGCTTGTTTCTGCTTCAGATTATTCCACTTTACAAAATGTAATATTGCTTAATAATATGAATCGTTGGCTACCGGGAAAAATTCTGACAGTTTCCTGGTATTTGAGACAAAGAATAATAAATTATAAGGGTAAAGAATAATTTACGCAGAGAAGATTAGCCACATCACTGAGGTTTCGATGCGTTGTTAATATCCGTTTTAAATAGACATATTCAAGATCAATATTTATATATCATGGTGTGATAATTTTTTGGGCCCGCAGAATATGCTGTGAATTCCTACCAAACGGTTATAGCACATCAATTACCCCATGGGCATTGAATATCTGCTCAATCTTGTCAAAAGCTTTAGATTAAACACTAACACAGCCATGTTTGAATACAACGATAATTATAATGTAAATGTGCTAAATATTCTATTTTGATATTTTTCTTAGGTCGGCATAACTATCTCTTTGCATAACCGAAAGGTCCCAATGGAAACATTTAGCCTCTATAATATGGCTGCAGCCCGGGGGTGGGGGGGAAGTTAAGTGTATAGAGGCAGTATACATCTGCCGCGCGACGGGGTATGTTTTCACGGCCTCTCGACTTGTGCGACGGGTTTTGTTGGGCCTCGTACTTATATATAGTTATACGACGAGGTATGTTTTTTAGCTGCAATCTGTGCGTTGGGTTTTTTGGGGGCTTCGTTTTGTTTGACAGGGTATGGTTTTTCTCTTCCCATCTGTACGGCGGGTTTAATATATAATTTGTTTCAGTATGTCGAGATTTTCTGCCGGGATTTCTCAACGATCGTTGACAATGCTAATGCAATGAATGGTCCCTGTGTGACGCGCCGAGAATCACAAGGAACTCGCCCCTGGTGTTTTTATGTGTGCGAGCGCACAAAGTTGTTACTGCATGTTATCTGAGATCAGTTGACCAGATTTTGAGATTTTTCCGACCTACGACGTACGACGGGTTATACATTTGCATAATACCTTGTACGACGGGGTACGCTTTTGTGCCATTTTCACCTTGTACGACGAGTACGGGTTTTCGAGGTCCCGCAGCACACCCCTATCCGGGATTAGGCCAAGTGCCCCTCCCCCCAACCCCCGGGCGGAACCCATATGACGCATTTCATGCTACCCACATGTATAATTACCTAACATGTACGCCTTTGCGCATGCGCCGTGCCTTTCATTCCTACTTGTCAACCACGCTTGTTTGTTATCGACATGTCTGAGTCATTTGTGAGGTGACATCAAACCATTAACCGCCCCAAAATGTCGCAGAAGTGTGGAAAAAATAACAACAAGGTGTACAGGCTAGTTTTATCCGGGGGTAAGTTCTACTTCACTTGTTGTCTTTCATTTGATCAGTGCATAACGCTTGCTGAAACTGGCTGTCGAAAAAAAAAAGAACATCATTAGTCGGGTTTGTTTTTCAATTTCATGTTCTTGATTCGAACTTAACAATATGAATCTGAATCTGAATCTGAATCTGCCTGGCTCGAGACGCATTATTCATCGACAAAGTGTTTAGTTGCATGACCTGGCTAATTGTATAAATGGAGGAATTAACTTGGGAGGAAAAGGGAGAAAGATATTTTTGGCGCAACTCCAATCCGCATGGCGCGCATGCAGTATCTGGCAGAATGCCAGTTATCAATCAATTCAATGTGAATGGCACATGTTGTAATTGATTTGTCTTGTAATTTCTTCTGACGTTAAATGATTGTTTTTAGTTGAAGCCTGATTGTGGCGCTTTCCTTTCACAAAATTCTTATCACGATTGTGGCACAAGCCTACGCGCGATCGCTGCAATATCTTTTGGCACATTCTGCGAAATCAAAACAGTCAAAGACTCAGATGATTTACCAAATTGTAATTTGTGATCTTCATGTGCGAGCTAACCTGCTAACAGTGCAGACCATAAGTTTATCAGATCATGGCTATAAACTCAAGCAATACCGTGAGGCAGACATTTCTGAATGATGCTCCAATCCTCCGAGCACAGTGTAGGAAACTCTGCCTCTAACATATTGTGTATCACTTAAAGGAAGGTATAAAATCGACCTGGTCTGGGGCCTTGTTTTGCGAGGCGAAGAAGTTGGTCGTCATTCCATGCACCATCATTAAAGTATAATGATTAAACCCTCAGGCACCATAAAAACTTTATACTACAGAGCAGTATTTAGCTTGATCATTGACGCTGCGTCGCACTTTGTCTTTGAATGAGCTGTTTACATGGACTAGGCTATTTTTTTGCATCAGGCCTTGGAGGCACGGACAGACAGGTTGAAGGTCTTTCGAGTACATTTCAGCCCGCCCAATCCAAAGATCACCTGTCCAGTCGACGGGTCTCTGGCTAACACCTTCCCTAACACCTATGCCCTGTTGGCCGAGGGTTGCGACTCATGTAGGTGGACAATGGGATCCTGGTAGTTAAGTGGAGAGGTCATTGCAAGGGTCATACCTGCAGCATGACACTTTCACCTAGACGAGAGGCTGGAAAGGCCTGGTCTAGTCAATGGACTGGTGGATAATTGTTTGTATTCATCTCCAGTCAATGGTGTTTCCTCTTTTTCCATTTATTCTAGAAGGCGGCTGCTTAATAAGTTCAATCTTATCTATTCAACATATAACACATAAGGATTGGTGTGCCATTGGACACTATTGTTACCTTACTTTTTTTTTTTATTCCATGATTCACCCTGCTTTGTCCAAGTCTTAATCATTAAATATTTGACTTCTTGCTTTATGTTTCAGCTGTTCAGCAGAGCTTATCATATACCATTGCTCCAGCCTAGGTCCCTCCTTCCATCTGTTTGTAAAATTTGATGGCACATTTTGTAACAAATCCAGCAAGCATCCTGAAATCATACATGGATCTCTCTTATATGGCTCCTTGCAAGACCTTGACTTTTGAATATTTTGTACTGTGTAAACCCAATGTGGGGGGGTGGGATTTATGGCTAATGCTAGCTACCCTAAATTATACATAGACCCCTCTTATATTGATGGCCTTGAAGTTAACAAAATCAGCCTTACATGACTAGATTGTTAAAGAAAAATCTCCTGTTCGAAGTAAACCCAACAGGGAATTTGAACTGCTGTTTTTAAGCAATCAGAAAACCTCTTGTAATTTCCATCAAGCCAAAATAAAATTGGTAGGGATCTTAGATTAGAGAAGTCATCTGTGATTCGACATCATTCTCAAAGTGACTCCATCAAATAAGAAACATCTGACACATTTAGGTGGCATATTTTGTCAATATAGCATGTGGAATTTTGCAAAATGTTTACCAACACATCTTAGCATATGCTTCAATTGCTAGGCGAATGTGCCATGATTTGAAGGCTTCTAGGCCTACTGGCCTCCAGTTTCATCACCAGGTGGATAGCCTAATCATGGATAGAACTCGTCCTGTATCAGTTGTGATGTTGTTCAAGTGTTGCAGTACTGCTTGCATTTTGTTTGTGTTTTAACAGGACCATGTGGTGGGAAGACTACGGGCCAATCTCGACTTTGCACATTCTTTGAGAATCTTGGATGGAAGGTAAACAACTTCCTGCCGAGTTTTACACATAAATATATGGTATCATTAGTAGTTGTTCATCGTGAACAGCAATAGTAGCCAGCATGCAACCCAAAACCAAAACAGATATCAATTTTCAATTCAAATATCCTGGTGAATATGTAATGTTGATAAAAATAATGAATGATCTGACCTGATGTATTACAGAATATCTAAGATTTCCCCAACTCTCTTGTTGATCTTAACCAGACAATTCTGAACAGTTCTTAACATCAGTTGTTTCTCAAATACCAGGAAACTGTCAGAATTTTTCGTGGTAGCTAAATTCTTGCTCATCACGCTGTGTTTTCAGTTGTAAGTCATTGGCCTGCTTCCTCGTAAGTAGTTACCACGTGTGTCATAACACCAAATGTTAAATTCTGTCGAAAGAACCATGGCTTATCAGTAATCCATTTCCTGCCCCCAAGTTGTTCTGTCAGTTATACAGTGTTGTATTAAGCACGGAAGCCAGTGTAGATAACAGACTTTTATCCTGTGTTAGTTATCAGTGTTAGATGGTGATTCTAAGTGACATGTATAATATGTATATAACCAAACACGTTCATTGAATTGACTTTGAGTGCTTGTTTGAGAGGCCTGTCCTTAACTTAGTAAGTGACCCCTGCTTCCTGTTTGCGGTTAGGTCCCAGTTTATATGAGGTCAAGGTAGCTTCCTTACCTTACCCCAGAAATGTTGTGTATATATGCATAACTAGTTAGTGGTCACTTCACTAGGTTTAGGTCCTCTTCAGTTCATTGTATACGTGTTGTTGGCTTTGCTGCCATAAATTAGGGTCTTTATTGTGTTCTCTTGGCCATCAGTTATGTTAAGAGTCTTTGTTCTACGATTGGTGGCTTCCCATTATTACCGTTATTAGTTTTCTCCACGCATTAGACTGGTATCAAGCTAGCCAGCTGCCCATATATGTTGAGATGTGCAATGTGTTTGCAGGTGTACCGTGTGCCAGAAACAGCCACAGTCTTGATCAGGTTGGTATATGAATTGACTTCAAACAGATAAAAGCCTAATGCAGCTGTCCCATGTATACACTGCATCTGGCATTCCTATTGTAATAAACCAGTCTGAAAATACACCATCTATCTACAATATTTATGTGATTTGAATGGTTTTTTAAGGACATGATTTAGGTTGCCCAGCTGTTGTTGCAGGTGATGTGTTCATATGAGATGTTGTGTTCTGTGCTCTTTCAGTGGTGGAGTCAAATGGACCGACCTGTCTGAAGCTGAGAGTGAGTTGATTTACTCTTTTCAAGGCCAGGAAAAAATAATTTGCTGTTGTGATAATTATACTATGTGTCAAAGTTTCAGAAAAATGGTTCTGTCTCATTGTGATTAACATGTGTCTGTATAGCATTGCTGATGTGTACAAGAGGTTATGACAAAAAATGACCACGTGTTTATTATTTGTGGTGAAATGCTTGCCTGTAAATTCCTCTTACCATAACCCTGTCAGTATAAGAATTGCAGAATGGTTAACTCTATTCTGCAATCGCCACTCCCAGGGCTTACCCAACCTTCTGTGGTCCATGTTATGTATAGCTCACCTAGTTAAATGTTTTACAACCACTTGCCAAGGCTGCTTTGTTACCAAGCTAGTTCTCTTTATAGAACCTGCTGGTAGTCATTTAGCATGTTTGCCTGATGATTTACTATATGTTAATGTCGATTAGATAGCGGTTGGTCAACTTAATACTTCATAGTATTAAGCACATCATCTTTGCAAGGCAAAATCAACATGCTACCCCATCAACAAGATGTTCAAGTTGACTATTTTTATGAGTTTTCCTAGAATGAAAGACAAGTCTGTGATTTGGGGTTTGTAAGCTGACTCAGGTGTGGACCTATTTCGTAGATTTCCTTATGTAGGTTTCAAAGTGATGCCATTAACCTTTCAGCACCCTTCCTGGAAGTAAACGAGAAATGTTGTCGAAATTCAGATTTGCCTTCGCCAATGATGGTAATTGTATGAAATTATACTCAGCAGCTCTGCTTTATTACTTGTGAGCTCAGTTTTGTCATATTGGCATGGACACCGGTCTTGCAAGTGGGTGGCAAACCAGACTTATCTCATGCGCTGCGCTAATCCCTACTCTACTGGATTGAGCTCAGGCCGATTACATTGGTAGTAGCCGTGCGCCACTCAAGGTGCTGTTCTCTTTTATCTCTCTCGTAACTGGTTGCACCGTCCCGTTCTGCCTCGAGCCTGCCGGGAAATTATGGAGTTGCTTTTGCCCAGTAAGAAATGGTGCCCTTTTACTGTGTGGTGTAGGGCCCTGATGTTGTGATGCGGCGTGAGGTGTCTACGATACTTCGATACTTCCGTGCCAATTATAATTGGGTGTTCCCTACGACCAGCGCGGACCCTGTGGTTAATGTGTTCCTCTTACAGAGACCCCCAGGCGACCCATAGTAAAGCGACCCCTTAAACTTATTCCAGTAGCCTTAGTAAAAAAATTTAAAACTAATTTTTGGGACGTCGATTTTATCATCATGAACCTTCTTTTTGTAGATCTCCTTCAATAACTTGGCGCTATAAATTGATTCAAACCCACGAGGGGATAGGTCGTTTTGTGACTGTGATAGGGGTGGATGGACGCCCTTGTTAGTGTTTTTCGATGATTACCACAGGATCAATCGCAGTATTTTGTAGTTGCTGACCTGAATGATATGTTGATTCAGCGACCAGCCAATGATATATATTGTTATTAGTACCGTATCTGTGCGTCTGGCCCGCGCCCACCAGGTGCTGTGTGTCGCGCGATCATGTCAAACACAGGCAATTTTTAGGCCTACTTGTCTCCCTTTCTTCTGTTAACAAGCTGCTACAGACGATCCCAGCACCCTCATTCATGACACCCAACCATTAGCTTGCATCAAGGGATTTTTAATTGTCTAGAATTCTATCTCGAATCCATATAAACTTCCAAAATGCCTATAAGTCTTTCGTAAGGCCTTATTGTTTTTGTACGAGCGATCAGTTTTCTCCGATAAAGATACATTGAGGCATAAATTATAAAGCTGACCACGCTATGGGCCCACAATTCGTACCTGCAGTTCGCTCTCCATCTTCCCCCACCCCCACCGCCACCCACCTTCATCGACCCGCCCCGCTCGCAACCTCAATATACAATACCTTGTACGCCCAAATTTGAGCATAATTGTCCTGAATGATCACGCATATCTCATTAGTACCAAGTCTTCATGTATCGATCACGACCCAATTAATCAAGCCACACTTCGCATGCTGATACCCGATAGCTTCTATGATGTCACGACAGGTGCTTGATTGTGACGTAACATCTTATACAGGTAAATACAGGTGAGCTCTGGCCGTGCGTGAGGAGGTCTACCCAATGAGAAAAAAACATGCTGTAAAAATAGGCTGATGTTATTAGTTACTTTCGTGCTCGTGGGGGCAGGGTCCATGTGAGTGTTACTGAATCCCTTCTGCTCTTGGCATCCTCAACGTTACGAGATTTATCTGACACCCGTGATTCATGGTTTGGATGGAGCGACGCAGTTGGAAGGCAGAATTCTTGCTCTTTATGTGTTGTAGGTTCTCCCAGTCAAGCCAGCCCGGTTGTTTTACTGTTCAAGTTCTAATTGTGACCAGAATTTGCGCATTTCTTTTCTTGTTGGGAGGCTATATATTTTTGCCCCCTTAACATACGGGCATAGCGCTAGCACTCCTGCTTAGTCCTGTCTCTTTGCCAAATCATCAATTGGTTTATCCAGCCATTTGCTAGCACTGGCAAGCTAACAAGTTTCCATACGATCATGGTTATCTGTCTCCGTTTCTTGCCCCAAATGTACCGCCTGCCTCGTGCTGGCGTCAATGGGCATGATTCCAATACGTCCAAATGCGTCTACTATCTCCTAAATAGCGTCTTTATATAGTCACTCCATTACTTATATCATCGCATCACAACCCGCCTCCGCCTAGTAAATGTTGTATACACGACTGTCGCGATATCGCCACGTTGTTGGAAGTGGCGTAAACCCCCAATATTACCATTGCTATCGACCCCGTACGTCTACCACCCCACGTCTACCACCCCCCCCCCCCCCCCCCCCCCCCCCCGAGTGTCGATTAACTCCCGCTTCAAAGCACAGCAAAGCATTTGCATACATACGTTTCACGGAAATGCCATGGCTTGATCGTGTTGTTTTCCCAATAAGGTCAAGGTCTTTTATCCATAACTGATTGCTCGACACGTTCTTTGGCGGGAACATTATTGAATTACATGATAATTTGCGCAGGCGGGCGGGGACTGTGTAATTGCTTGCTTTTCGTTTTTCTTTCAACATGTTTTAGTGATATTTTCTTAAGAGAAACGACTGAAACAAGTTAAATTGGATGAAGCCTTGATAGGTTCAAATATTCGACGACACGATAGACTACTTATCGTCTGTTCCCATTGGCATATACTGCTCTTGTGAATACTGTTCGTTGTATTTTAATTTCCGTATTATTGTTGCTCAGTCTAAAATTGATGGTTATGCAGCATTTGTTTCTACTTCTGGTCTATGAATATGTTTTGACTTTCTCACAAGGCGCCAGGTTGCACTCGACCCCTATTTAACCTCATACGCGTGCCTATTCTATCGGCTGTGCATAAAGCTATTCGTTTCTGTTGTGTATGCCCTCATAACATACAGTTTGGTCGTCTGGCCGACGACGCAGCCCTCAGCCTCCCACGCCAGTCAGTCATGTGGGCCACCTTGATCGAGGTCACTTGTTCGCCCACGCCCATCCACCTTGCTACTTGGCAAACTGTTGTAAAGCGAGATCCAATTATACTTACGCAATTGTTAAGTCATGTGCGCAGCGCCCCATATTTTGTGATTATTATACCATGTCTGCAGTTTGGTCACGTCGACACATGCATAACGTTTTCACTTGGAAACCCTCATTTACTTCTCCTTGGACATCATTGTCATGTACCTGATTACACGAGGCTTATATTGCATCATCAGAATTTCACACTGGGTGGTTATTCCAAAGCGCGCCCTCAAATCTGCCGTTTTGCTGTCTGGCCGGGAACGATACCTGCCATTACACCGTTCAGCAACTGGATATCGTCAGTGGCTGTCTGGTTGTCGGCAGGCTCGAGTATTGCTTCTAATGCATCAGAAGGGCAAACTGCGTTATCGTTCTTGGTGCTGAGTCAGCTAAATATAGCCCGTGGCGAGATTCTTATGAGTAGTGGTTAGGGCAAACCGACAATGCAAGTAGATATAACCTTGATATATTGTAGAAAATCGGCCGTTCCGTGAACTTCTTTGCTTGCCATTGCTCTCATTTACAATTAATTATCTGTCTGGATGCTTGTCGGGTTGGTCTGTGTTTGAGGATGGCTTCAAGTATGAAAGCATTATGAGGTGGTGGTCGTTGGTCTAACGGTTAATTGATCTCCCTGTCCTCAAATCATCCGCCCCCCCCCCCCCCCTTCCTGTCCTGGTTAAGACTTGTCATCCAACCATCAGGGTGCATATTCTTCTGTCCTCATTCAGTGCTTACTGCAGTGATGGATGGACCCTCGTGTCTACCCCTGACAGTAAGATTACGAAACAGTCTAGTAAAGACTTCATAATAAAAACATAGATTTATTCGTGCTTTTGGCCCTCGTTCAACTAAAGGTATCACATTGGTGTCTGGTCCATGTCGGGATTTGCTATCCACCTTAGATTAGTTGTATGCTTTCGGACATGTCACTATTGAGCATCATGTCAGGCTGTTTCCGTGTTATAAATATTATGCCTTAAGGTCATGCCCTTGTTATTAGCGAGTGTAACAGGAAAATACCTCTTCTCAATTCTATGAGTATCATCACAGCCTGAGAGAGAAGACCATATATATGTTGTGTTAGAATGTGCTGACAATGTCGGGATCACTTGGCCGGTATACAAGAGGTGGATTTTTGAGAGAGACAAAATAAGACAAGCCACTGTATTTTGTGTGTAGATCTTTGTATCCTGTTCCTCTCATACAAAGACTAGACACCACACAACAATTGGCAGTGATGGCAGTCTTTCGGAAAATGATTTGTTTTTGACGGATGAGGAGATTTTGCAACAGGATGCGGTCACAAATTATTTCAGCCATGTCCACAGCCCCCGAAAGACTGCTGTTGTCGTATTTAATCATGTAATATGTTAGTCATGTGCCTTTAGGGGTCGTTTTGAAAAATCTCCTTTTCTTTGTCAAGTCTTACTTATACTCAGTATAACTTATAGCCGAGTTAGACAGACGTGCCATATTATTACATGAGCCACTGTCACATTTCCACTAGGCTCAGTATAAACGTCCTTCCTTGTGGACTCTCAGAGATGGTGATCTACCCCAAGCTCAGCGTACTGTCCTCATGTGCTAAGCTTCTTGTGTGTGTGTGTGTGTGTGTGTGTGTGTCGGTTGGGTGGTGGGGGGGGGGGGTGAGTGAAGCCGCACAGAGGGATCGGCCACATCGTATCTCTTT
Source organism: Urechis unicinctus (assembly GCA_034190875.2). Lineage (NCBI taxonomy): Eukaryota > Metazoa > Annelida > Polychaeta > Xenopneusta > Urechidae > Urechis > Urechis unicinctus. The sequence goes on along the minus strand of CM067356.1, from coordinate 51,166,457 downwards.
TTCTTCATATCGCGGAAAAATACATTTTGAAATTTTGACATCAAATTTATATAATTGTTTCAACCAATCACTGGCTAGCTGGTATTTATTTATTGTTGGCTGTGTCTGGATATTACTTCTTTTGGTGATGTGCACTAAATGACAGTTACACTTTCTGTTCTGTTATTGATTGTGATTTTGTCGACGCGTGTGGCACATGACCCAGCTTGGTTGTCTCTGTGGATACTGACCAGTAACACTGTCTGTGTGGCAGCCTATCGGTTTCAAGAGAATCTCATCCGAACAATGATCCAGATTGAGGATACTTTCTTTGACCTGGCAGCGTCCTGCAAGCAGAACTGCCTCGTCATCTGTGATCGAGGTGCCATGGACGCATCAGCCTGTAAGTAGTCATGGAAACCTCTATCTATCAACCGCATGCCACCTCCCCACTCTCATCAGCAGCATTCTTTCTTTCTCTTCCAGAGACTTCAGTGATCCCCTCACACAGGTAATATTACAGGTGTCTGAAATCATGCCACCATTTTCTGGGTTGGCACCTCAATCTCTGCTGTTATTTCAGTCAGCGTGCCCGAAATTGATTTTGTGAAAGCAAACGCCGCTGGTAGCAAGCCTTATGGCAGGGTGGGTTGTGAAAGCCTCCTTTCTGCATCCAAGCCCTGTGAGACCTCAAAGGTAATTTTTTTGTCAAACACCACGAGGCAACCTATGATATGGGTCACTGGTTGGGTTTTAGTCTTGCAAAGATTTGAACTAGTTGAGTGTAGGGAATGACCAGACCGTGTTTCTTGGGAGTTCCCTGGGACACACTCTGTTTGTCTATGACTCTTGTTAGATCACAGCGGTAGTCCTTCATATCGCATGCTGTGTCTCACCTGCTTTCTGTCATATCTACTCTTACCAAGTGAATTTGTCACTTTGGTCCATCACTACACTTTATTCACTCTCCAGTGGACACCAATCCGCAACTTTGGGGAAGGCTCTTTGTTGCAGTATGTATAAGTGTGGTTGGTTAAATTCATAGGTTATCTTGGTAGATTTATATGGAGATATATTGATATCTTCTCTCTCTGTCCCTAACTCTCCGAACAATTCTCTAATTCTTCCTTTTTTCAACTTTCTGTTTTCAGACTGCCAGTTCACGGTAAGACACATAAGGATCTTAGTGTATACCAGCACCTTCAGCACAGCTGCACATCTACTACAGCCCAGGGGTTTTGTCACTTGAAGAGAAATGCCATCTTCTGTTAATGGGGATTGAAGAAGGCAGACTGGGAAACACAGGCTTGTGTATCATTAAGGGGGTCATTCGTAACCCTTCTCACCTTGCAGCTAGCACCGAGTGGGGAGGCGCTCCGGTCATATTCATCCGCACTGATCAGGACAAAGCCCAGAAGAGATTGCATGTTGCATTGTGATATCAGACCTCATGCAGCGTTCTGCTCTTCACACATAACGATTAACATATTTCCAAGTTTTCAAATAACATCTATTCTCCTCACACTGATAAACTGACATATATTCTGGATGTTCTGTAGTAAGCCATTAATTCATTCATTTGGCTTATCAGCATTATTTGCAAGTATTCATTGCCTTGACTCAACTTATTCCATTCAATGCATCGGAAGCCACCTGCTCTTCAGGATCAGCCAGTACTTAGCTCTGTGCTTTGAGGGCAGCCAATGTGTATTGTTGTATGTTATAGTTCACACCCTGTTGGCACAAAGAGTATGCACTATTCAACAGGCTCTTCTTTGTCTCCAATCGCCCAATGCTATCAGCCTATTGTTGTAAGACGGGTTGAAGCATTGAATTTCTCAGCTATTGACCCCTGATAATTCTCTTCCCACCTCTTTGTATCAAGCACCTGTTGTTGGATTGTCGACATGATGTTGGTTGGCTTGATATGTTGCTTGGGCTACTTAGCCTGTAGAACATTAACACTGTCGACTGGTTCAGCCCCTACTACACCTCGTCATAGATCATGCCTGAGTTGTACCGTGCTGAAGACGTGTGGATGTCTTGATACTGGCTTGGAGAAACAATGACTAGTTTCACTCAATGTTTATTTTACTAGCAGATTAGTTGTAGCACCCCTCCCCAAACAGACATATACATGCACTGTGGCATTCTTGAGAGGAAAGTTATCAAAGGATCAGAGTGAAGAACCCATTCAAACTAATATATATCAGTTTATTCAGTAATATTATTGTATTGTTAACCTATTAATAATCCCTGATGGAGTGGAAGCAGGTCTGAGTTGACTCTAGGGTTGGTGATGTAAACCTGATGTTGGTGTTGTCCGTGCATTGTCAATGACCCAGTTAATTCACCTAAAGTGGATAATAATGTCAAATCAATATTGTATTCATATCCAAACTTTTACCATCCTACAAATTTTTCAAGAATTTGCTAGATTAACTTAAATATAAAGACATGCATGTTGAAAACCTGGTCGGGTAAGCTGGATCTCACCATGGAATGTTCAGTTGAAAGATCTGATCATGGTATGTTTGTCATGTTGTGTGAGTGTGGTTAAGATATGGTTATATGACCGGTGTGATGGTTATATCCCTCCTGGTGGTATATTGTTACCACATGTCTGGTAGTTCCATTTGTTTACAGCATTAGGTAGATAGAGGCTGGTGAAATCCTGCTAGCTCAACCACCACAAAACCCATGTGCCAAGTAGCTAACCATCAGTTAACCGGGCAACCGTTGTCTGGCAATCCCTATTGTCTTGTCTCACGCTGGGGACTCGCTTGTTGTGTGTATGACAGACCTGAAGCCTCATCTGTGGGAGAAGATGAAGCAAGAGAATGGGTGGAATGAGGTGGACCTGCGCGATAACCGCTACAACCAGGTGCTACACCTCGTTTCTGCTGCGTATGGTGCCGAGGCTTTCTATGGCACGGACGACCACACCACGCGGTATGAGGGCGTAGAACTGGCCCGCAACCTCGACAAAGTCACCTCTCAGGTAACCTCATTCCCTGCACACACTGCAAACCAATATCTCCTCACTGTTTCAATGTCTTTAACTTCAATTTACTTCATTGACCACAGCTTGAAACTTACTCTTAAAATTTTAATCGTGGTATTGAAGATTTGTTGAACTATATTAGCTGTCATCAGACTTTGTTGACAGTTTGTTTTCATTGGCCCACTGTTTCAGGCGTGGGTGGGACATCCTTACTTTGATGTTATCGACAACAGCACAGACTTTGAGCGTAAAGTGGTGCGGATGATCGCGGTAAGCTGTCCTGACAACATACTGCTCCTCGCTTCTCAATCAACTGCCCCTGAGATGCTCTGAAGATATGATATTTGATAACTGGGTTGAATGGTTGGTTGGTTGCAGGCTGTGTGTAACCGCCTCAATATTGACGCTGGCGACCGACTGTCACTGGACAGCAAGAAACGCAAGTTCCTCGTGGCCGAGCTTCCAGATGAGGTGGTGAGTAAGCTATAGCAGGTGCTCTGTGGTCCTGTCAAGCTTTACCCTCGGTGGGGATTCCATGTTGACAGTAACTTCTTTCTGTTCTATATAAACCTCCTCACCCCTGTGTGTGCTGTTCCTACCACCCCCTCCCTTCTTGTTACATATTACAGTGGCTGTCTGTTCAGTGTTCATTTGATAAACTAGCTGTGTTAGATGTTAGAACGCGGTTTCCACCGCTCTCTGGTCAATAGTGTGGAAGGGGTTTTGATAACACTGTCACATAGAAAAATGCCACGTGGATCTTCCTACCTTCCAGCTGTCACACTAATCAATTAACTGTGGACTATCCCACTTGTTATGCAACTATCACAAATCGTAACTGTGAAATATATGCTTATTGATTGGGGAATAATGCATTTTAAAACCCACCCTAGAATCTGTTTCCATGGACATGATGGTGGTTAATAAGCTCATTTTGGTATATTACTGATGTCTTGGTGTTTAATGCCTGCCTGGTATTTACTTTACTACAGAGCCTGGGCATTACCAACCTCTGACTTGCAAAACCAAATTGTTCTGTTGAAGATTTTGATCATGAGATTTGTAAAGATCTAAACTACCCGTGATGGGTGCATTGGTATTGCATGGACTTGGATTTGCATATTGCTTATTGTTGCCCTGCCCAGGCTGTGTGTCACTGTGAGTTCGCTTGGATATTTTCGTTGTTGCTTTTACTACACTACACTTGTGTCGTATGCTGCACTTGTATTTCTCTCACTAAGGGCGTGGGGTTCTCACCGAACCCTCCCATGTCCTAGTCAGACATGGACTGATGACTGTCGGCTTATAGTTTACTCATATATATATTATGGCCCCCTAGGAGCAAGCTATTGAACTACAGCAGACGGAGTGTCACACGGAATTGATCGATGAAGCAGGAATCCCCATAGAAAATGTAACGTCTGAGGTTATGCTACCCTTGATGAAGCTGTGCTTTGTTTGATATAGTGGCCGTTTTGTTTTTAGTGTTTTCTCCTCACATACTAGTTGTGTGTCTTCCACAATCATGCACTTATAGATTCATGGTAACTTCTCATAACATTCTATTTATTTTCATCTATGTAACTGGCGACTTAATGAGCGTACCATGGTGTTTCAGTCATATCCCCAGTTCCAGGACTTCATCGTAGTACATGACTACCTCGTCACCCCAAACCAGCGCATGCAGGCGCGGATTCGACGCAGGGGCCAAAATGGTAGGTCATCTCTCAGTATTTCTCCACCATCCTTCACATCATCTCATTGTTGTCGATGCATCTCAAATCTTACAACCTGACCCCCTCGTTTATTCCATATATGTCCAGGAGGGTTGTGGGCTAGTCGTACATTCAGTGTTTATTGTGGGTGGGGGGAGTGGGGGAGAAGTAAGGTGGGCACGCTATACTGAAGCTGTTATGTTTGGTGGCAGTGGACTTCCACATAGGGAACTCCCACGACCCTATGTCCCAGGACCAGGTCATCCTCACCACCGTGTCCATGCCAGAGAAATATGGGCCTCAATTCTTCCTCTATGGAACCAATGATGACATTAGTAGGAACGCTCACCAGTGTCTCTTTTACCTCCCAACCAATCTGCTCGGTTGCTATGGACACTTATTGTCATGCCTTCAAACAATGCTTTGTTGTGCATGCTCGGGTGTGTTGACCCCCTGATTGTGGTGTAGCTGTGCATGACAGAGTGTTATCCTGCTCACAATGGTAATAATCCCTGTGCATCCTCCTACTTCTCCTTGACAACTTGCAAACCGACTTCAACACTTGATCCCTCAATATTTTTGCATTCCAAATGTTGCTTTGAAAATAACATCAATAGTTATATTTGCACTCAGCTATCACGTACCATACACGTTGGCCGCTTGCTTAAGTACTACCAATCCAAGCGCTCTCTGTACATAAAGTGACTAGCACTTCCTGTCGAGAAGTGGCTAGCACTTAATGTGCTTAAAATGGCCTGCACTGTCTGTATATAAAGTGAGCAATCGCTTGTTGTGTAATAACAAGTGACTTACCAGCTCTACGGGCAACTGTTGACCCTTATCCCTCCCATTATCTGTTCCAACCATTCAAGTGTTTGTAATAAAGCTGCTACCTTTTTAGCTCTGCTCTTGTTTCCATTCATAGCCGTAACTGGCTGCATCCTTCTGGTGTTAATGGCTCCCTGCTAACCATTAATGAGTCCCTCATGACATTTGACCGATGTGCCCTATCTTCAATATAACTCCTACTGACACACCACCCCATTCCGTTAGAATACCAACCAACCAACAAGCTCATCTTGTCACAAGTTTCCTCATACAACATGTGATGAGGCAGTGCCCTGCTTGGTCATAACTAATCCTACCTGTTTCTACCTATACTTATAGGATACTAGAGGAATGCAGCTTGCATCCTATCAAGTTTGAGTGGTCCTGTAGATATGACTGTTATTCCTCCACTTTGATATTCTCTCATTCCTATTTATGTTGACTATGTGTGTCAGTAATCAGCTGGTTTTGTTGTGTACAGGTAACTGGACCTACACACATACCATACGTCGACCCGAGATCAACCAGGAAAGCCCCGAACTCAAGATGCAGATCAGTGTCAGAGAGTATGAGGTCTGTTGATAGTTGATCTATACTTGTACAGGGTCAGTTCAGAGTTATTACGAATGAGTCATAAATGGAGAGTATATCAAGTGGGATGGCTCAGGTTACATATGTCAGTCACATAGTTACTGAAGTTAGATGTCACATCTGTGTCCCTTTTGTTGGTTTGAGGTCTGTTACCAATCAGATATGTATATCATAAGTACAAGGTCACATGAAATTCAGTGGATTGGTTTATGGTTGGATCAGTGTTTGGGAATGAGCTTGGGGTTATTTGGAGGACACAAACTTCCTATGAATAATGGTTGGGTAGTATGAGGTTATTTAGAGTGAACTTAATGTAACAAGCAGTGTGTTTGTAGTAAGTGGTTATGTGGTAGTATAACTATATGTGGTGGTTTGTAATAGCTGCTGGTGGCCCAGAAAGACGTCAAGCGTTACACTGTGTACAAAAAGCGGCGCTGCTTTCTTTGGAACAACCAGTACTTCCAAATGGACATCTACCAGGAACCCTGCCATGACAGGTCGGGTTATTACTCTCATACCTCCATCAACGGCTCTTCTATTTTGCGACTGCTTGCTTTAAAAGTCCCAAAATATATAAAGTGTGGTTGTAATTTGTTTTAATTTCTCTCCAGGTGCCGTAACTTGATCATTTTGGAGACTTATACAACCTTAAAGGGAGAAGACCTCAAGCTTCCATCGTTCCTCAACATCCTCCGTGAGGTTACCAAGGACTCGTACTACTCTATGTACAACTTGGCACGTATAGAGGAGGCGGGGGATCGTCGCCAGCACAAGCTCCAACAACTCACCAATGGCGTGGCTCATTGTGAAGAAGCAGCTGAAGATGATATGAACCATCCCCCTGGTATCTGTAATGGTGTGGATCCTTTAGACTCTGACATGCTGAGTGAGGCTGAGAAGTGATCCTCACCTTCCGGTGTTAATGGGTCATGGCAGGCAGCAATATATAGACTGAAAGCAGTATGGTGGAGTGGCTGTTTCTGAAAGCACCCAGTATGGCATGCTTAAGTCACCTATATATCTCACTTAATCTCCCTTCTGTGTGTGTGTGTGTGGGGGGGGGGGGGGGGGGGGGGGGGGGTGTCAATTGGTTGTGCCAATATTTATGCTTGCATATTTGTGTTTTGTTAACACTGGGTTTAAATATTTATGTCTTGAGGTGAGACAATTAGCACACTTGAAGGACACAACTTGTCTTGGACAAAAGTGCACTTGTTGGGACCTACATAGTGGAGTCATGTTTTACCACCAATATATGTTATTCAGGCATTTAACCCTTGAGAATCTCAAGCTGTTTAGAGAAGCTGATCTTGAAGCACAAATAAGTGCATTTGTTAGTGATAGGGCTAAGTCCTCTTTTTAGAAAACGATCTATCAATTTCAATTCTTTCTGATCTTGAATTTGATGTGACTATTTTTATAATTGTATACTTTAAATGAGCTGTGGTCTATCTGTTTTCAACAAGTTAAGTTTTTTTTCTCAAGTGTTTTTTGTCTGGATTGATATATACATGTGTTGCTTAAGCCATGGCTGTATTTCAAAACTGAAAATAACCTCTTGTCATCTCATTTCAGAAGGTATAAACATATAAAGACATGTTGTACCCTATTCAGCACGAAAGTAATGATGGATGTTGTCGGATGACAGTAGTCATGGCTTGTTTGATGTATTCATATAGATATGATGTGAATCAGTTGACACCATGCCAGATATAGAAAGTCATCAGCTAGGTTTGTGTCTCAGTGATACTCTGCGATAACATCAGGATTGATTCGTCAGCACTTGGTATGTGTCCGTCATATCCTATAGAGCTCTTGGTGGTTTGGACTTGATTTTCCTTTCATTCAGCTTTTCCCTATCCTCTCAGTTTTCACTCTAAGATTACCTAGAACCTAGATGAAATTATTTGGTTGTTCAAACTCATGTTGAATTCAACTACATATCCTGAACCTTTACCGGAGAGGTAATGGCTCAACTATAGTGAAGGATTGCGCTGTTTCACCTTGTTGAAGACCTGGACACCCCCACGACAAGTGGGTCTCAGTCAAACTGGTCGACTTACAAAAGACTGTTAGTCCCTGTAGGAAATCAGTAGGAAATCAAGTATGGCAATTTATTAGGGATTTTTGTTACTTTTGGTTTTTGTAGTTGTTATATTTGGGAAACTTGTAAAAAGTGAATCCATATGATAAAGTTCTCAACTGTTTTGATCAAACAAAAAGAAACCTACTGAGTGTCCCATTCTTACTTTTTGTAAGGTTTATTTGTTTCTTGAGTTTTCCCTCCATGTGTAATTGAACGATCTGTGGCCACCCCATTTTGTTCCTACATTCCACCCTTTCTGTATTTTAAAACCATATTATCTTGTACTCGACTGTTAGAAGGATATTTTCACACAAGGCTGGGATCATATGGAAGTAGGTTTTGTAAAAGGATAAAATTACCTAATCATATTTTATTTATCTGAGATATTTGAAAAATTTATTCTATATTTGATACCAGTAATATATATGATTTATGACATTACATCCAGCAATACCAGTTTTAGACTTAGTCAGATATAATTAATGTAATATTTAATGTCTAAGACTTAAAGTTAAGAACATTACATGGGTTATTCATGGCTCTCCTCAAGCTGATGAGTTCTTGTTTAGTCTCTGTTGACCCCTTCTACATAAAATCATGGCCTCTCCTCATAGATCATCCTGAAGGGTGGATGCGATTATGTTAACACATGGTGTGTGTTTTCTCTATCCCTGTTTTATTGTGACTGCTGTTTATGTCAGATTTAGCTCTCTTTCTTGCAGTTTTTTCATGGTTTGTTTTGCTTGTGCATTTTTGCAGATTGTTCCCAATAAATTGCTATACTAGAACGAGTTATCTTGATATTTGTTTTTATTGTTGTTCACGTGAATTTGTTAGTAATGACATACTGGATATAGCCTTGGTAATTCCTACCTCACTGACAGATAGTGATGATCAAGAGCTAACATTCCTTTGCTCTGTTGTTTGTCCGTTTGTAAACTTTTGGTGGCACATTTTCTTAGAAGCAAGCTACCATCCCCCAGAGAAACATGGACCCTCTGATTGTGACGGCTCCTTGCAAAGAAACAATCAGGCCCACATGACCTTTGACCCTTTAAATATATGAGAAAAACTTGCACTATGTTAAATCAATGAGGAATAACTTTTGACTTCACATTTCCTCACAAAGCGAGCAAGCATGTCTGGTGTTAATGGCGCTTTCCATCTGAAAATAAGCCCCTTTATGAATAATTAGAGAAAAACTGTTACATAAACACAAAAGAGAATAACTTTTATGATCAGGGCTTGCTGCCACGCTTTGCACTTCTAATATAGTAACAGAGGATCATGCAGCTCGTCGCTGCCAACAATAGGTAACATAAGGCTGGCTGCCAAATAATGGTCATTCTTCTTCTGAAGAAGCATACATATGCTGAAGATATCAACTATGTCACTAGACCATATATATACACATTAAAACTCTTAACATAATATGACAAAGTTGCATACATAAAATTGAACTAAGATAATAATTTATTTTTTTAAATATACAAAAAACCTATATAAAATATGACAGCCATTTAATGATTCATACAAAAACATTCTTGCATGTGATGATTAGAATAATAATAATCATTTGTTATGGAAAACCTTTTTATAGGCCCAATATGAGGCATTTATCGAAAAAAAGTATATAAAACGTTTCATGGCCGTCAAGCGTTTCTAAAAATGGCGGCAGTCAGATGAAAAGAAGAATTTGTGAACGAAAATCGACTGAAAAAAGCATGGCGCCGTGGGATGGGGAAATGACAGACAAGCAGCGAGAGTGTTTGGAGAAGTTGTTCTTGAGAAAGACGTTGTTGCTAATCTACCAACGGGGTAATAAAGCCTGATATACCATTGCTGCCAGATTTGCCGTCCCCCGCCCCCCGATGTGAGTTCACAAGTTTGGTGAAAAAAAAGACACCCAAAAAAAAAACTTGGACTGCTAAAGTTAGAATCGATTTGACAAAATTTAATACTTGTGACTGCAGGGCCTTGGTTGTATAACCAAAATAACTCTCAGCGTATAAAGTAAGCTCAAGTTCATAATCAAAGACATCAAAATGCGGCCTTTGTGGACAGTAAACACAGCTTTATTTACTGAAGGGCTTCCCCGATAAGCTCCATTCATGTTGACCATTCTTGTTTGTTTATGTTTGACGCGCGCTGCTTGTTATCGCCCGGTCACGCGTAACAACCGGGTCAAATCGCATGCTGCTCCGTGAACTATTGCAGAGATGTTATGTTAGCATTGCGTCAAACATATCTGCCATGGACAGTGGGAAGCAATATGATTAGGTTCGCCCTTCATTTTCTCCCGCAACGGGCCGCTACATTAAGGTTGACAATTGCTTAACAACGCAGGCTATTTTCCCGATCAGAAACACCGCAAACATTGACAGACGCTGCCATCTTGCTGGAACTACTTTCGACTCAATCCCATGAACGAGTTATGCGAAAGGTGAGTGCGAGAAAGCGCGCCACATTTCGGGCGAAAATGGTTCGCCCTTCTCATAAATTGCGTTATGATCGCAGCTCATAACTAGTCATTAATTGTACGTTTACTTATGGAGAATGATAGCTGCCTGAAATTACGCATAGAGCCCTCTCTGATGTGGATGGTTCCTTGCAAACTTAATCAACCTTAACCTTCAACTACTGAGTTATAAGAGAATGAATAAATCTTGGGAATGATACTGATGGCACGTTTGTAGATCTGCTGTTTAGCTAAGCTTGTCATATAACATGCCATATACTTTCACAGCGACTGTTTTTTGGGGTCTTCGTTTTGTACGACGGAGTATGTTTTTCTCTTCCCATCTGTACAGCGGGTTTAATATAAATTTTATTTCGGTATGTCGAGATCTTCTACAGGGAATTACCACCGATCGTTCACAAGGCAAATACAATGAATGGTCCGTGGGTGACGCGCTGAGAATCACACGCTCGACAGTGCAAGTTGTTACTGCATGTAATTAGAAATCAGCTGATCAGATTTTGAGATTTGTCCGACACTTTTATCCTGCCTACAACGTAAGACGGGTTATACATTTGCATAATACCGTATACGACGGGGAATGCTTGTCGCCATTTTCACCTTGTGCGACGGGCACGGGTTTTCGCGGTCCCGCGGCACACCCCTATACAGGATAAGGCCAAACATGCCGGCTCAGCAAGATACGACTACATTATGATTGATATAATGGTAGCGTGAGTACGCCATGACGTCAGGTCAAAATTCAAATATGCTTGGATTTTAATTACTCATATTGGAACTACAATTCAGCACAAAAAACCTGGGGGCCTACGAGCTTCTAGTACCAGTGGGCGGCTGTTTGAAAGATCCAGATCAATTAAGTGCAAACGCTTTTGATGGGCAAAAGGACATTCAGTTTGAGCATGGCGAAAGATTTGATATAACTCCATGAAACGAGCAACACCGTAAAATAGACCCGGTCAACAACTACGAGAAAGGGCTATTGTATATAGCCCACCAGACCAACGACAGGTGTTATATTACCTTGTTGAAGAGGAAGTGCAGCAGCATCTCCCGTATTTAGTTCGCAAGAGCTAATTGCATAAGATATCTTAGGCATAAATTCATTTACAAACACACACACAAGTACACACACACACACACACATATGTATATATATATATATATATATATATATATATATATATATATATATATATATATATATATATATATATATATATATATATATATATATATATATATATATATATATATATATATATATATATATATATATATATATATATATATATATATATATATATATATATATATATATATATATATATATATATATTCGAACAGCTGCAAACTCCCCTGGACGATACGACCACTGTTGATATGGCGTTGTGTTTCTCTTAAGAAACATTCACCACATTGCTTTGTATGGTGTTATTTATTGCGTAGCGGCTTATCCGCGCGGTCAGCAAAATGCTTTATTCGGAATGTACTATATATTCAAGTAAATGTGTGAAAAGGGCGTGGCAACTTCTTCGCACTTGCTTGATTATAAATGCTATGCACGTTTGGCCATCAGTATCCAGCCATAAACAATTTTTATTTATTACTTGTATGCAGCGATTCATTAACGGAGCATGTATGATGGACCACCATTCTACCCACTTGGGTCAAACGCAATCGCTACAGAAACACGTGCATATATGTATCGTATACATAATTGAAAATACTTCAAGAAAAGGGAGCTATGTCTGCAAATTATACCGTACAAGAGTAACGCGTTGTTTCCGACGCTAATTATTAGTTAGATTTCAGTACTTAGATCATGATACCTTGAAAAGACGAAAACGGACACTCGGCAGAACGACGTGTAGTGTTACATTGCAAAATAACACCCGTAACAATTGTGACCACACTTTTTCAATGTTGTGTGTTGATTGCTGCCAGAGTTCGGCTGATACTGTGTCTAAGGATTTTCGCTGGTTGGTGATTTTATTTTTGTAATCCAACTTGAGACAGTAGAGTTTTGGCACATTTCTCCCGAACCGGAAGTGATGCTCAAGTTGCACCAAAAAACCTCGTCTATACTGGGACGTGCAGCAATCAAATAAGTGCAACCGCAGTCGATAACAAGGTACCTTATTGTCCATTGACATCAGCAACGCCCTGTACGTGCGACCACGCCCTAATGATGATTTTGATGACAACATGGACGTGATCGGACACTAATGATGATGATAAGGGTGTTATTGGTTAGGATGATGATGATGATGATGATGATGATGGTGATGATGGTGTTGATGATTAATATGATGATGATGATGATTATTATGATAATGATAATGTTGATGATTACGTCGTCGATGGAGATTATGATTATAATTTTGGCGTACTCTTACGAATATTCTGACGACTAAGATGTCGAGATTGATGAAGATTAATGTGACTGAAACGTGACGGATGACGCAGGCGATGACGTTCATCAAATTATTAGTGTCAACTATTCACATGCGAAAAATGCGCTCCGGTTATTTTTTGGAAGGACGCATGCGTCGCACAGACATCTAAAGGGCTGACGCTGAATCTAAATATACATGGCGCTCGCGAGATGCCAGCTCAGTTGCTCACAGTCCTAAGCTCGACGCCGCCCATGCTATAAGTACGACTGTATAGAAGTATCCGATCAATTAGAAAGCCGAACAAATTGGACAAGTCGGCTTGATCCACTTGCCCGGTGATATAGAATCTAATATTAAACAAGGATGAAAAAGATGGAGTTGAAATCAAAACACGTGTGGATTTTACAACTGTTTGTATCATTGTGTCAAATGAAAATGACTCAAACATGTTTGTTATCACTTTGTCAGGAAGCAGATAGTAAACTAATGCTATCGTGCAATGCGCAGCCTGATGCTTCGTCCGATGTCAGTCGTGAGCCGTGTCCTAGTGACGAGGACAACAGGAATGTCTTCTACAGATTTCTCATCCACGGGACCGGTGAAGATGCCGGAGTCAGTACTCTGACGCGTCGTGATTTGGTTACGACTAAAGCTCTCTCACTTATCAACTTGAACTTGCAAGTTATCGCCGAGGACGCTTTCTACGCTTCCGCTTCAATCCTTCAAACTCTGGATCTCAGCGAGAATTCACTCACCTCCCTCCCCGATGGACTATTTCATAACTTCATAAGTTTGGTTGATGTTCGATTAAGTATGAATCACTTTGCGTTGATACCTACGCCTGCGTTGTCGAATGCACCACAATTGACGGCTATCAACTTGATGGCTAACAAAATACCTTCAGTAGAAGACGAAGCATTCATCAAAATGACAAATCTGCGTTCGCTGGATTTGAGTTTTAATAAACTTGAACGACTATCACCTGTGAGTTTTCAACCCCTCAGAAATTTGGCTATGTTGACTGTTGTTGGAAACAGCTTTGCCTGTGACTGCGATCTGGCGTGGCTAAGGCAATACAAAAATTGCCTGTGTGTGTTTAACTATGATAACTGCACCATAAATAACAATAACTTAACGATTGTCGAGTTTCCGGTGACTGAAGGCTGCCTACAGCAATATGACACCCCTTCTTCAGATTGGCTGATGTGCGATCAAAATCGCGTTTATAACATGTGCTTTAGTATGTCGAAAACATCGGAAGAACTACAAACGGACGATGATGGCGATATATTGGAAGGCAACTTCCTGGATTCTTATCTGGGAGACTATGCTGGGGGAGCCAAGTCACATGATTATGGTGAGGGTTTCGATGACAGCTTTGATCAAATGGGTAGTGACTATTCGATATCTTTTGCAGACATCACTGAAAACCCATCTGGTACAAATGATATGAGCGAAGTTGAAACAACGCCTCGTGGTTCGACCGCAATAAAAGAATCCACCGCTGATGACGAGATGACAAGGAACGCTAGCAAACGCGTCGTCAACGTCACCAATATCGCGTCAGTGACGCAACAAGCACTGGCCTTGACGCGACACAAACAAGTCATGATCGTCATTGGTGCTTGTCTCGTGATAATATTCATCATTACATCCGCATTTTTCATTGCTAACGATGGCAAGCGTTTGTTGGTACGCGTGCGCCTCTCGCGTCTGCGAGGCCGACCGTGCCGTAATGGGAGCCAGGAAGAAGCCATGAGAGAGGCTCTGTGTCGGCCGGATACTAATGATACAGCCTCATCTCTAGATCTCAATTCATCTGGGGTGTAAGCCTTGTCATTACCTGGCGTCCGTCTCGTCACAGCCCCCCTACCCTACCCCGATCCAACCCCTCTCTTGTGATCTCGCGTTGTGATGGATGAACTCTCACTCTGCTCATTATCCCTCGTCATTCCATGACTGCCATCAACTCGTCTTCACTATATTACGATGGAACAAGAAAAAGGCGGACAAGGCCTTCATTATTGGGTTTAATGAATGTTGAGTCCAGCATTGATATCCGGGTTCTCACCGACGCCTTTATAAGAACGCGCCATGCATGGGGCTGTTCGTGGTCGAATAAGCCTGGTCATAAATCCTCGTTATCAATATTTATGAGCGTGGTTTATACCATAATGACTTCCAAGTGCATCGAACAAACATGACCAGTCATTTACTCGTGTATATATTTTTAATTTACCTCCGACGAGGCATTTCCATGCATATTTATCATTGCTGTTCCTTCTATTTATTAACAGTGTATATGATTATGGCGATGTATGATGTTATGGGGATGATTGTGAATATTCGTACTCAACCGTACATCTGCTAACATAAAGCGGAACCTCCCATGACGTATCTTGGTTATTATTCGCAAATGATGTCATCAAGGGAAGCACTTCGCTTAGATGCGGGGGTGAAGTAACAATCGAGCAGACAACAGAATACGATTGTTAGTTAGATGTAGGAGAAGCAAATAATGGAGTGTGTTAACCAAGTCACAGTCAACGAGGCTCATAACAGTCGAGCTGCTCTCAGTGTGAGTGCGGAGTACAATGTTGTACAAGCCTTTGTAGGTGAGATGCACTCATGACGACGTATCACTTACTGAGTGGAATGTAGCCAGGGAGATTTATTAGCTGAGCAAGCTCCACAACGACATCCTATACGCAGGCCATATGCGGCTTCATTTTCACAATGAATTAAGTTCATCAGTCCAATGGTTACAGAGATATCTAGCATCCGACTGTCGGGTAGCAATTATAACATATTGAACAACATCTAAAGTTTCTCTCGTAGGTACAGTAATTGATATATCATATTCATCAGTCTTGAAAACGACAGCTTGCATCAGCGGAATAGAACGCAGAGGAATGCAATGAATCATCGTTGTCAGTCCGGAATATTATTTTCCCGGAAGCTTGATGGCACGCATTCATTTGGCTCTGTCGATGCGGACGAAGTGCATTTCCGGCGAAGGTGGACGAAAAGAAAGCTAATCATATTTATTGATGATGTCACAAAACATCGACGAGTGTGACAACAAAAACAAATCCGTGACACCATTTATCCGATCTCGATGCAGGACAGTTTCCGATGGTCCTCGTGATGAGTGCTTCGTGGAGGGAAGTTGATAAGAACACTCCAAAGGTACGACTTTCTTCAAATGAAGATTCGGAGATAATTATAATTATGAGCAGTGGATTATAACGACCTCATTGACAGCGGTAGCAGAGGGTGTACCTGCACGATTCGGAAGAGCGATCGTAAACAATAATAACAACACATGTAGCGTGTATGACAGGACACATTGCAGCGTGCACGCAGTAACAACCAGGTTTAATTGCGAAGCAAATTGCAATCGTTTACCGAGAAAGGCGGTTGGCGCTATTTTTGTCAATATCATCTTTCAACTTTTCCAAGTACGCTGTCGACATCCGCATAAAAATCTATTACCAGATTCTGTCGAAACGACAGTTGAAGGCGGACAGTTATGCAGTGTCCGGTAACAACAGTCCGGAAGCTGTATATAATATTCCCCGGTAATGATAGGCCTGCAGATATGTGGTTCCGGATCGTCGGCTGATTTTGTGTTCGCCAAACTGGCATTATCTTCGCAGTCCGACGTGTGTCATGTCACACAGAATGCTTTAACAGGCTGAATCATTGTATGTGAAGTCATGTTTCCCCAAAATAAGATTAAGTTGAGGAATTTGATACAACAGAACGATGGGATTCTGATGATTGGCATCAGTTCATCACTGGCTGCAGACAAGCATGGCTTTAAGTGGAAATTCCAAGCGCTGTGTTCAAACCCGGAAAGCTCCTCGCAAGTAGTGGCATATAAAAGGTTACATGGCGAACTCAGAACAACGAATGTGACCGTATAGTTGTACATGCATGATTTTAGATACGTAAAAACACACACATTCAGGTGAACACAAGGACACAAAAATATATATACACAGCTTGAGCTACACACGAGATTGCACACCAGCCCGAAAGAAATCTCCCGAAAGCCTTTCACCCGGTTGCTAATATTGTGCTTCATGTTAGGCAGAAAGAGGCACCCTGCCCTATAGGCCTATAGGGCAGGGTGCCTCTTGTTAGGCGGCTTACATGGTGTGTCTTGTAAGGCTGCTAATAGCGAGCCTATTGTAAAACTGTTTATAAAGAGCTGCTTTTTAAGGCTGCTTTTTGCGAGCCTCGTGTAAGGTTGCTTATAAGTGTGCATCTTTTAAGGTTCTTGCATGGTGTCTATAGGATGCCTACTGTTAGAATGTTTTGGTTATACGCTGCCTCTTGCAAGGGCCGTGATGTCACCAGGCTGTTTTATGGATGCCTGCAGTAAAGCGGCTCAAAAGTGTCCTACACGAGGCTGCTTGAAGGGTATCAGACACCAGATATGGCCGGGATGCTGAAGGGCTATCTTTATTCCTACAAAAGCACAGGAATAATATATAAATTTATTGGTACCCAGTGGCTCTTCTGAATGTGATTCAAATGGAACGATCCAACAATATCTCATTGTATGTGACATTCACGGCGATGGGTGCACTGATGACGCCTGTGAAACAGGTGATATACATAATGCTTGGGCGCCGGAAGGATCAAAGCACACACTTCATCCTGATCAAAATGCTTGGGTGCATCAACGGGATCGACAACCTTTCAACATTTCTCTGGTATATATCATCCATGACCATGAACCACTTGCTCTAGGTAATGGTTGGCTCATCTAGGTGTTAGGAGGTCATATATTTAAGAAGAAACCTGTGTCCTGTCACAACAAATTGACCCCTCACACACACAGCTACTCGATCTTTAACAACAGCCGATTTATCCCTAACAGTAGCTGGCTGATCCCAAACAGTAGCTGGTTGATCCCAAACAGTAGTTGGCTGCTCCAAAACAGTAGCTGCTTGATCCCAAACAGTAGCTGCTTGATCCCAACCAGTAGCTGCTTGATCCCAAACAGTAGCTGCTTGATCCCAACCAGTAGCTGGCTGATCCCAAACAGTAGCTGCTTGATCCCAAACAGTAGCTGGCTGATCCCATACAGTAGCTGGCTGATCCCAAACAGTAGCTAGTTGATCCCTAACATTATCTGGTTGATCCCAAACAGTATCTGGTTGATCCATAATAATAGCTGGTTGATTCCTTAATGCAAATGATTGATCTCTAAAAATAGCTGATAGATATCTTACAAACAGTAGATTGATCTCTAAAGACAGCTGATTGACATCTAACATCAACTTATTGGTATCTGTCAATAGCTTATTGATCTCCGTCAACAAAATGTTGATATCTAACAATAGCTAATAGACTTCTAACAAACAGCTTATTGATAGAAAAATAGCTTCACCAATAGATGATTATTTCCTAGAACTTATTGTGTACCGTCAATATATAATTGATCTGCAATAATATGAAATGGATTTCTAAAAATAGCTTTGTTGTTGCCTTTGTAGTGATTTTCATCGACCCTCTGTTCATCTCCACCACTTCCTGTTGTACTCTGTACAGACCCCAGCTATACACCGTCTAACTACTGTTGTTGTTGTTTTTTCCAAAGAGAATACTACTCCTTGGCATATCGTTTGTTGAACCAGATAAATATGTTAATGGGACAATAAAATTCGTTAATCGGAGGGTTCGAGTCACCCATGTTTGTTCGGGCATTGCGCGATTCGATTTATTCCGCCACTGACATCTCGTGAAACCGCTTTTTATTTTCCCAGCAACACTTAAGTCGCCATTTTACCGCGCGGTTCCCATGCCAACACAGCTATCTTAGACGACGATGCGCGGCTCATTGAACCACTGCCTCATTCACATTAGCGATGCCAACCTTCCCAACACCTCTTGCACACGAAATTCCCCTCCCTCACTGAGCACGCTGTGCCGAAGAAGCCCATGACAAACGCTGACATTTCTGGGGACGTAGGACAATTTAAGGGACGGACCTTTGCCATAAGCAGATCAATCAGACAACCTGGCATCCGCATCCAATACCTACCTAATACAACTGCCTCGTTACCTAATTTCCACCGTAGGTTCACCCAGGAGCAAGCGCCTGACACCAAACCGCAATATGAAGTCAGTTGCGGCTCCGATTTGCACGTTCGCCCTTTCTAAAATGACCTCTCTGAATAATAGTATGATAACGTGTTACCAAATATTACTATGGTGTATATGCTTCTTTCAGTTAACCAGAATTGATTAATTTGAGGTGGCGTTTGGCGCGCGTTTGCGCATGCGCTGCGGTTCCTCCCCTGCTGCGTGCTTGTTTGTGATAAGGTCCCATCAGAGGAATCGCCAGTCAAGTCGATGCTCTCTGATATAACACCAGGGTGAAAACATGAGCGAGAAACCAGCTGCAGTCTGATTGTGGAACCTTTAGGAGCAATGAGCGAGAAACCGTGGAGTAGTAAGGTATTCCTCAATTACTCCATGGAGAAATTGACCACGCTACGCATTAACTACCCTCCGAGCGTGCAAGGAATCATTATTCTTAACCAATTGTTTAATGTTTGTTGAATTAGGTTCTTGAAGATTATAATTTATCATATCACTTCCGCACCATCTCATATTCCGGGAAACGAGTTCACTCGCCATTCAGACGATGAAAGATATATAAGTATATGTCAATAAACAGGCATTCCGTCAAAATTCAGCAGTGAAAAAAACTCTTCGATTACAGATTCCAAACCAACTTTGGTAAAAATATTCTTAAAAATGCATCTTTGAAGACTGACGCATCGGCCACACAAAACGACACGCGACCGTTCCAGGAAGCGCTGTAAGAATTCATCAGCGGGCGGTGTGCATTTCAAAAAGGTTCTCGCCAAAGGGTCAATGACCCGCATACGATATAAACAAGAGCTATTCATATATCTAGTCCTTCATCTATGCACCTCCAAAAATGATGTTGCGCAACTAGTTATTTTTGGCGAATGAGATAACATTTCAGAATAGTGCGCCGCGTTGGACGATCGGGCTTCATTGGATACCAGGCCTACCCTCTTATTCTCAAGTAAAGAAATGAGTGTTATAGCATTTGTTTGTCGACTCAAGCGTGCGAGAAGTAACGGGATCCCTGCCCGTAATCGCGAGAGCCAGCCATAGATAAGGAAGCCATATAAGTATACAATAGAGTTGGTATGTCGTTAAACCCTAATGTGTTAAATGGTGTCTTGATAACGAAGGCAGAAGACTCGTTTAACCGTCGCGCCATATCCACATCATGCTGATGTAATCAATATTCTCAACTGGCGACACTATTAGCACATGATTGCATATATCATCATTGGCAGGCGGCTGGTAGAATTGACATCATTGACCTATCTGTCACCTCAAATCATATGGGATTCGAACCAGTGACCTTCAAGTAGTAAATATACATCATTACAAACCTGATGAAGAACAGCCCACCTTAAATAAACTACATCCAGCATAGAGATCACAGGGAGCATCTACCCACAGAACCCTACTAGAGATCACAGGGAGCATCTACCCACAGAACCCTACTAGAGATCACAGGGAGCATCTAGAGATCACAGGGAGCATCTACCCCACAGAGATCACCCTACTAGAGATACACAGGGAGCATCTACCCACAGAATCCTACTAGAGATCACAGGGAGCATCTACCCACAGAATCCTACTAGAGATCACAGGGAGCATCTACCCACAGAATCCTACTAGAGATCACAGGGAGCATCTACCCACAGAACCCTACTAGAGATCACAGGGAGCATCTACCCACAGAATCCTACTAGAGATCACAGGGAGCATCTACCCACAGAATCCTACTAGAGATCACAGGGAGCATCCACCCACAGAATCCTACTAGAGATCACAGGGAGCATCTACCCACAGAATCCTACTAGAGATCACAGGGAGCATCTACCCACAGAACCCTACTATTATTGATTTTACATTAGTTTGGGTATCAATTGAAAAAGCATCAGTTTTGTTCGGTTTATTTACATTGATCAAGTCAGAAATACACAAGGCAAGTTGGTCCAAAGAGACCTCACCAACATAAAAGTAGAGGTGAAAATGAGTTATTTCACCTGATCAGATCCCATCAAATAAAGTGTGCTATTTTCTGCAGAAAAAAAACTTGTCTTGTTGAAGTGATGCATCCATTAACAGCTTCAGCAGCTGAACTTGGCAATACAGCAATTGTTATGAAACCAGAAGAATACAACATCAGTCTGTAAACTAAGGTAGATCCCGGTTGTAGCTGTAAACTCTTTACCAGTCATATATTATATAATGCCATGCAACTAGAACCAATTCAATACAGAAGGGGCAGTGTAGGACACATAAACTTGAATAAATATTAACCGAAGCAGGTGAAGGGTGATTGTAAAACAATGCAAAGCTCAGTAGTATGGCTGTAAAATACAGGAAGTGTACACAGTACATAAGGCGGCGGTGTGGTAAATACTGGCCACCCCAGTGACTAGCAGCAGGCAGTTTCCCTCTTTCACTAACGTTACCCACTCGACCACAGCAACAAGTGTTTGGGATGAAAAGCCTGGACGTAAACAGGCAGCGAACTCAGTCATCATTTCGTAGTTTGTATGTTTAAACACTTTCGGCAGACAAATGCAGATAGATCATAGGGTGCATCAGCAAGTTTACAGAGGCCTAAGGCTTTCTATTAAAGGTAATATTAGCCGACGCCACCCTGCTTTAAATAAGGACAGTTGAATATAAAATAGATCCTAGTAGAAAATGGTCCCGTGTTTCCTATCGCCCGGCTTGGTCTTTGTCATCAGGAGGTTGACTTGACTGTTTGGAATCTTCTGCTTTGGACTCGTCAGTAGTTTTGTCTTTCACAGAGAGTTCACCTAGTTTATCACTGACTTCATCTGTGGTTTTGCTTTCCGTTTTCTCGTCTGTATCTTCTGTATCTCCAGATGCTGCTGAAAAAGCACACACCAACCAATGAACAACTAATCCAGCCAATATCTACAACAGCGACAGGCTCAATGAGTAAAAAGGAGGGAAACTGCAGCAGCAACCCTCTTGCCAAGAGAATAGCTCTAACATGACTGTCCACAACCAAGACAGCATGTCAGTTGTGGAGCTCAGAACAGTGACCTTCACCATGACCTTTGAAAGAGTAGTCAGTCCGCCCGTCACAGTATCATCACAGCAGCAACAATTAAATACATTCCATCCCGGCTCAGTTATAATAAACAAAGGGGACAAACATTGACGGTAACTTCAAATGGTTCTATCAACTTTTGTCTATTATACCAATTAATTTCCTGCAACTACATCTATATGGTTCATAGATCTCTCAGTGTAGGTAAGGAGATGTCAGCATCAGCTTCAGTAGCAGAACTGATCAAGTCTTCATCATAGAGATCAGATAAATCAAATTTTATGTAACAAATTCAACAAATGAATGTAGTCATTACGGCTCTGAAATAGTCCACAGACACAGCAATGGCCACAATGATCAGATTACTGTTTCAACTTGTCTTAGAGCTCAGAACAGTGACCTTCACCATGACCTTTGAAAGAGTAGTCAGTCCGCCCGTCACAGTATCATCACAGCAGCTAATAATCAATCCTTTATTTGACCAGTAAAAAGCTGGTAGTGACTTATTCAACACATGTGGGTCACACTGTGAAACAAAGTTGACATATGGGATTAATTATCTAGTTGTAGTATTAGTCATGGAAACAAACAAGCAACCAGATATACACTTGTTGATTAAACAAGAGGTCTATTGTTCTTGAAGCTCAGCCACATTGCTGTGATTCACAATGACATAAGAAAGATCAGCGGTACTAGACCTTGTTGCATTAACAACTATGGCTTTGGGCTGTTACATAAAGGTGTGTGTCACTGACCTTCTAATTCAAATTCAACTTTTTTCTATAATACCAATAAATTCCCTGCAACTACATCTATATGGTCCATAGATCTCTCAGTGTAGGTAAGGAGATGTCAGCATCAGCTTCAGTAGCAGAACTGATCTTGTCTTCATCATTGAGATCCCAAATAATTTACATAATTTAATGGGTGAACTGACAGAATCAGTACATTACACGGTCATATTTACTGACTACATTATCACTTAACAACCATCTCATAACCCATGTCACTTTGAGATAACTATCTGGCATGTTTTATAGGGGTATTCTGATGAAAGAGGTCGACAAGTGAAGATCTCTCAGTGTAGGTAAGGTGATGTCAGCATCAGCTTCAGTAGCAGAACTGATCATGTCTTCATCATAGAGATTCCTCGAGTAAACAAAAATGGCGCCATCAGCGTTGATCTGAGTTGTATATTCATTACGTAAAACTGTTACTCTCAGACCACTTAAGTTTCGGGATGACAAATAATTAATCCTGACAAGCCCAAAGTTCAGATTGTAGTTTTTTTTTAATTTGCACATAACCAGGTTTTAGCCAGTAGTCCATTTGGCGATCATTTAATTACTAAATTACCTACGAATACTCTTACATCATTGATGAATTCAATGATTAAATGATACCTAGGTATTTAATAAGAAACTCAACAAGGGGGATAATACCTCAAGTTGATTGGAATGGAACTGAGTTATCATATACCTATCTTCAATAGCCACTCAACAGACCACAACCATATAGTAGCTTGCTCTACCCTACATGGTGCTGAGGTCTGTGTCATCATCTCACAGCATTAACACACTGCAGTGCAACACAAACCATTGAATACTGCAGATGGAAACTAAGTAGTAATTCCTTCCCACCCAGCTCCATCAGAGATGATTGTTGATCAAAAGCGTGCCAAACTTCACCATCATATACACTAAATAAGCTCTTGAGAATATTAACTTGATCTCTCAGTGTAGGTAAGGAGATGTCAGCATCAGCTTCAGTAGCAGAACTGATCATGTCTTCATCATCGAGATCTAACAATGCAGGATACAGCAACACCAAATAATGTTGCATTGTATGATGGCAATGGATACAGCAACACCAAATAATGTTGCATTGTATGATGGCAATGGATACAACAACACCAAATAATGTTGCATTGTATGATGGCAATGGATACAGCAACACCAAATAATGTTGCATTGTATGATGGCAATGGATACAACAACACCAAATAATGTTGCATTGTATGATGGCAATGGATACACACAACACCAAATAATACAGCAACACCAAATAATGTTGCATTGTATGATGGCAATGGATACAACAACACCAAATAATGTTGCATTGTATGATGGCAATGGATAACAACACCAAATAATGTTGCATTGTATGATGGCAATGGATACAACAACACCAAATAATGTTGCATTGTATGATGGCAATGGATACAACAACACCAAATAATGTTGCATTGTATGATGGCAACAACACCAAATAATGTTGCATTGTATGATGGCAATGGATACAGCAACACCAAATAATGTTGCATTGTATGATGGCAATGGATACAGCAACACCAAATAATGTTGCATTGTATGATGGCAATGGATACAGCAACACCAAATAATGTTGCATTGTATGATGGCAATGGATACAGCAACACCAAATAATGTTGCATTGTATGATGGCAATGGATACAGCAACACCAAATAAATTGTATGATGCAATTGCATTGTATGATGGCAATGGATACAGCAACACCAAATAATGTTGCATTGTATGATGGCAATGGATACAGCAACACCAAATAATGTTGCATTGTATGATGGCAATGGATAATATGACGCGGGACAGAACACAGATTCAAACCTACTTAATCCAAGCCCATAACACAACACGTGGCAATTATAACTTAGAACGTCACCTGTCTCTTTAAAATATTGGATGGCTCATTTATTCTGTATTGGTACCCTAGAAGAAAATACTGAGTGAATTCGTTGAATGCAACCCATCTGACCTCCTAACCATCTCCATGACCTCTAACAAGACTGTGACATACTTATTCTACTGGACATTAATGCTGAAAATATATATAACGAACATGGGCATGCAAGCCCTAACCAGTGAACCGTACATTCCAGCAAACAAACACACATTATCAGAATATCCAATATACAGATATATTTATACAGGTAGATATGCTTGGCATAATCATATAAAAAATAGATCTCTCAGTGTAGGTAAGAAGATGTCAGCATCAGCTTCAGTAGCAGAACTGATCAAGTCTTCATCATAGAGATAATTCACAATATCTATTTCTGCATTGAAAAACTAATCAGTATCATTTTGATGAGACTGACGAGATTAGTCAAATGTCAAACTCACCCGATGAGTCTAATCTGTCCTTCAATTTATCTGCCATGATTTTCTGTGCTTCTTCGAACTTTTCTTTGAATTTTCCAGCATCTGTATCAACAACACGACATTGTATTATACATACACATATATATGTATGTATGTATATATGTTGGTAGACACAACAAGCCAAGTTGAAAGATATTTGCCAGGTGCCCATATAAAATTCAAGATCTCTCAGTGTAGGTAAGGTGATGTCAGCATCAGCTTCAGAAGCAGAACTGATCAAGTTTTCATCATCGAGATCCCAAATAATTAACATAATTTAATGGGTGAACTGACAGAATCAGTACATTACACGGTCGTATTTACTGACTATGTTATCACATAACAACCATCTCATAACCCATCTCACTTTGAGATAACTATCTGGCATGTTTTATAGGGGTATTCTGATGAAAGAGGTCGACAAGTGAAGATCTCTCAGTGTAGGTAAGGAGATGTCAGCATCAGCTTCAGTAGCAGAACTGATCTTGTCTTCATCATAGAGATCAGATAAATCTTTACATGTCTTTTGCATGACAGCACGAGTTGATGCCAAAAATCGAGATGAAATGCTAGTCTTACTGTCTGCATTGTTGAAGCGGACTGCCAGCATTTCTGTTTTTGGCTCTTCATCAGCGAAGTCAGCCAGTGTACTCCACACCCAGGCTCGGTCGCTGCCACAGTTGGGTCGCAGCGTCATCTCAGGTAGGACTAGACACAGCCACAGCATACACCATCATACACAGAGAAAACAGCTAGTCGAAGACCGGTTGTAAAGTAACCATCACAGATGGGAGAGGATGTGTAGTGCAAAAGAAGAAAGACATGTTTAAGACACAACAAAGATAAGGACAAGAAAAATGTGGCCTGCAAGGGTAATGATCCCCCATGACATATGAGGTCATATGAGGGCTAGATCATGTATGTAATGGGAGAGGCAGGTTCTGAAATGGGTACATGGTAGTGACGACTTACTGTGGTGGTTGGCACAGACTTTGTGAGTCTTGTCTCGTCGCATGAGGACCCTACATGTTCCCTCGTGTTTGTGTCGCAAAATCTTCATGTCGCCGACACCTCGCTCCTTCCACTCGGCGGGGTCACTCTCGCTATCATACCGGAACAACTTAGCCCTTCTACATGCACACACACAGGCATTTTTCGGTCAGTAATCAATCAATGAGAAGGTAAACAGCTGCAGCGCATCTGACAGAGGCAGTCAAAAATGAGACTACATAGCTCCCTGGCGAGAGTAACATCAGTTGGCCTGTCACAAGAATTCACCACACTCACTATTGCATGGCAGGGCATAAAATTGCGAGTAAATGGATGCCATATGCGAGTAAATTTGTATTGGTGCAACTTATTTTTAATGAACAGGAGCCAATGGCGAATCATTGATTTGTGCTTGGGCGAACGTATGCTTTCATAGCAACTCAGTCACTACTTTGACTGCTCAAATTTACGTCATGATCGCCGTTGGTCAAATGATTCTGAACACGAGTAATCACAACATGATAACTTGACGCAAAAGCTCCACACTATGATTACTCGCAATGTGAATGTACGGGGGACAAAGCAGCTAGCTAAACATAACAATGGTCCTTTAAATGCTGATCCTGATTAACTTATATATGAATAAGTAAACTACTTTGGCCGGATGACAGTATAACATGTTAATAACTGGAAATGAAAGGTAGCATTGGCTCGTAAAAGAATCTCTGGCCCCTTAAATTTCAATGGCTACCAAGCAAAATACTTAATCATGGGGGTCTATTTGGATACCACTTCAATGCACAATATTAGTGAGAATTGCTGGAAGGCATGATTTGTCTAAGAATGACTCCTCGTTAAGGAATAATGACATGAAAGTTTTCAGAAAGCCTAGTTACAATTTCAGCATCTCCTGCTCATCTTCTTCCATCGTAATGATATCCACCTTAGGCAGACTCACTATGGGCTCAAAGTGAACGTCTGGACTGTGGGCAACTTCCTCCTGTAACACAAACAGTCACATGAGCAAGTGGTGACGCTGGTCCAAAAGAACTAGTTTATAAGCTTCAACCCAAACAGTAAAGCCAGGCCCTAATGTGGGTAGACCATGCTTTGATCAAATGACCCAGAACTAAGTTTCTCAAAGTAAGAATACAGTTAAACGATACACCAACACCAATGTGAAGGATGAAGCCTACATAGTTATGATGAAGTTGCCCCAATTGAGCAGTGGCTGTCTAGGACAACTGGAGGGAAAGAAAGGGAAATTGATGCTGAACTTAAACAAGAAGGTGAAAAATGAGAAAAGCACTTGTCACCACCATCCAGCCAATTGACTTGACCAGACCTTTTGCCTGGACAAATCAGGGCCTAAGTGGTGTGTGGCAGATATAGCCTTCGCAAGGACCACCTCCAGTCAACCATCTGGATCCCACTGCCTACTGACATGAGTCATAACCCACAACCAACTCAAAGATCTATATGGAAAAGTTAGCTTCATTACTCGTCAAATTGTATGGCAAAAATATTGCTAACATCAGGCTCTTCAAAACGATTATATAGAATTCTAAGGTTCAGAAATATTTATTATCTCCAACTTGTGTCATGAGGCTCAGAGCTGTGACCTTCACCACGACCTCCAATAGAGAAGTCAGTCCGCCCGTCACAGTATCATCACAGCAAAAAAAACTACAGGCTGTTTTCATCAATGAAGTTACATCAAGGTGGTAATAGATAGTGATGATGAGTGTTTTATTGTTGAAGCACCAACTGTGGTGGGCATTAGGGTTCAATTTAACAAATGCCTACAGTTAGTCAAGTACGATTTATACAGAGACGAATGTCGTTACACCACAAGGCTCAGAAATGTGACCTTCACCACGACCTCCAACAGAGAAGTCAGTCCGCCCGTCACAGTATCATCACAGCAAATATAACAACACGCTATATTATTCATCTAACAATAAAGGTTACGTCAAGACAGCTACACAGGATGAAAATTTTAATGTATCTGACACAGGCTTCGTTTGTTGAGTACCACAATCTTCTTTATTACCAACTGTTAGATCATACTTTTTAAAGTCGAAACGTCATCAGCTTTGTCTCCCCACACGTGCTGCATCCTTATATATAAATACTCAATCCAATGAAAATTCAAGAAGCACGTACAGCTATCGCAACCCTACATTCAAGATGCAGCTATATATTGACACGCACAACACAATGATCCATTATGATTTAATTGGTTTGTTACATTTGATCCATTATGATTTAATTGGTTTGTTACAGTATCCAAGTTGTAAAACGCAATGGCTTGATGACAGCTTGGCAAGATAAGAGATAACAACCATCAATAAGCTTCAATTTTACATAAATCTGCCACAACTTTATTGTATAATAGGCGTGCGCAATTCAGTATATCACCAAAGATCTGTGTCAGCATCAGAACTGATCAAGCCTTCATCATGGAAATACCAAATAATTTACTAATTAACCAATTTAAAGGGTGAACTGACTGAATCAGAACATGACACGGTCATATTTACTGCAGCGCTTCTCTTTTTCATACAGTGCTCTCTGAGCTTTTTTGTTCTCTTCAAATTTGCGTTTTAGAACCGTGAACATAACGCCACATCAACATCTTCAGAAATTGTGTACTGCCCATATATAGGTTTGCTTACCGACGGCTAGGAAATCAACTCGCACGAAACACTTAAAGAAAACATGCCACGCGCGTTACGTAAGTCACACAACTGTTGGTGGGCTTATCGTTAATTGCACACTGCAATCACAAAACAGACGCGAAAGAAAAGTCGTTAATTGCACACTGCAATCACAAAACTGACGCGAAAGAAAAGTCACGAGCGCGCGAAGAAAACATCGCGCGTATTGGTGATGTTACGTCTTTCCGTCGTGTCACTTACAAATGTTACTAGCTCGAGAAGAGTTGACTTGCCTAATTTCACAGTCGTATCAATTTTGTTTTGTTGTGGTTATTACGATTCTAGATAATCATTGCAAATGTTCTTGTATGCATGAATTCAGCTTTTCTGCATAACCTGGCTTTTATCTCATTTTTATGAATACCATTCACAGATGGTACATGGTAAATGAAATTGATGAATTCAAATAAAAATGCCTTTATGCGATGGAAAAGTGTTTACATAAAATTTGTCAACAGACAGGAAATTGGGAGATTCGTTGTTGCCAAGTAACCGTTCGACTTACTAAGGTCAGTAGGTGCATGTTGCATCTAAATATGAGAGGCTGCCATTAGATAGCTTGGGAGGGAGTGGGGTGGGCATTTGATCATGGCATTTGTTCTTTGTTCACACCAGATACCGTGATGGGTCCAAAATTTAACACCGACTGCAGCCAGCTGATCCCTGATCTATGGATTATAAAGTCTTCACAAACAATCGAGGCACGTTAGTTGTATAAATTTTTGTGTGAGCCCATCTATGCCATCGGTTTATTCAACAGTGTCAAACGATGGGTCAATAAATTACGTAAGACACGATAGTATACAGCAGTAAGACATGATAGTATACAGCCGAGAAGTTTCTTATTTCATGTGTTAGTCGGGTTTATGGTTCAAGCGGCGCTTAATCACGTGAGCCCGCTGCTGTTGCATTGAACTGGGCGCGTTGTGTAAGCGCGGAAAAAATCTACCCGCCAGCCGGGCGGCTGGTTGTGATCATTTACCCAGTGGGGGGCGGGCGGGTGGTAATTTTGAGCCCTGCATATACTCGTGGATTATTTGAGACGATTCACTCAAGAGCAAGAGCAAGGCTACGGCGATGATCACATTGTGTATTGTAGTCTGCGCCACATCTAAAACGTGTCAATGGACTTAGCGGCCGAAGAAACCACCCAATCGAGTTTGGACCAATTCTTCAAAATTAATTAGAAACCGCATGGATATGTGGATGCATAAATACAATACGAACTCTGATGGGACAAGCCAAGCCGATTTTACCTGATGTTCATTGTACACAATGTGTGTGTTTTTTTGTAATTTGTAATAAATAATAAATTCAACTTGTGAGATGATTTAATTGTTCACATTTTACTTGCTTTTGTGCGTTGGGTCGGGCCCTGTAGTTTTCTGTTTGTTGTGGACACCTGCATGTTCTTTAGTTGTGTAGGGTTGGTGGGACCTCGCTATTGGGGATGCCTCGTTAAATGGGATGTTAGACCGGCCAAGGAGGCGTCCCCTTTAACGGATTGCACTGTATTAGGATAGAGGTCAATAGATCTCTGTGTAAGGTAAGTATAGGTTTAACAGCACACCAATACTCATATGTTATATGGTTCCAAGAAATGTAAATAGATAAGATTGACCTGATTGAGCAGCCGCCTTCTAAGATAAATGAAAATGGAGATTGAAAAGATAAAAATGGAAACAATCATCCTAGGACAAGTCACCACCAGCCAATTGACTGAACCAGGCCATTCCAGCCTCTCTCTCGTCTAGGCGAAATCCAGACCAGAGTAGTGTCTTGCAAGGACCGCTCAACCACCAGGAACCCATTGTCAACCTACACGAGTCGCAACCCACAGCCAACATGTTGCCCCCTATTAGTCGCATATTACAAGATGCAGGAGGATACAGTGGGCCTATTTAACCCCCAAACCCACAGGGGAAGATCTCTCAGTGTAGGTAAGGAGATGTCAGCATCAGCTTCAGTAGCAGAACTGATCAAGTTTTCATCATAGAGATCAAAGTAAGGTAAGGTAAGTATAGGGTTTAACAGCACACCAATACTCATGTGTTATATGGTGCTATGAAAGGTTAATAGATAAGATTGACCAGCTGCCTTCTACAATAAATAAAAATGGAGATTGAAAAGATAAAAATGGAAACGATTATCCCAGGGTAAGTCACCACCAGCCGATTGACTGAACCAGGCCATTCCAGCCTCTCGTCAATGCTCAGGATCCCTTTGACAAACAAGCATGGCTATTCCTGCATTGATCTCTCAGTGTAGGTAAGGAGATGTCAGCATCAGCTTCAGTAGCAGAACTGATCAAGTTTTCATCATAGAGATCAAAGTAAGGTAAGCTAAGTATAGGGTTTAACAGCACACCAATACTCATGTGTTATATGGTGCTATGAAAGGTTAATAGATAAGATTGACCAGCTGCCTTCTACAATAAATAAAAATGGAGATTGAAAAGATAGAAATGGAAACGATTATCCCAGGGTAAGTCACCACCAGCCGATTGACTGAACCAGGCCATTCCAGCCTCTCGTCAATGCTCAGGATCCCTTTGACAAACAAGCATGGCTATTCCTGCATAGATCTCTCAGTGTAGGTAAGGAGATGTCAGCATCAGCTTCAGTAGCAGAACTGATCATGTCTTCATCATTGAGATCAAAATGCCCATTAAAGCACCATTGCTATTGACAATTTCTTCAAAAGATTAAATTTGTAGCAATAATGAGATTATTGACTCCGATACCAATTTAATCATCAGTTTCACTTTTGGGTGGGGGTGGAGCCGCCGAAGGCGAAAAAGATGTCAATGAAAGATGAAGAGAATTCAAGAGCCAGAGACAGAAAACTGAACAGAAAAGTACCCAATTCCAGCCATTCATCTGTGGAATCAAGTGTGCTCAAGGGGAGTACAAGATGGTGTCTTTGAGGATACAGAGACATGTGGACAGTTCAGATGATGAAGACTATGTAGTGCAATGTCAAGCTGACTATCTTCTGTGGCAAACTGTTCCATGGCGTGACAATGGGATGCCAAAAGCTATTCCTTTGTAATTCTAATCTATCTCTAGGTTTGGCTATCAAGAACAAATGTCCTGTGAGCCTAGTATTTTTGGGCCTATGGGATTGGAAAAAGTAATCTTCACTAATGTTATCTGATCAATTGACCATCTGTACACCTGGATCTGATCACCATGTAGCCGTCTTGTTTTGAGAGTGGTCGGTCCCTAAAAAATGTAACCTCTCCTCGTAACTGGCATCAATATATACCACTTCAGGGTTCGACACTAACGGTTGTCTGCTTGCCCGGGACAAGTCATTTGGCCTGTCCAGACCAGTCAGCTGGTCCTGCCGGACAAGTGATTTTTATGAGCCAGGCCTGCATTCCGCGGCGCGGGCATAATAGTTTCACACTGAGCGGGGCCTTTATC
Source organism: Urechis unicinctus (assembly GCA_034190875.2). NCBI lineage: Eukaryota > Metazoa > Annelida > Polychaeta > Xenopneusta > Urechidae > Urechis > Urechis unicinctus. The sequence continues at coordinate 51,133,898 of CM067356.1, read as the reverse complement.
ACACGGTCGGTGAGAAGCAGACGCACGACTACCGTCTTTAATTGACTGCGTTAAGTAAATCCGATCGATAGATAAGAGATGACAATCTTGTTATTTATGGTTCGAATTAGAATTTACGCAGACGCTGACAATGAGATACATTATGTTTGCTCATGCTCGGATTGTCAATTTTGATACGGCTTGCGGAGCAATTATCATGTACCGAAAATAATTTAGAACCGTAAATAAAACATTGGGGGTTTAGCACTGAAGTAGACCTGAACCACAACAAACACGGATTTACCATGACTTTCAGCAGTACATGAGCTTGGTTCGAGACTTTAAAAAGCAAACTTGACAGTGATCAGAATGAAGTCCACTATTTTATTCAATTACACGATGCAATGGTTATGTTCTGTATAGCTACATCTCTATATATCCTGAAAGATATTGTAGCTTTCAACGAGTGTTGTCTAGATTATTGCATGTTTGTAATTTTTCTGTGATAAGGCGCCAGACACGAAAAGAACGAAGAATCACTTTTCGCTTACCGTGCTGTTTTAGGACACTTTACAGTCCTAGATGATACCAATTATGTTCTTTAGATGTCTTTATGCGTGTCTGTCAGAATTTGATACAAACTAAAAGGTACCCAGCGTTGACCTGCAGGTTTTTGGTAGTTGTTTTTCTCACAAATTTCTCAAAACTAACATGATATAAACAAATGAGCGCGCCAATCTATGACGCGAACGTCTACGACACGCGCACCTTGACATCGCATGCGCTGCCAGAAATGACGCGAGCTGACAGTGAATGTCACTCACCAATCCAGAGTGTCACAAAAAAGTACAAGAAAGGTAGACAAGTCTCCCAACAGTCATATGATCAGAATAAGAGGGAGCGCAAATTCTTGCCCACATGGAAAGATACATTTCCATGGGTGGACAATGATGAAGAAAAGGGTATGTTCTGTACTGTGCTGATATGCTGGACAGATTGATGGCATTATCTATTTGTGGTCCAACTACAGAAAATTACAATGCCCAGCGGGCTGTTCAGCTCTGGCTGACAGGATCAAAGCAGGTTAGACGTTACCAGGGTTTGATTGTGGATGTTTAAACTGAATGTAGTACTGTCATATTTGTGAAGTTATCATTATAAATAAACTGACAATGAACTGATGTTTCATACAGCAGCATTTCTTGTCAAACATACTGTAATAAAATTACTTAATTGCAACTAGAACTTTCCAGATTTTGCCTATATAAAAATTACACGTTTGGGACAAGTAAAAATTAGGAAGGACAAGTAAATGGACCAAGCGCTTGTCCTATAGGACAAGTTGGTTAGAAACCTTAGTGTCGAACCCTGCACTTACCAGCAGGCTTACCATCTATGTAACCTGCCTTTGAACCCTAACCAATTTATCTATGTCACACAGGAAATATGGTGACCATGCCTGAATAGCATACTCTTGGTGTGGCCTGACATTGCTTTATAAAGTTTTAGGCTAGACAGCTAGCAAGACGCGGGTGGCATCTTAAAGCTAAAATGACCTTGTCCAAATTGTAGAAAAGGCCACAAACAATCACTGTCGCACAAATACCACACCGAATCATGAAGAAAACAATGAATCCTTGGGGAAAAGGTGACAGGAATAATTTTTTGCCTATGTTCTCACCGCCATAATTACATGGAAAGTTTCTGGGGCTCTCTGGGATATCGTCCTCCACGCTTGTATTTCGGAAGAAAATATCACCGGTAAACATGGAAAGTTATCACAAATATATTTTTCGGCTGGCGATAGGAATATGAAACATTATCTTGATCATAACTAAATTATCACTTTTCGACACAGATCTCCTGAAACTCAACAGAACATGCTTATTTCGTGAAAAAAAAGTGGTGCGTTCTGTCCGGATGTATCAGAACAAAAATAAGAGTTTGTTCTGTTAGACCAACAAGGTGATAAAACCTGACGTTGGTCTGTTGGGCTTATGCCGTGAGTAACATGACTGAGCATGACACAGGCATTTAACTAATTATCGCTCATTAATACAATCCACCCTAAATTCAGTATCAAACAATGAGCACCAAGTAGTCATAAACTAAAATATGTAACCAAACATTATAAAACATTAAGTCTCAGAACACTCAAATGAATTGGGCAAATTTCTGCTAAATTATGGAATACATATTCTTCAGTCACTTTTTCAACATTCATCAGATTACAACCATAAGCATTTCGACAATGAAAAATCGTTATCAATTGAAACCGCTTAGTTTTAGAACTAATTTTATCCCAATGTTACCTTATCATCTGCCATTGTGAAGAGAAGATGGACTACGATTTATTAAGTCTTCGCGACAGACGATTTCTCACACGATTTCTAGCACCTCTCACACTGTGCATCCGGTTGAATGATCTGCAGTAAAAGATTTTCTCGCTGCCCTCGAAAGCATGGTCTCTGAGTTTCGGAAGATACAATCAGTTACTCATATCAATAAACTAACTTGTCCATTTGGATCGATGTTTGCAGGGGGTCAGCATGCAATAAATATATGCGGAACCTGGAGTTACGCTGGGAATATCATACAAAGTAGAGGAGACAGGAGAGTGCAACTATATAAGCATGTCTTGGTTAGATGAAATTATATACATCCAGCAGCTCGAAATACAATGATACAAACATCAATTGATTATTAATATATATATATATATATATATATATATATATATATATATATATATATATATATATATATATATATATATATATATATATATATATATATATATATATATGTATATATATATATATATATTTATATATATATATAATGTATTTATATATATGTATATCGAGAGATATATTGATTTATTATATATATATATATATATATATATATATATATATATATATATATATATATATATATATATATATATATATATATATATATATATTTTTTAAACCATGCTGTGAGCGCGATTGAAACTAAATTGAGCCAAACCGAGCCTGCACCTGTGAGAGCACAAACCAGAAATAGTGTCTCAACCAGCCCCTAAACACCGTTTCAACCTCGGACAAAGAAGCAGGCAATTCTCAAGTTGTGACAGAAGATAGTATTCCTTCGAATACCGTTGACGATTGCACATTGTCCAGTCCTGCGGAGGATAGACAGACTCCGGAGAGTGTTGTGCGTACACCGGCTGATGCGGCCACAGCTCAACCACGTGACACTCAGAGAAATGACTATAATGTTACAACTGCCGAAGATACCAATGAAATATCTGATGAAGATACTTGGGCTAAAGTGGTGGGGAAGGCCAAGAACAAACGGAAAAAAAATGATGCTAATGGCAGGCTGACACAGGGCATACAAATAGACCCCAGACGAACAGCTAAAGGGATCACCGGTAAAGCAAAAGGCACTACCATCAAAAGTAATGGCAAGTTGGTCAGAAACCGCATGGCCAACTTGTTCGCAACACGATTTGACCCTAGTGTGTCGGTGGAACAACTTCGAAACTATCTCTCTGACAAGCTCAATCTGGAAGTGAATGTGAATGCTGTTACAACCAAACATTCAACTTATGCTTCTTTCCACATCACTTGCCAGTGTCCTGACCCCTCAGTGTTCATGTCTGAGGATCTGTGGCCTGAGAACACCTTCGTACGCTGGTGGCGAGAGCCGAAAACTCAAGCTAAACAAGGTCATGTCTTGCCAGATGATGGGATGGAGTCTTCACTCACCTCACAAACAACTAATTCCGTGTAGCCAGCTATAACTGTAGAGGGCTACCCAAGACTGCTAAGGGTCTATCCCTCCGACCTGATATCACTGACTTATTGTGCAATAATGATATATTATGTTTACAAGAAACGTGGCTGTCCAAGCAAGAATTATCTTGTCTAAACACTATTCACCCAGATTTCCATGGTATAGGTGTCTCAACGACGGACCACTCTGATGGTATAGTCCATGGACATGCCCCTGGGGGTACTGCCATCTTATGGAGAAATTCTCTTGATCCAAACATTAAGTTTATAGACATGGCACAAAATTGGTGTCATGCAATTGAAGTGGCCCTTGGTACAAAACAGTTTGTGTTAATTAATGTTTATTTACCATATCAATGTGTTGATAATGAAACTGATTACTTGGATGCCCTCGGTGCGATTAATGCCTTTTTGCAAGAACTTGACAACACATGTTTTGTAGTTATTGGAGATTGGAATGCAAATGTCAAAGATCCTGTCAACTCCTTATTTGCTGGGCATATGTTAGATTTCTGCAAAGACCTCAATTTGATCATTTCTTGCCAAACTTTATTGCCTTGTGATAGCTTCACTTATGTAAGCGCGGCCTGGGGTACTAGGTCGTGGTTAGATCACGCAGTCTCTAGTGCAGATTTCCACAATGTTATCAATGATATGTCTGTATGTTTTGATATTTCTGATGAGGATCACATTCCTTTTTATATGTCACTTAGGCTAGATAGCTTACCAGAAACTACAAATCAGAACAACAGTTCTGTATCGAGAATAGCATGGGACACGTTTTCTGATGAAGTTTGTGAGAACTATTGCTGTCTTACTGAGGAGTTATTATCTGGTCTAACCATACCAGACTCACTATCTTGTGTCAACTGCTCCTGCTCTGATCATAATCATGTTGAAGATATGCTACATTTTTATGAACAAATTGTTAACTGTCTAAGAGCAGCAGGAGAGCAGGTATCTCCTAGGTTAAGAAAGGGCTTTGTAAATAAGCCTGGGTGGACAGATTATGTCTCTGAAATATACCAAGCATCTAAAGAGGCATTTAATGTCTGGAAAAATGCTGGTAGACCTAGACAGGGTCCTGTATTAGAACTGTATAAACGTACACGGGCTAAATGTAAATATGCCATACGCTATATAAAGGCTAACGAAAACATACTTCGTCGAGACTCTCTGGCTAATAAGATGGCTGATTTGCAAACAAATGCCTTTTGGAAAGAAATAAAACTTATGAACAACTGCAAAACACCATTGCCTTCCTGCATTGAGGGTACAGTTGGTGAGCAAGCTATAGCTGACCTGTGGCAAAAACACTTTAAGGATTTGTTCAACTGTCTTAAGGTATCTGATTATAGCAGAACTTGTGAGGTTGGTAGTTCTAATGATATTATTGTCACACCACAGGAGGTGAAAGATGCTATTAGCAGCCTGGATGTTAACAAGGCATGTGGCAGGGATGGGATAAATACTGAACACTTGAAATTTGCCTCTAACAGGCTGTTGAACATGTTATGTAAATGCATGACAAGCATGTTTGTCCATGGGACCCTACCAGAATCCATGATATCTGTGGTATTGGTGCCAGTGATTAAAGACAAAGCCGGTAAAATTAATGCCAAAGACAACTATCGTCCCATTGCACTGTCCAGTGTCATTAGTAAGGTTCTTGAACGGATAATTTTAAATCGTATATCAGATTACCTCTTGACAAGTGAAAATCAGTTTGGTTTTAAAAAGAATCACAGTACTGATCAATGTATTTATGTCTTGAAAGAAATCATAGATGCCCACAGATCTTTGAATGGTATTATGTTTGTTTGCTTTCTGGATGCCAGCAAGGCATTTGATAGAGTCAACCACTCTGTCTTATTTGATAAACTTATTAGCCGGGGTGTCCCTGGATATATTGTAAGACTATTAATCTTCTGGTACTCCAACCAGCAAATGTGTGTGAAGTGGGGTAGCATTCATTCTGAATATTTTAATGTGACTAATGGAGTCAGACAGGGGAGTGTCCTGTCACCACTTCTCTTTAACTTATATGTTGATGAGCTTTCTGTAAATCTCAATTTGTGCACAACTGGCTGTACATATAATGGAGTTATTGTAAATCACTTAATGTATGCTGATGATCTCGTCTTATTCTCTCCCTCTGTTCCCGGGTTGAGCAATCTCATTAAAACCTGTGAAATTTTTGGTGCTTCTCATGACATCAAATATAATTCTAAGAAAAGTGCCATTATGATAGTAAGGTCTAAAATGCTGAAAGATTCCTCATTCCCAAATTTTTCACTGAACAATGAAGATATAAGAGAGTGTCAAGAGATAAAGTACCTTGGACATTTTCTGACACACAATCTCGCCGACGATGCAGATATTAGACGTCAGATTAGGCAGACCTATGTGCAAGCAAATATGCTGCTTCGAAAATTTCATATGTGTAGTTTGGATGTGAAAATTAAACTGTTCCGCACTTATTGTACATGTTTATATACTGCACAGCTCTGGTGGAGCTACAAGAAAAGCAACATAAGAAAGTTGTATGTTGCCTTTCACAATACATTTAAACTTTTTTTGTTGGTGCTTCTAAATTTGTTAGCACAGGATTTTGTTGTGCAATATTTGATGTCCAGTGTTGCCAATCTGTAATTCGTAACATTATATATAAGTTTATGATTAGATTGGATTCATGTCACAACAGCTTAATATGTGCCATTCTTGCCTCCAGTGTAAGATACAAATCTAGTATAAGGAAACATTGGCATAACTTACTTTATATTCATAGCTAATGCCATGTACTATGCAGTATGCGTTCCTCACGATCTCATTATGGACCAATTTTTATCATGTAAATGTTGAGTCTGCAATAAAGGAGAGGGGGGGGGGGGGGGTAGGGGGAAGGAAGTGGAATGAATATCACAGACACACATGTGAGTCACTAAGACTAAAAGAAGAAGTGTGTTCAGTAATTTACCTTTCGCCAAGCTCCGCCCACCTTGGTTACTGTTGCTATGTGGAGACAAGCTACAGCGGAAAATGTCGACTAGCATGTATTTAGATAGGAGATTTGTGAAAGTTTGAGAGGCAGTCGTGAATGAAATAAGAGGTGTCGTGCAATAAAAACCAGGCAGAAATTTATAACAAACTATGCTTTAATGGTGTAAGATAATTAAAGACCATATTAAACCGTAGCATAATGCGATTTTGGCGATTTTTTCGAGGCCGTGTAGGAACTTCAAGAAGCTGGTCCCCCACACGCGGGCACGAAATCGAATCGAAATACTAAGGTGTGTTTGTCACAGTAAATATCTGGTATGAGCTCCTCAAACTTACCAAGTAAATAATAAAAAAAATCTATTCAAACAAACTTCGACCAATTTCTTTTCTAGTACACATCTAAGTCGCATCATGTACAACCAAGCACGCGCTGCAGCGAAAGCAGACGCATTATCCTTCAGCGGGGGCCACCAGGGGCGAGGTGTCGGCTATGTGATTTACCTCGTCGCGTTATTGATACACGAATCTCATTACAGTGACGAATAGAGTTATCTGATTAAAATAGCAAACTATGTCGATTCCCGTGAGTTTGTCGGCATTGCCGCAACAGTTTTCGGCATCCTTTTTGCCTCACAACGAAACTTGTCTGGCTGGAAAATTCTGCCTACAGATGGATGAGGATGGAATCCCAAGGCTAACCCAAAACCATCACTATTGGTATCAGGTCCAGGGACAGTTGGTTACTGGTGCACCTTTTTGTGACTTTGTTGTCTACACTCGCCATGGGATACAATGACAATGACGTTTATTAGCAATCACGCGCCCTCTAGGAGCATATACAATCGAGTTATTTACATGATTTTGATCGGAGAAAGTGCAACAAACAATAAAATAGGAATACAATAAGTGTGCAACTAATTCTACCGTAAAACTTAAGACATTTCCATACAAACAGTACACATTAAGATGAAGAATAGTAACAGGGTTAAATTTCTATGCGAGACCACTAACCGAGACACCTGCAACTGAGGGTTGCTGGCAATTCAGAGCCAGTTTTCTAGTCTCGAGCGATTCCCTTATAAATTTGCCAATGGTTTTACATAAGAGTTTGTCCTCGTTACTCATCACCGAAATATATTAGTCATTGGGTGACAGGTGAGAAAAATTGTTTTGATATTTGGGGCTTGCGATCATGAAATACACATACATGTAGAAAGATAAGTACCAGATTTCAAAACCATGTCCGAAATATGAGGAAAACTGGCCCACATCTATGTGACTGATGAACACACATATCTACAAAAACCGAAGTCGTTTGCTTAGTAATTTGCTGTGTTAGGATCAGTGTGGGCGGCCGCATCGTTTTATCCACTCTCGACAACTAGCTTCGTTTCGTTTCGGGCGTGGGAATGGAATAAATCCTATCGGCTTGCCATCTGATGATTCAAACCGCTCAGGATACCGACTATCACTGTTGCATGTACCCCATGCACACCGCTTAACCATTGCAAAGCTATATTATAACGATACGCTACAAACGAAGGTATTACGAGCGACAGCTTTCCACATCTAACAGCGTTCGCTTGTCTCCAAGATGGCGGCGGGTTTGTTGCTAAGGCGTGTTCTGAGCGCTGATTGGTGGATCACTTGGCGGGAGGGAAAGGTCAATGGGAGACCGCGTTGCGGTTTTCTCCGAGAGGTGGCGGCACAGAGCAATGCGGTCCCAAGCTCGACCGGAAGTTATCAGGTTATGCGCTTACTTCGTGGTTTACGCGTAAATACAAGAGATTCATTTCCATTTTGCTTCACTTCGACGAATAAAATTTCTCGCTCTACGTCACGCGGTCCAGAGATATTTGATGGTGACGACATTTAGGGTAAAGCTGTCACTGTCAATGCGCTGTGCGTAGCGGACGAGCATCTCCGAAACGCTGTGAAACGAGCCGACCGGCGACGGACAACTGGCCAAGTCGAGATCAAAGAGACCCAGGTATATTCTTTTCTAGGCCACTTTTTCAACGTACAAGAACCGTATCACAATGAAGGTGGTGGTGGGTGCTACACCAGGAGGCCTAGTGTCCTATGTGTCTCACTCTTATGTCGGCGCAACCAGTGACAGGCAGGTGATGGAAAGGAGCAAACTACCAGAAATGTGTGACCAGGGTGACTCGGCAATGGCTTTGTCATGCAGGACATATTTGCTCCCTATGATGTCACCGTTAATATACCAACCTTTTTCAGTAAGAAGAATCAGCTGAGAGGGAAAGTGGTACAGAGAGACCGGAAGATCTCCAGCAAGAGGGTGCACAATGAGCGGATAATAGGATTGGGAAAAACCTTCAAAATCTTGGTGGAACCTATGATCCACTGTGAGGTCCAAATTTCCTCTGACATAATCTTTGTTTGTTATATGTTATGTAACTTTCGGCAGTCCATCGTCCCCACAACTGCCTAAGGTGAAGTTTAGTTTTTGTGAAGTGCGACTGTGTATGTTTATAAGTCTATCCCACTCAGGGTGTGTTATTATATGAATCTCAATGAAAGGTGATATGTAGTAGTCTTTTTATACCATGCGCCTTATAGTGTAATCTATAATAACCCTACATGTGAATACTGTTGAAGAATTTTGTCCCTTTAATTGAATAAGTGACTGTGGAACCCCCAATGGGTTAATTGTTTATAATTCAATTAAAACACTTTGTACTTTTCAAGTTTCAAGAGTTTATTATACGTTCCACGACATGCAATATGCAGGCAAATGCTTCCTTAAAGAAAAAAGAAATCAGTGCACAAGACTACTCAGTAAGAGAATTTGTGAAAAAACATTGAATCAAGTATAGTTCTTTGAAATAGTCCCTGAAAAACACCTCTAACTTTGAAATCATAGAAGTAATAAACTCATCGTCTCGGGTAACTGGAACATTCTCCATACTCTGAGACAAAGTTGACTGTTCGTGCAAAACAACTGACCCTGAATTTGGTAATAGTAGTCATGTTGGCTTTAAGGGTGAGCTGGTTGTTCTCATTGACCAGGTATGGCACTGAGACAGGAGTGAAAGGTTTGTCCCTGGTACTGTAGGGACACTTGACCTCAGCATTCATGCCATCAGTCACAACCCCATCTGGTGAGCATGCGAGGTAGGGGTGTGTTTGGGACACTACAATCCAACATGGCTTGACTTCGATCCCAGTCAACTCTGCATATTCCTCGGAGCCACTCGATTGCTTTGGCCCGAATCTGGTTGACGCGGGTCAGCGACCAAGTCTGTTTTGATAGTCAGCGACCAAGTCTGTTTTGATAGTTGCTTTGCATATCCTGCCAAACTGGGAGTTCAATTCTTTGCTCGCTAAGAATCGCATTTCGCTTCTTCAGCTCTATTTTCAATTGCTGTAAGGTCAGACGGCCGTACTTATCCATCAGTTATGATTTGCTACAATGCTACCAAAGATATAACTAGAAAGGTTTCAATCAAAAAATAAAGATGTTGCGCAACCTTCTATGGTAAACTGTGTGTATTAGAATACCGGAAGCGGGCGAGGGACCGCATTGCTCCGTGGCGCCGCGTAGCGGATTAAAACTCGAGGTCTCTCATTGCAAAAGAGACTAATAACAGTGCACAAGTTGGGCAGAAAATGCAGTCAGCCGACGGCAGTGCGTGTCTGAATGAGGCGCATTTACGCAGAAATCCTTCGTACTGGGAATTCATTGCATATTTAATGACCAATAATGTGACATCATAGTTGGTTTCATGACATAATAAAATGCAATGATTGACTGACTTTTATAGAATTCAACCATCTCAGCCACGCCGTTTAAAGTTGATGTTGTTATTTATGATTATATCAGTTCGTCAAGTGGAGCCGCGAACTGCTTGTTAAAGTTGATGTAATGCAATCTCCTTAAATGGAATACAGCGGCTGTTATGAAGCATTACCGGAGGTATGAAGACGCTTCTTTCTATTGTTACTTCTAGTTACTATTTGCTTATTTCGTTGATTACATTGTAGCTTCTCGCATTAGTGAAGATAATTATGCATAATGTTACGCTTAGATATGGGCGCTCGGTGCGAATATATATTTCCCACACCACCTCAACCACAAACACGTTTAACTGCTCTATCGAAACAGTTTTCTTTATTGGAATCATGAAAAAAAAATACTACTTTTGTCATACGTTGTTGTCAAGGATATATAATATTAATGTCCTTCCTTTGTCATAGTTGCCTTTTTCCCTCTCCACAATTATATTTGATATATGGAAAACCTGCCACCAGAGGTACCCAAAAAATAACGCCTAGGCACTTTCAAGATTTTGATCGATAGTCAATGTAAGGAATGAATTGCTTGTGTCATTGAGTTAGCTGGAACCTTCTTCCCCTGATGTTGACCTATAGTGTATCCCTCATCCGAAATTGTCCCATCTGCTGTTTTTCTGTCTTCCAAAGTCAACCCATTAAGAGGGCTGCTGCCATCCAGAGGAGTGAACTTGGAAAGCGCAACAAAATAAATACTCGGCTCGTTGAAAATATCATGCAGACGTCTTTGCCAAGCGGTCAGAACTGTTTGTCGGTCACTATCTTGGCAGGAATGGGAACCGATGCCATAATTGATATGAGGCGCTAAGACGTCAAGGCCAACGAACCGAAGCGTTGAATTCTGCAAAACAGTGAAATGGGAACACGATCAATCGTATAATAAGTCAACACGAACAGTAACCAACATTTGTGATGTTGTTAGCGCGGCAAATCTTTAGAGATTGATACAATCAATGTAATGATGGAATCATGTTAGCTACCAGTAGTTTTGCCTAGCCAAACTGCTAACTAACACAGACAGAATGACATAATTCCTTATATAATTAGGACTGATAGACATTTACTGAGATACAGTACATCTCAAAAAGTTTGACTGCGATATCAATGCAATTCTTCTGCAAATTTAGTCTATAATTATATTTCCCCAAACAGCCCAATATATTCATTCATTCTGATTAAATAAATCATCATTTTTAGAGAATGTAAATGTGTATCAAGATTACTCATTGACAACTGAAAGCCACAGAATAATTGCTGATTTATATTCAATATGTCAACTGTTAGCACATCGAATAATATAAAACCATCTTTGAAGATGCATATCATAAAAAAAATTATCGAAATTCAGCCGCGAAATATCTACACTGACCGATTCCCTGATGATCAATTTGGTAACCCTCGTACTATTTATGGTGTTATGCCAATTAGGTATTTTTAGGGGATATTATGATGAATAAACATGACAAGCAGATGATACTATTAGACACTCAATGTGAAAAATTGGCCATAATATGATAATTATTGAATTGCGCAAGCGTATTATTCAAACCGTTTGCTTTCGTTTGCACATTTCCGTTAGCATGTTCGATGGTTGTTTTCATTGTCTCGATCAATTACCGCAACTCTGGACATACCTGTATTGGCCACAGATAAACGTTGATATCACCATTAGGGGCACTGTCTGTGAATGAACTCCGAGGTGAATATGTTGTCATCGACAGCAAAGCTTTCTTCCCCTAAATGAAATGTAGTTGTGAATTTGGGTATAGCTACAATCGGGCAAACAGATTATTTAAACAAAGTTACTAAGCTTTTGTTTGATGGGGGAACCGTCCTTACGTTGCGAAAGACCCCTTTAAAAATAGAATGAAATGTAAATGTTACCTCACGAATTACAAGCAAGTCATTTCATTAAAACAACAAACAAGATGGGTATCATGCCAATTTACGAAAACAAAGCTAACCTTCAATTTTCCATCATCATAATTTTCTTGCTCACTGAAAGCAAAACCATAGCAAAGGACTCTGTCAATCCAACCTTTCATTATAGCAGGCATGGAACCCCACCACATAGGGAACTGGAAAATGATGAGGTCAGCATTCTTCACTTTTGTTTGTTCGGCGGCAACATCGTCTGGCGGTGGCTGCGAAGGAACTGAAAACATAAGTATCCGATTTATATCAAGATTAAACAGAGACCTCTAACATTGTGAAAATGCACGAGCAAGGTTATAGAATCAGATAAAATATGTCGCTGATAAATTTCCAATTGATCAATTGAACAATAAATTACCTTTTAAATCATCCGGGTCGACTACTGGGTTGAATTTCATTTCGTACAGGTCAGATACAACGACCTTATGCCCTTCATTTTTGAAGGTCGTTGATGCCACCTCAGCTAGAGCGCAGTTAAACGATGCTTTTTCTGGGTGAGCTAAGACAATTAAAATGTTCTTTGATGTAGGTTCCATTTTAAGTGTCCCTCGGATTTCCACAACTATCTATAATGAATCAACGATGGACAACATTGGTTATTTTCCAACTTGACATAATAATTCAAGTTAATGAGCGTTGTGGTGTCGACATCAAAGTATAGCAACCATTACGAATAACAGTACATAACATTAATGACCGGGTCTTTATAATAAAATGATTATCATGGTGTGAACACATGGAAGTGGTAATGGACCCAAGAGCAGTGTATATATGGTCTTCGTGTCTATTTGATACAATTTTCCTATCACCCGACATATATTGTATAACTCTTAAGCCCATATGCGTCGGTGGGGATGCACCAAGAGTTTTTGCTTGATTTAGGGTAAACGACGAAAGAAACAGCCTTCCAACACTTCATCGCTAGTTAAGTTGCAGCACTATTGAGACTAGCCCTGTAATGATCAGTGCCAACACATTGTAAAAAATCATACACGATACACCAGGTATGTATTCATCGATATCCCTTTGACAATTAAAAAAAATAACACTTCTGAATACCTGCAGCCACATGGCTATTGAAACTGAAATTGCGTAATATGACGTAATATTTCCAAGATGGAGGTTGCCGTGAACGAAAGTTGCGATTCTCAAAGTTTCTGTGATAATTGCTAAATTATAACGAACAGTGGATAACCAAAACAGTGTCTATGTTTAAATCGGTGTACTATAGGATTTAAGAAGATATATCTTTTTCAAAAGCGAAAGTCATTTCGTGGCGATAGTGATAAGAATGGTTTTCTCAATTGTTTATCACCGCTTCGGTGCCCACGCCCAGATACCCAAGACAATAACCGTCACATAGAGTCAAACATATATTTGGTAACACTACAAACCGTGCGATATCACACTCCTCAGCGCGATGAGTTGAAAGACGCTAACCTTGACCTAGCACATTTTATCACCGTTCTTTATGGGGTAACACAAGGCCAAAGTTTCGCAGCCACAAGCGGATGTGTAACACAGCTTGCATAGCGGGTGTGAGATATCGACCACTACCACATTATGTGCTGAAACTCAGACTAGTGATTATACTCAAATATGAAAACTTTTATGTGTCACATGGTTCTTTTATGACACTCATGGAAAGGCTAGATGTAAATAACTAAATACAGACCCGATAACAACCACGCAATTCCCCGCGAAATCCTCCTCCCGCCGACCAGAATGTGAATGCTTGAATAGAAAGAAGAAAAAGATATCGGCAAAAACTGAATAAGCAGCCCTACTTTTATACGCCCAGAACGAGCTTCGAGCAAATTGTTGTCCTAGCTTAGTTCAGGACTCGATTCGTCGTTTCATGTAATGTCTCCTCAATCAGTCTGTGTGCTATTATAATTCATTATAACGTGTAAGCCCATTTGATTCAAACAAATTGGATAGCATAATTATCACAACTCAAAGGGTGATTTGTTGTGGGGGGAGAATTGGCATGATAATTAGGATAGCTTGTAGCTCCAAGATGGCCAGTGATCAGATAGATGCCCTTTCTCGTGCAGCCGTATGCCTAGTTTTCTTCCATTTTCCAATATTCTATTATTATTTTTAACTAGACAAACACCTATCAACTTATCTCGTACTAAAAGGAAGGTGGTACGGGTTTGACATTTAGATAAGGTCAAATATTGTTACGTGATTTTGAGGCAAAGTATTGATTTTCCCCATTTCCGTCAGGATTAAAATGGCATCCTGATCGACTGCCGCACCATCGAACTAATATCAACGTATATTGTGTCTGTAGCACTCCAGCCAAGTGCTCACCATAGGTCAGTGTTGGTTATGATAGGTGGTTTTATGGTAGCTCTTTCGAACTAAGTACGGGTAGTGCTGTGTGCACTACCTCTTAGTTCTGGCGTACAACGGTATTTAGCCTTGGTAATTCAACGGAATGATCCCAAGTTCCCGTGTTTTATCTAGTTTTATCTAAAAAATTAACTCACCAAACATTTATCGGAACAGAGGTAGAATTTCAGCAACAGAAGCATCCTGTGAATTAGCATTTTGGCCTAAAACACACCAAGCGGTAATATCTGGGCCCGACTTTTCACTGACAAATTCAGAGGCATCGGAAGTTTACACCGAAAGTTGCTGGGGCACTCTAGGATACCGTCCTCCAGGCTTGTATTTCGGAAGGGAATATCCGCGGTAAACTTGTAAAGTTATCGAAAATATAGTTTCCGCAGACAATAGGAATATGAAACATTATCATGAACCGAACTAAATAATAACTTTCGACGCTGATCGCCTGAAACTCGTCAGAAAATGCATATTTCGTCGAAAAAGTGGTGAGTTCTGTATGCATCGACAACAAAATTATGGTTTTACTGTTGGACCGACAAGGTGCTAAATAGAACCTGACGTTGGTCTATTGGGCTATATTGAACGCTTCGCAGAATGTAACCTCCGCTACTTTGGTCTCCAGGTGAACTACGGTGTCAGTCTATGAATAGGAAAGACACTCGCCCCTGGTGTTTTGATGATCTGATGCCACCTTAGGGGCGAGGGTCCGTATGGCAGAATCTTTAAGGATGTAATCAAATATGCTCCTTAATCAATAGAATCAACGAAATCCAACACAATTTTAAGAAATGCTGTTCAACATGGCTACCGCGCGAATCGAAAACGTGAGCGATATCACAGCGAATTAACTAAATTATGTTGCATTGTGGGAGTCGGCCATGTTGAGTTTTTGAACTAAGTTTCTTGATGTGCCGTATTTTAGTGCTCAAACAGAACAATTATACAAAACAGTCCTCGTGTCATTTTATGATATAATTTTTCATTTTGTCCAAAAAATTTTGGCATGAAGGGCTTTTGTAAGTTTTTAGCGAGTTCGCCTCTAGAGCGTGGGGCGCTCGTTGATAGCTTGCGGACCCGAGTCACACATCTGTTTATTTAGTGGCCGCTATTTGCCTTGCAGTTACGAACCAGAGCATCGTTGGGACTGACCAAGGTATCAGCAAAGTTGTTTTGCAGTTGCGAAGCTTAATAAACGTAATTTTTCATTCTGAATCGTTAGGTTGGTATAAGGATGGGTCCCTTGTAGCTCCTCGAGAGGGTCTAGATATGATTTGGGATCATTAATTTTGGTATATGAATTGATGACCCTTTTAAAAAAGATTGGATATGAATGGGTCTTTTTTTTCAGAGGATTTGGTATATAAATGGTTCCCTTTTCTCACTTTGGCAAATGATGAGGTCAGCATTTGATTCTTCACTTTTGTTTGTTCGGCGGCAACATCGTCTGGCGGTGGCTGCAAAGGAACTGAAAACATAAGTATCCGATTTATATCAAGATTAAAAAGAGACCTCTAACATTGTGAAAAGGCACGAGCAGGGTTATAGAATCAGATAAAATATGTCGCTGATAAATTTCCTGATATTGATCAATTGATTAGCAGTATATATATGGTCTTCGTGTCTATTTGATACAGTTTTCCTCTCACCCGACACATATTTTACAACTCTTAAGCCCATGTGCGTGGGTTTGGATGCACCGAGAGTTTTTGCTTGATTTAGGTACCCTTTTTTCAGAGGATTTGGTATGTAAATGGTTCCCTTTTCTCACTTTGGCTTGGTATAGATATGGTCCGGTTTCTGTTTCCCATGGCGGCTCACCCCTACCCTTTTCCAAGGAGAGAACCCCCCCCCCCACCCCCCGGCGATTTCTCACCGCCTCATCCGCATTGCCTTAGCATTAGTCGTCGATGGGTCACGTCATTCTGAGCATGCGCAACTTGGATGAAATCCCCGCCGCAAAGGGATAAAATTGTCCGTGAACATCATTGCATTCTAAAACTCCATCACTTGGGTATGTTTGGTGTTTGGTAGTTGTCAGAATCGATCTCAAAATTTTTACATTGCGTCGGCTTAAAAGAAAGTTAGACGTTTCAAGCGTCTTGAAGGGCTAGGATGGCGTTGCGTCGCTGTCAAATAATGTAATTTTCCAAATGAAGCCTCACAATTCTTGACTTTGTGTGGATGCACGTTCTGTTTATAAAGAAATTCAAATAAAGACTGATGTCTTCGGTAGCATAGCAACGTTTGTTTTACGCTAGAGGCTCGCAACACGTACATTGTCTACAATGTATTAGATGTTGTAGTTTGTTCATACACGCTGATCAAATCGGTCAGTCACAACATCCGGTTAGAAAAACATTCAATTCAGATCATTTTAACCGACCTATTACCCGATATTGTACATGTATTTGCTCTGACCGATCTTCATAATCATTACTTCATTTATATTCACTTCCTTGCTCCATCAGCCGATTCTGACAATCCTGCTTTTCGATTCTTATAATACACGTAAAGTCGCGATTTCCCAATGGTAAATCGTGTATGGAGTACCGTGGTATTCCCTAACAACATAACCATTTAGAAAGGAAACTAAGTGTGTATATGCGTCTAATTCAAGTATTTATTCTTCTAAAATACTAATCATAAATCAAAGGTGGCTGGTACCTTAAATAAAGCTCTTAAAATGCAAATAATTTGTCCTAACCAATCACAATATGCCGATATATATTGCACAGACTGAAAATGAGGAACCCATTTGGCTGGTAGGGAACCCATTCTGATACTTATTGCAAGTGTATAGTGTCATTTACATGGACTATTTTAAGTTGGGTCAGCCATTTACTTGCCCCAACTTAAAATAACGGTCAAGGTCTGAGATCAAACATCGCTCCGCGAGGCTGTTAGAGAGAGCAATGGAGTGCTATGGAGATTTATTTATTTCTCTATTGCATTCGTCCTTGGTACGTGACCATTGATCCCTGAAGGCTTCATGAAAATCCGTTCATAACGTTTCGATATATCTTTGCTAACAGACAAACAAACAGACAGACATCGTATGAAAACATATTTCTACTGGGCGAAGGTAAATTCAGCCTTAAGGGTACATCAGCGAGCGCTGTCTGTATCGCAATGCATTGCGATATACTTTGGTGCAACAAGCCGATAATGTTATAAACGCGCCGCCGCTTTCCATACCAGTCGTGCCTGCCAACCCGCCGTCCAATTTTAAAATGGGTCAACCCAACTTGACATTTCAAGTTGGGTCAGGACAATTTTAAAATTGACCGGATTTCAAGTTGGGTCGTAACAATGTCACTAGTAACTGGTCGCTTTTTTAGGCCATTCATAGGTGTAGGTTGTGTCTCAAGGTCACTAGTTGGTGTAAGTAATATACAAATGTCCCTAGCTGGTGTACGTGATGAAACACTGGCTAGGGATGGTTACCAAAGATGTTTACTGGTTAGTGTAGGCAGTGAATACAATATTGATAGCACTGTCGCACAGATGGTAAAAACTATACCTCATCACAAGAATACAAATCGTTGCTTTCTTATGAGCGCCAGGTGTTGTAACCATGCGTTCCATTATACATGTTGACGGCACAAAACTCGTTACAAGCGCGAAGCTATTATCTTACAACCCCAAACCGGAAATTGCCAGTAGTTGTATGGATGCTAGCGCACGTTTTCACTGCGGCAAGTTTGATATAAGGGCAGACAAACAGAGTTTATTATGCGCATATTAAGAGACTGTAATAGCGACCTAACATTCATCTGAATGTTGACGAATGTCACTCATCATGTTCCGTGCCTGACCCTGATATCTTGGTATAGCGACCTAACATTCATCTGAAGGTTGGCGAATGTAACTCCCTGATATGATATCTCGCGGAGTAAGATGAGGTCTTCCATAGTCTATGCCAAGAAAAACGAGGTTTCCCCTGTGAGCTTGTGTATCTTTCTCACGTTACAGTATACAAAACTCATATCGTCGACAGTATGGGGCTTGGCGGTGAATACCTGGAACATTGTGTGTTTAATTATTCTAACTGAAACAATTGAATATGTTTTCGACACAAGGAGAATTGAAGTCTTGAAATTATAATGGATTCATTGTGCAAATACTGGCATATGACTATTATAAAAGGATTGGAAAGCTAGTAGCTATTGTGACGGATAACTGTACTAGGTCAGAATCGTTAGGTTGTAATTCTTTTATTTATTTATAATCAAACAGATTCAGCTACAGAATTATTTTTGTTATTAACTAACAGAAATGCCTTAAAATAATTAGATTAAAGAGTGAGCCAATTTTTGTAATGGCTAATCGATCGGTAAATAGTTGATTTATGACAGATAATAAATATTCAGTCTGCAGATTCAGCTGCTTGAATCATTGAGTTAGATGGAACCTTCTTCCCCTGATGTTGACCTATATTGTATCCTTCGTCCGAAATTATCCCATCTGCTGTTTTTCTGTCTTCCAAAGTCAACCCATTAAGAGGGTTGCTGCCATCCAGAGGAGTGAACTGAGAAAGCGGAACGAAATAAATACTCGGCTCGTTGAATATATCTTGCAGTCGTTTTTGCCAAGCGGTCAGTTTTGTCTGTCGGTCACTTTGTAGACACGCTGGTAGACTGACGCCGTAGTTCACCTGGGGAGCTAAGACGTCAAGACCAACGAAGCGGAGGATTGCGTTCTGCGAAACGTTCAAAATGACAATAAACAATAAACAAATTTATGCTATTACCAAATGCCAGTCTGATACCAAAGGGAACGCGACTATGGTAAAGATTATCCGGGGAAAAGTTTAATTTCAGTTTAGTATATATCTTTGGTCGCATAGTGCTAGTCAATTGTTGCTTTACAACAGAAGGTCGTTATCTAATGCAAGCAGTACCAATGATACATTGAACTCACATCGCACCCACTAGCTCAGTCAAAGTTGGCATCGAAAATGCTTTGTTTTTGTTGCATTTCCGTGCTTTTTCCACAATCAAAACAATATGATCAACAATATTTGACAATAATAAAAAGAACTATACCTGCATAGGCCACAGGTAGACGTTCATATCGCGTGGTCAGTAAAGAAGCCCGGAGGCGAGCCAGTGGTGAAGGACAGCATCGATTTTTTCCCCTAAACAAGGATGGTAGTTATTGCGTCATTGAGATGGAGCTGGTATTGGAAGGATTGGATTGTGTAAATCAGTTGTAAAGCTAGCGATAATTGTATCCCAGGGATGTGGCTTGGATTTGCCAAGTTCGTGATTTGACAATCATACAATATCTTGATATGCAAGGCTAAATACTGAGAGAAATACTGAGACTACAAACACACGGAACGACAGATACAACCCATACCTTTAATCTCCCATAATCAAACATTTCCTTGGGACCAAATGCAAATCCACAGCACAAAACTCTGTCCACCCATCCTTTCATTATAGCTGGCATAGATCCCCACCACATAGGGAACTGGAAAATGATGAGGTCAGCGTTCTTCACCTTGGTTTGTTCAACGACTATATCGTCAGCTAATTGATCCTTTGAGTGGGCCTCGTTACAAGAGGCGGGGTAGCTGATGTGGTCTGGCGGTGGGTGTGGCAAAACTAACGGAGTAAGGAAAATTAAGCATGCAAGTTTAGAATTCGAACAATTTGCATACTTAAAGCTTGGTAAATAAACTCCGTATCAACCCATAATAATAAATATGAAAAGGCAAAGGGAAAAATAATTCAATCAGCTACCTTTGAAATCATCACGACTGACAACTGGGTTGTATTTCATTTGGTACAGGTCAGATACAACGACAGTATGACCTTGACCTTTCAAGGTCGTTATTGCCATGTCCAATAAAGCGGCATTAAATGATAATTTTTCAGGGTGAGCGAACACAATTAGGATGTTCTTTTTTGCTGCGGCCATGGCGTCGGTTCTGGTTCGCTGTTAGTACCACTGATTCTATCACAAACATATTACAGAAATGTGTTAATATACATCGGATTCAGTTAAAAGAACGAGGAATGCGGACAAACTGCATTCACAAAGGCATACAAACATGACAATAAATATTCTGTATTTACGAATCTATTCTCAACAACTTTTCCTAGAAATATTGTCGTTAGGAGATGGCACCAGGCCGTCGTTATTCCATCGTGACTGAGAACTTGTTATTCCATCGTGGCAGTTATTCTTGCAGCAATAATGTATCATGTGCCATACACAGCTCTTCAGCCAAGCACACAGAGAAACCCTACACCCACACCACTCCCACTGACCACACCCTCCCCCACTACCCACATCCACACCACTCCAACTGGCCGCACCATCCTCCACTCCCCACACCCACACCACTCCAACTGGCCAAACCCTCCCCCACCTCACACCCACACCACTCCAACTGGCCACACCCTCCCCCATTCCCCACACCCACACCACTCCAACTGGCCAAACCCTCCCCACACCTCACACCCACACCACTCCAACTGGCCACACCCTCCCCCATTCCCCACACCCACACCACTCCAACTGGCCACACCCTCCTCCACTCCCCACCCCCCCCCCCCCCCACACACACCACTCCAACTGGCCACACCCTCCCCCCCACTCCCCTCACCCACACCACTCCAACTGGCCCACCCTCCCTCCTCCACTCCCCACACCCACACCACTCCAACTGGTCACACCCTCCCCCACTCCCCGCACCCCACACCCACACAACTCCAACTCCCCACCCACACCCACACCACTCCAACTGGCCACACCCTCCCCCACTCCCCACACCCACACCACTCCAACTGGCCACACCCTCCCCCACTCCCCACACCCCACACCACTCCAACTGGCCACACCCTCCCCCACTCCCCCACCACACCCACACCACTCCAACTGGTCACACCCTCCCCCACTCCTCACACCCACCCCACCACTCCAACTGGTCACACACACCCTCCCCCACTCCCCACACCCACACACTCCAACTGGTCACACCCTCCCCCACTCCCCACACCACACCCACCACTCCAACTGGCCACACCCACACCACTCCAACTGGCCACACCCCCCCCACTCCCCACACCCCACCACTCCAACTGGTCACACCCCTCCCCCACTCACCTCAGCGATATGGTTCGTGTGCCACCAATTCTTTTGCTGTATTGTGATTCCCAGCACAACTTTTCTCCAATCCTTCAGCTTGTCCAAAGCAGCTGTCATCTGCTTTGAAGAATCCTGGGTAAATCCTCCCACCGCGGGTGATACTTGATGCTGGTCTAACAGATGAAGCAATATGAACGCAGTAGCTCGATCGGAGACAAGATATTGAAAACGAGACGCAGACTGTCAGGTGGTCTGCATTGTTTTCGC
This sequence comes from Urechis unicinctus, assembly GCA_034190875.2. Taxonomy (NCBI): domain Eukaryota; kingdom Metazoa; phylum Annelida; class Polychaeta; order Xenopneusta; family Urechidae; genus Urechis; species Urechis unicinctus. Next base: position 51,111,660 of record CM067356.1, on the reverse strand, counting down.
GCCAGACCTCGACATCACTATGGTTACAATTTAAGCCGTTTGGACCGTGATCACATGGCGACATCTCATAAGCTTGCTACTCGATGCCACTATTGTTTTTATACTTCCTTCACAGGAGGGGTAACGCGATAATTAATAATTAGATTCTTCCCATGAATCAATGGACGGTTAAACTGGAGGCTTTCAGCTGGAAATGATGATATCATACTGGCAAGAATTTCTTCCGCGAGGTGATTTAAGATTTTAATAGCCTCCCTTTGCCCGCTGTTATCACACATTCAACTAACTATTAGCAATCAAATCAGCTTTAATTACCGCGAGGTTTTTCCTATATTTCTCTTGTATATTCCCCCTCACCCCCCTACCATGCGAGGTTTCAATTTGTGGCAAATCTTAGCAATACTGTGCCATGCGCTTCCTGCACACAGCGCCATGGATAACATGTTATTGGTGAATCAATAGCAAACAAACGGAACCGTGCAGCTGCTTAAGGAAGAAAGCTTAGGTTTATTGAGTCGTGAAGACAACAACCATGTGCAATCGGAACAGTTACTTACGGGAGCAGAGCATTTATTTTGGTGCAAGTTGACAATGTTTGATTGAGGTAGAAGCCATGGAGTCCCGGGCATGGAGTCATAATCTGAGAGACGATGTGGACTTCAGTTAACAGGTTAATACTTTTCAAAATACAGAGCCCAAATATTATTGCATTCAACCAGTCAAACATGTTGATTATGGCCGATCACGCTGATAAATTCCCAATGAGGCGGTATCTTCGCATGTGCCAGCCACCCTTTCACCAACAAACCACCGGCTACGGACCTAACCCCACATATTTCATTATGTATTACTGTTTGGACCTCAACTCCTACCCAGCTTCCCTTATATAGTTGGGATACCCTACCTCCCACAGAGAGCTGAAATGCCATCCACAGCAGGAGAGCAATAATGAGCGTGTCTTGTACCGCATGTGACGGGATATACAATGGGAGATGTGGATGTGAGAGTCGGGCTGGCGATGACTTGACGTGGTGATATATCAGTTACCGCGCCATCTAACCGACACTAACGAGACACATGTATCTGACACTAATGACACTAATTGGTACCAATGAACAACGGGCACCAGTGAGAATTTGGCACCATTAAAGAATTGGCACCAATGAGTGATTTGGACCAATGAGTGATTTGGACCAATGAGTGATTTGGACCAATGAGTGATTTGGACCAATGAGTGATTTGGACCAATGAGTGATTTGGACCATTGGGTAACTGTCACTAGTGCGCAACTTGATCCAATGGGCAAATTTCACAATCGAGAAACATTCATCGATGGGCAACTGACGATAATAAGCAACTTGGATCATTTGGTCACCGACGCTTTTAACAACTTGGATCATTTGGCCACTGACACTTTTAACAACTTGGATCATTTGGCCACTGACACTTTTAACAACTTGGATCATTTGGCCACTGACACTTTTAGCAACTTGGACCAAAGGACTATTGGGCTAATGGTCAACTGACATTAATGGGATATTTGCATCAATGGGCAGCTTGTGCAAATGGATAACTTGCACCAAAGGGAAACTGATATATTCAAGGAGTTTCCCAATGAATCCAGCATCCGATACAAGAACGGAGTGTACGTTAGTATGTACACGTGATAACACTGTCTATTTGCCAACTGAGAGTATGACAATGCACTCGATACGGACCATGACACCCGTCGCTAGCTACTGGGGGCGTCTGGCCTGTTGGACGTTAGGTCACCCCGAGACGAGCGTGGCTGCGCGAGCTGTCACCGGGTAAGGTACAATCACCACTATCGGGCAGATATGTCTATTCGCCTACATCCATTATTCGCAAGAAGCTAACGCGAGTTAGCACAAGCAAATTGCATAATCTAATTGATTTTTTTTCCGAATGCCGCATTGTATATATTTAAACAAATTGATCTTTTACCTCATTGAGCTATGTAATTACCAAAGTCAAATTGATCATATGCCCCGATAACAATGAACTTTCCATACCATATATATATATGTTTAAAAGGAGGAATTAAAACCCAATACAGAGAGACGTACAAAATAACCTTGTGATTTCAATCTGTGACGATGTCAGAGTTGTGGCAATCCGTTTAATCACGCCAGGTATGCTGGCAGAGGTACGCTACACGCTAGTGTGTAGGACAGGGCTCGCTCTGTGGCAGGTGTGTGAGGTCAAGGGTTAAGATAAGGCGCCTGGTGTTAGCGGAACCTGTGGTGTTCAGTTCCAACGCTCCTCGTGTGAAGAGTGTGCCGTCTTCATCGCAAGGATTACAATGGACGTGAGCAGAGCGCTGACAGTGGCATTGATCCTATTCTGCAGCTTTAACGTTGTAAGTTCTCCTTCGTTCGAATCTATTAAGTTGTGTTAGTGTGTGCGTGCGTGCATACTTTGTGTCGGTGTGTTCATCTCCGCATGGATGTGTGTGCGTGTGTCTGTGAGTGCATGTGTGTATAGGAGCATGTCGTCAATGACTGACGGACTCAGGGGCGAAACATTTGACTTGCTAATAGCTTGTAAGATGGTCGCCTTTTTTTTCCTATTCATGATGACTCACCATCTCCTCCAACCTGAAACCACTTGCGCAACGAGTGGGGCAAGTGAAGTATTCTGACTAACAAGAGAACGGTCAGACATAAGTGCATAACACAATACAGGTATGAAGTTCAATTGAAGCATGATAGGTTTCCTTAAGAGAGTCTATCGACGGATTAGGCGGAGTTGTATCAGTTATATGGAGGCATGAGAGAGTGTCATATCGGGTCCACTTGAAATAAGTGGGTCAAATCATAGGCGGATTCAAGTGGACGGGTTTATGTAGAAGGGATGGAGTAACCACAGCCCCTCCACCGTTTTTTTTTTGCGCAATAAAACGGTCACTTGCAGTTGTTTTATCTCGACTTATCGCATGGCACCCTACTCTCAGCCAATCAGAGCTCGAGAAAAAGCTCGGTCTTTTTCCCATATCACCCACGTGACCATGCGATAACTAACACGTTAAGTATATTTTGCTGTTTTGTGGGTTCATATCATCAAACATCATATAAATCCTGTTTCAAAAATAAAAAACCAACCCTTCTTTGACCGATTCCTTACTTTGGCAGAGATGTCCGTATAATTGAGTACAACCTGTGACCAATGCTATATTTTTTTTTCATGGGACGTGAATTTTAAGCCAGATATGGTACGTAGTAGATTTTTCCAAAACCACCGATATTGATGGGACTTACAAAATGCATCCTTAATACAGTTATATGCGCCATTATGACAACAAGTGCGGAGGGGGACGTACCAAGCTGAATAAAACCCCACCCTACTCGCCACCAAAGCAATGAACACACCCTGGTAGACTGTCACATGACTCCCTAGCCCTGCCAACTTGCTTTACCTACATGCCTCTAACTTTTGATTATTGATGCTCTATATCGGTTGTACATTTTACAGGGAATTCAAGATGGACAAATCGGCGTTACTCTACCAGATTTGGAAATCCTGTCGTCTGCTTCCACGACTCAAGTGTCCGCCATTTATACATGGCGGGCTGTTCCGTCGATACTTGGAAGTATCTTGATTGGCCATTTATTGGATTATTTTAACCGGATGTTGACGATGGGACTTGTTCTTATCGCGTGTGGTATCTTCACCAGTCTTATTGCGGTTTGGCCCAACATCTTAGTCATCTGGCTCCTCAACGCCTTGTCGGCCTTCTTTGCCAGTGGGGCAATCACAGGTCGGCATGAAAAATATATTTAACTGATAATCTTCATTATTTTTTTACCCGGTATGTCTTATAATATCCAAGGCCATTGAATTGAATGCATTGTTTATTGATGGTGGTTTTCCAGCTGTCTCAATGTTGCCATTCCACATCAACCCGTCCAAACCAGGGCCCCTGGTACAGGCCGTACGTCTGCTCTTCACCGTGGGCATGGCAGCCTCTCCCTTCATTTTCTCCGCCTTCCTCGCGCGACCAACCACCCCTCTCCCCGAAACCGCGGATCAAAGGGATCACTTCTTTAATTATACAAGGCAAGACATGACGACGAATTCTACTGCAACAATGGTACAAGATATACCGATAACACGTGTTGTTTATGTTTACTACCTGACGGGAATATCAAATGTTATTTCTGGAGCGTTATGTGTTCTTCAGTACACAGTAAAACGCACCCAAACGAAGTCTGAACGAAGCGGTACCGTCAAAGATACTGCAGCTGTTGTTTACAAGAGTTCTGGTGTGTTCTCCATCCGTGACTTCGTAAGCATCACACTTAGCCAGAAAAAGAAAATCGGTTTTCTATCGGCATGTGTATGCTTGGTGGCTGTTTACGCCGGCCTCGACATTTCTATCGGTGGTCTCCTGGTGACGTTTATGCAACAAAAATTGGGGTGGTCAGTAAATGCGAGTCTGTTGATATCAGCCGTGTATCAGCTTGTTAAAGTCGTGGCTTCTGTGATAGGGGTAGGTCTGGCGGCGCTACTCCGTCCACGTACCATGCTGGTGGGTAACGTCTTGTTGTTAGCTTGCGGTACCACCATGCTCCACTTCTGTTACCGTGTCAGTAACGTTATGATATGGGTCTCGGTTATCATAACGGCATGTGGAAGCGCCAGCATGTATCCGACAACGTTATCATTTGTTCAGGAATGCACAATAATATCAGGGAAGATATCATCACTGCTTAACGTAGGGTTTAATATCGGTATGATGTCACTTCCGACAATAGGAGGATCATTAATTGATTCTCAGGGACCCAGTATATTTCTACTCTGCTTGACGATTGCGGCTCTTCTCTGTGTTGTTCTACTTCTATGCGGCACTGTAGTGAAACGCAACATGACAATGAAACAACCAGCTTTAGATGTGCGACAGGTTTCAGAGACTACGCCGTTAACATTTGAAGGAAGCGCTTTCCGATGACCTCAGTTGACCACGAAGGTCAACATTCAACTACTCAAATTACCTCTAAGGTCAATATGTTGCTCCTTTTGCGACCTATGATGACCTTGGAGGTCAACACTCAGCTCTTCCAACGACATTAGATGTTTAGCTACTCTTATGACTTTAAATGGCTTTGGAGGTCAAACCATCACTTTCAACACAAAAGTTACCCCTACTGAACCTATTGGAAACTCACTTTGTGCTCCTGGATCCTAAGATGACATCGGAGGTCAACAATCAGCTCCTCGTGTGACCTCATGTGGGAAATCCAATGTTCTCATGACGTTCAGCTTCAAAAGCCACTTTTACTTAAACTCCTTAACATTTCAAGGAAGCTCCATAGTGATTTGCATTCAGAACAGAAAGACATACATTCGCAAATATGTATGCATTCAAGGCTGTAACATTCTTCCCTGTGCACACCCGGCTGGTGTACACTACCACCTAGTGCTACTCTACCACCTGGTGCTACTCTACCACCTACTAGTACTACTCCACAGTCCACAACCTAGTACTTCTTTGCCACCTGGTGCTACTCTATCACCTAGTGTTTCTCTGCCACCTGGTGCTACACTTCAACCTGGTGCTACTCATCCACCGAGTGCTAATCTTCCACCGAGTGCTACTCTACCACCTGGTGCTACACTACCACCTGGTGCTACTCTTCCAGCTGGTGCCACCTAGTGCTTCTCTACCACCTAGTGCTTCTCTTCCACCTGGTGCTACTCTTCCACCTACTTCACCACCTAGTACTACTCCACAACCTAGTACTTCTTTGCCATCTTGTGCTACTCTTCCACCTACTTCACCACCTAGTACTACTCCACAACCTAGTACTTCTTTGCCATCTTGTGCTACTCTTCCACCTGGTGCTAAGCTTCCACTTGGTGACACTTGACTACTTCGGTCCTTTCTCCCTCTGGGTATCGTCCTCATCATAGATGTTACTTTCAAGCACTCAGTCACAATAATCCCTGCCACTAACATTACTATATTTGCCGATTTCTGGCGTATATTAATATATAATTTGGCATAAACGCTTTCTATATTTGTCCGCCAAGTGGACGGAAGCAATGGAGCATTGCGTCCCGTCAGCAGTGACTGATGGTGTGCCCATTGTCTGATGGCTGCTGGGGCAAAACACAGTTGATGTACAACTTCGTCAGTGGGTAGTCATTGATACGTAGTTACGCATATCGTTTTGGCATCCACTTGTGTCTGCGGTAGATGGAGCCACAAACGCCACGTGCCAGACGTTTCTAGGGCAGCTGACAATACACAGCGTCTGGCTGTGGCTGGCCTCTACTGATAGGTCAGTGGAAGAATTCGTTTCAGAAGTTCCGCGATCATGAAATGAACCCTAGAGATTGAGAGAAGTGATTGAGTATTGAAAATACGCCATTCATTATGATATGATATGGGAATAGATGGGACAGGTGCTCGCCATTTGTAACTTCGGAGAGAGGTGTTTTGAGGAAGAACAGTAATCACTCCACTGTCATTTGCTGGGTGTCGATATCGCCATCGGGTATTGACATAATTGTTCCATAATCTGTTACACACCAGCTATAACACCCGCACCTTTCTTTGTGTGTTGGTATTAAATAACTCCAGCCCAAACACTAGCCTCGTGTACGGATGTAACACCAGACGGTCACTACTACGGTGGCATTAGTCGTCGATGGGTCACGTCATTCTGAGCATGCGCAACTTGGATGAAATCCCCGCCGCAAAGGGATAAAATTGTCCGTGAACATCATTGCATTCTAAAACTCCATCACTTGGGTATGTTTGGTGTTTGGTAGTTGTCAGTATCGATCTCAAAATTTTTACATTTGCGTCGGCTTAAAAGAAAGTTAGACGTTTTCAAGCGTCTTGAAGGGCTAGGATGGCGTTGCGTCGCTGTCAAATAATGTAATTTTCCAAATGAAGCCTCACAATTCTTGACTTTGTGTGGATGCACGTTCTGTTTATAAAGAAATTCAAATAAAGACTGATGTCTTCGGTAGCATAGCAACGTTTGTTTTACGCTAGAGGCTCGCAACACGTACATTGTCTACAATGTATTAGATGTTGTAGTTTGTTCATACACGCTGATCAAATCGGTCAGTCACAACATCCGGTTAGAAAAACATTCAATTCAGATCATTTTAACCGACCTATTACCCGATATTGTACATGTATTTGCTCTGACCGATCTTCATAATCATTACTTCATTTATATTCACTTCCTTGCTCCATCAGCCGATTCTGACAATCCTGCTTTTCGATTCTTATAATACACGTAAAGTCGCGATTTCCCAATGGTAAATCGTGTATGGAGTACCGTGGTATTCCCTAACAACATAACCATTTAGAAAGGAAACTAAGTGTGTATATGCGTCTAATTCAAGTATTTATTCTTCTAAAATACTAATCATAAATCAAAGGTGGCTGGCTGGTACCTTAAATAAAGCTCTTAAAATGCAAATAATCTGTCCTAACCAATCACAATATGCCGATATATATTGCACAGACTGAAAATGAGGAACCCATTTGGCTGGTAGGGAACCCATTCTGATACTTATTGCAAGTGTATAGTGTCATTTACATGGACTATTTTAAGTTGGGTCAGCCATTTACTTGCCCCAACTTAAAATAACGGTCAAGGTCTGAGATCAAACATCGCTCCGCGAGGCTGTTAGAGAGAGCAATGGAGTGCTATTGAGATTTATTTATTTCTCTATTGCATTCGTCCTTGGTACGTGACCATTGATCCCTGAAGGCTTCATGAAAATCCGTTCATAACGTTTCGATATATCTTTGCTAACAGACAAACAAACAGACAGATATCGTATGAAAACATATTTCTACTGGGCGAAGGTAAATTCAGCCTTACGGGTACATCAGCGAGCGCTGTCTGTATCGCAATGCATTGCGATATACTTTGGCGCAACAAGCCGATAATGTTATAAACGCGCCGCCGCTTTCCATACCAGTCGTGCCTGCCAACCCGCCGTCCAATTTTAAAATGGGTCAACCCAACTTGACATTTCAAGTTGGGTCAGGACAATTTTAAAATTGACCGGATTTCAAGTTGGGTCGTAACAATGTCACTAGTAACTGGTCGCTTTTTTAGGCCATTCATAGGTGTAGGTTGTGTCTCAAGGTCACTAGTTGGTGTAAGTAATATACAAATGTCCCTAGCTGGTGTACGTGATGAAACACTGGCTAGGGATGGTTACCAAAGATGTTTACTGGTTAGTGTAGGCAGTGAATACAATATTGATAGCACTGTCGCACAGATGGTAAAAACTATACCTCATCACAAGAATACAAATCGTTGCTTTCTTATGAGCGCCAGGTGTTGTAACCATGCGTTCCATTATACATGTTGACGGCACAAAACTCGTTACAAGCGCGAAGCTATTATCTTACAACCCCAAACCGGAAATTGCCAGTAGTTGTATGGATGCTAGCGCACGTTTTCACTGCGGCAAGTTTGATATAAGGGCAGACAAACAGAGTTTATTATGCGCATATTAAGAGACTGTAATAGCGACCTAACATTCATCTGAATGTTGACGAATGTCACTCATCATGTTCCGTGCCTGACCCTGATATCTTGGTATAGCGACCTAACATTCATCTGAAGGTTGGCGAATGTAACTCCCTGATATGATATCTCGCGGAGTAAGATGAGGTCTTCCATAGTCTATGCCAAGAAAAACGAGGTTTCCCCTGTGAGCTTGTGATCTTTCTCACGTTACAGTATACAAAACTCATATCGTCGACAGTATGGGGCTTGGCGGTGAATACCTGGAACATTGTGTGTTTAATTATTCTAACTGAAACAATTGAATATGTTTTCGACACAATGAGAATTGAAGTCTTGAAATTATAATGGATTCATTGTGCAAATACTGGCATATGACTATTATAAAAGGATTGGAAAGCTAGTAGCTATTGTGACGGATAACTGTACTAGGTCAGAATCGTTAGGTTGTAATTCTTTTATTTATTTATAATCAAACAGATTCAGCTACAGAATTATTTTTGTTATTAACTAACAGAAATGCCTTAAAATAATTAGATTAAAGAGTGAGCCAATTTTTGTAATGGCTAATCGATCGGTAAATAGTTGATTTATGACAGATAATAAATATTCAGTCTGCAGATTCAGCTGCTTGAATCATTGAGTTAGATGGAACCTTCTTCCCCTGATGTTGACCTATATTGTATCCTTCGTCCGAAATTATCCCATCTGCTGTTTTTCTGTCTTCCAAAGTCAACCCATTAAGAGGGTTGCTGCCATCCAGAGGAGTGAACTGAGAAAGCGGAACGAAATAAATACTCGGCTCGTTGAATATATCTTGCAGTCGTTTTTGCCAAGCGGTCAGTTTTGTCTGTCGGTCACTTTGTAGACACGCTGGTAGACTGACACCGTAGTTCACCTGGGGAGCTAAGACGTCAAGACCAACGAAGCGGAGGATTGCGTTCTGCGAAACGTTCAAAATGACAATAATCAATAAACAAATTTATGCTATTACCATGAACAAATGCCAGTCTGATACCAAAGGGAACGCGACTATGGTAAAGATTATCCGGGGAAAAGTTTAATTTCAGTTTAGTATATATCTTTGGTCGCATAGTGCTAGTCAATTGTTGCTTTACAACAGAAGGTCGTTATCTAATGCAAGCAGTACCAATGATACATTGAACTCACATCGCACCCACTAGCTCAGTCAAAGTTGGCATCGAAAATGCTTTGTTTTTGTTGCATTTCCGTGCTTTTTCCACAATCAAAACAATATGATCAACAATATTTGACAATAATAAAAAGAACTATACCTGCATAGGCCACAGGTAGACGTTCATATCGCCGACAGGGGCGTGGTCAGTAAAGAAGCCCGGAGGCGAGCCAGTGGTGAAGGACAGCATCGACTTTTTCCCCTAAACAAGGATGGTAGTTATTGCGTCATTGAGATGGAGCTGGTATTGGAAGGATTGGATTGTGTAAATCAGTTGTAAAGCTAGCGATAATTGTATCCCAGGGATGTGGCTTGGATTTGCCAAGTTCGTGATTTGACAATCATACAATATCTTGATATGCAAGGCTAAATACTGAGAGAAATACTGAGACTACAAACACACGGAACGACAGATACAACCCATACCTTTAATCTCCCATAATCAAACATTTCCTTGGGACCAAATGCAAATCCACAGCACAAAACTCTGTCCACCCATCCTTTCATTATAGCTGGCATAGAACCCCACCACATAGGGAACTGGAAAATGATGAGGTCAGCGTTCTTCACCTTGGTTTGTTCAACGACTATATCGTCAGCTAATTGATCCTTTGAGTGGGCCTCGTTACAAGAGGCAGGGTAGCTGATGTGGTCTGGTGGTGGGTGTGGCAAAACTAACGGAGTAAGGAAAATTAAGCATGCAAGTTTAGAATTCGAACAATTTGCATACTTAAAGCTTGGTAAATAAACTCCGTATCAACCCATAATAATAAATATGAAAAGGCAAAGGGAAAAATAATTCAATCAGCTACCTTTGAAATCATCACGACTGACAACTGGGTTGTATTTCATTTGGTACAGGTCAGATACAACGACAGTATGACCTTGACCTTTCAAGGTCGTTATTGCCATGTCCAATAAAGCGGCATTAAATGATAATTTTTCAGGGTGAGCGAACACAATTAGGATGTTTTTTTTTGCTGCGGCCATGGCGTCGGTTCTGGTTCGCTGTTAGTACCACTGATTCTATCACAAACATATTACAGAAATGTGTTAATATACATCGGATTCAATTAAAAGAACGAGGAATGCGGACAAACTGCATTCACAAAGGCATACAAACATGACAATAAATATTCTGTATTTACGAATCTATTCTCAACAACTTTTCCTAGAAATATTGTCGTTAGGAGATGGCACCAGGCCGTCGTTATTCCATCGTGACAGTTATTCTTGCAGCAATAATGTATCATGTGCCATACACAGCTCTTCAGCCAAGCACACAGAGAAACCCTACACCCACACCACTCCCACTGACCACACCTTCCCCCACTACCCACATCCACACCACTCCAACTGGCCGCACCATCCTCCACTCCCCACACCCACACCACTCCAACTGCCAAACCCTCCCCCACCTCACACCCACACCACTCCAACTGGCCACACCCTCCCCCATTCCCCACACCCACACCACTCCAACTGGCCACACCCTCCTCCACTCCCCACACCCACACCACTCCAACTGGCCACACCCTCCCCCACTCCCCACACCCACACCACTCCAACTGGCCACACCCTCCTCCACTCCCCACACCCACACCACTCCAACTGGTCACACACTCCCCCCTCCCCCACTCCCCACACCCACACCACTCCAACTGGTCACACCCTCCCCCACTCCCCGCACCCACACCCACACAACTCCAACTGGCCACACCCACACCACTCCAACTGGCCACACCCTCCCCCACTCCCCACACCCACACCACTCCAACTGGCCACACCCTCCCCCCACTCCCCACACCCACACCACTCCAACTGGCCACACCCTCCTCCACTCCCCCCACACCCACACCACTCCAACTGGTCACACCCTCCCCCACTCCTCACACCCACACCACTCCAACTGGTCACACCCTCCCCCACTCCCCGCACCCACACCCACACCACTCCAACTGGCCACACCCACACCACTCCAACTGGCCACACCCTCCCCCACTCCCCACACCCACACCACTCCAACTGGTCACACCCTCCCCCACTCACCTCAGCGATATGGTTCGTGTGCCACCAATTCTTTTGCTGTATTGTGATTCCCAGCACAACTTTTCTCCAATCCTTCAGCTTGTCCAAAGCAGCTGTCATCTGCTTTGAAGAATCCTGGGTAAATCCTCCCACCGCGGGTGATACTTGATGCTGGTCTAACAGATGAAGCAATATGAACGCAGTAGCTCGATCGGAGACAAGATATTGAAAACGAGACGCAGACTGTCAGGTGGTCTGCATTGTTTTCGCGCCAGACCTCGACATCACTATGGTTACAATTTAAGCCGTTTGGACCGTGATCACATGGCGACATCTCATAAGCTTGCTACTCGATGCCACTATTGTTTTATACTTCCTTCACAGGAGGGGTAACGCGATAATTAATAATTAGATTCTTCCCATGAATCAATGGACGGTTAAACTGGAGGCTTTCAGCTGGAAATGATGATATCATACTGGCAAGAATTTCTTCCGCGAGGTGATTTAAGATTTTAATAGCCTCCCTTTGCCCGCTGTTATCACACATTCAACTAACTATTAGCAATCAAATCAGCTTTAATTACCGCGAGGTTTTTCCTATATTTCTCTTGTATATTCCCCCTCACCCCCCTACCATGCGAGGTTTCAATTTGTGGCAAATCTTAGCAATACTGTGCCATGCGCTTCCTGCACCCAGCGCCATGGATAACATGTTATTGGTGAATCAATAGCAAACAAACGGAACCGTGCAGCTGCTTAAGGAAGAAAGCTTAGGTTTATTGAGTCGTGAAGACAACAACCATGTGCAATCGGAACAGTTACTTACGGGAGCAGAGCATTTATTTTGGTGCAAGTTGACAATGTTTGATTGAGGTAGAAGCCATGGAGTCCCGGGCATGGAGTCATAATCTGAGAGACGATGTGGACTTCAGTTAACAGGTTAATACTTTTCAAAATACAGAGCCCAAATATTATTGCATTCAACCAGTCAAACATGTTGATTATGGCCGATCACGCTGATAAATTCCCAATGAGGCGGTATCTTCGCATGTGCCAGCCACCCTTTCACCAACAAACCACCGGCTACGGACCTAACCCCACATATTTCATTATGTATTACTGTTTGGACCTCAACTCCTACCCAGCTTCCCTTATATAGTTGGGATACCCTACCTCCCACAGAGAGCTGAAATGCCATCCACAGCAGGAGAGCAATAATGAGCGTGTCTTGTACCGCATGTGACGGGATATACAATGGGAGATGTGGATGTGAGAGTCGGGCTGGCGATGACTTGACGTGGTGATATATCAGTTACCGCGCCATCTAACCGACACTAACGAGACACATGTATCTGACACTAATGACACTAATTGGCACCAATGAACAACGGGCACCAGTGAGAATTTGGCACCATTAAAGAATTGGCACCAATGAGTGATTTGGACCAATGAGTGATTTGGACCAATGAGTGATTTGGACCAATGAGTGATTTGGACCAATGAGTGATTTGGACCAATGAGTGATTTGGACCATTGGGCAACTGTCACTAGTGCGCAACTTGATCCAATGGGCAAATTTCACAATCGAGAAACATTCATCGATGGGCAACTGACGATAATAAGCAACTTGGATCATTTGGTCACCGACGCTTTTAACAACTTGGATCATTTGGCCACTGACACTTTTAACAACTTGGATCATTTGGCCACTGACACTTTTAACAACTTGGATCATTTGGCCACTGACGCTTTGGACCAATGGACTATTGGGCTAATGGTCAACTGACATTAATGGGATATTTGCATCAATGGGCAGCTTGTGCAAATGGATAACTTGCACCAAAGGGAAACTGATATATTCAAGGAGTTTCCCAATGAATCCAGCATCCGATACAAGAACGGAGTGTACGTTAGTATGTACACGTGATAACACTGTCTATTTGCCAACTGAGAGTATGACAATGCACTCGATACGGACCATGACACCCGTCGCTAGCTACTGGGGGCGTCTGGCCTGTTGGACGTTAGGTCACCCCGAGACGAGCGTGGCTGCGCGAGCTGTCACCGGGTAAGGTACAATCACCACTATCGGGCAGATATGTCTATTCGCCTACATCCATTATTCGCAAGAAGCTAACGCGAGTTAGCACAAGCAAATTGCATAATCTAATTGATTTTTTTCCGAATGCCGCATTGTATATATTTAAACAAATTGATCTTTTACCTCATTGAGCTATGTAATTACCAAAGTCAAATTGATCATATGCCCCGATAACAATGAACTTTCCATACCATATATATATATGTTTAAAAGGAGGAATTAAAACCCAATACAGAGAGACGTACAAAATAACCTTGTGATTTCAATCTGTGACGATGTCAGAGTTGTGGCAATCCGTTTAATCACGCCAGGTATGCTGGCAGAGGTACGCTACACGCTAGTGTGCATGAGGACAGGGCTCGCTCTGTGGCAGGTGTGTGAGGTCAAGGGTTAAGATAAGGCGCCTGGTGTTAGCGGAACCTGTGGTGTTCAGTTCCAACGCTCCTCGTGTGAAGAGTGTGCCGTCTTCATCGCAAGGATTACAATGGACGTGAGCAGAGCGCTGACAGTGGCATTGATCCTATTCTGCAGCTTTAACGTTGTAAGTTCTCCCCTTCGTTCGAATCTATTAAGTTGTGTTAGTGTGTGCGTGCGTGCATACTTTGTGTCGGTGTGTTCATCTCCGCATGGATGTGTGTGCGTGTGTCTGTGAGTGCATGTGTGTATAGGAGCATGTCGTCAATGACTGACGGACTCAGGGGCGAAACATTTGACTTGCTAATAGCTTGTAAGATGGTCGCCTTTTTTTTTCCTATTCATGATGACTCACCATCTCCTCCAACCTGAAACCACTTGCGCAACGAGTGGGGCAAGTGAAGTATTCTGACTAACAAGAGAACGGTCAGACATAAGTGCATAACACAATACAGGTATGAAGTTCAATTGAAGCATGATAGGTTTCCTTAAGAGAGTCTATCGACGGATTAGGCGGAGTTGTATCAGTTATATGGAGGCATGAGAGAGTGTCATATCGGGTCCACTTGAAATAAGTGGGTCAAATCATAGGCGGATTCAAGTGGACGGGTTTATGTAGAAGGGATGGAGTAACCACAGCCCCTCCACCGTTTTTTTTTTGCGCAATAAAACGGTCACTTGCAGTTGTTTTATCTCGACTTATCGCATGGCACCCTACTCTCAGCCAATCAGAGCTCGAGAAAAAGCTCGGTCTTTTTCCCATATCACCCACGTGACCATGCGATAACTAACACGTTAAGTATATTTTGCTGTTTTGTGGGTTCATATCATCAAACATCATATAAATCCTGTTTCAAAAATAAAAACCAACCCTTCTTTGACCGATTCCTTACTTTGGCAGAGATGTCCGTATAATTGAGTACAACCTGTGACCAATGCTATATTTTTTTTTCATGGGACGTGAATTTTAAGCCAGATATGGTACGTAGTAGATTTTTCCAAAACCACCGATATTGATGGGACTTACAAAATGCATCCTTAATACAGTTATATGCGCCATTATGACAACAAGTGCGGAGGGGGACGTACCAAGCTGAATAAAACCCCACCCTACTCGCCACCAAAGCAATGAACACACCCTGGTAGACTGTCACATGACTCCCTAGCCCTGCCAACTTGCTTTACCTACATGCCTCTAACTTTTGATTATTGATGCTCTATATCGGTTGTACATTTTACAGGGAATTCAAGATGGACAAATCGGCGTTACTCTACCAGATTTGGAAATCCTGTCGTCTGCTTCCACGACTCAAGTGTCCGCCATTTATACATGGCGGGCTGTTCCGTCGATACTTGGAAGTATCTTGATTGGCCATTTATTGGATTATTTTAACCGGATGTTGACGATGGGACTTGTTCTTATCGCGTGTGGTATCTTCACCAGTCTTATTGCGGTTTGGCCCAACATCTTAGTCATCTGGCTCCTCAACGCCTTGTCGGCCTTCTTTGCCAGTGGGGCAATCACAGGTCGGCATGAAAAATATATTTAACTGATAATCTTCATTATTTTTTTACCCGGTATGTCTTATAATATCCAAGGCCATTGAATTGAATGCATTGTTTATTGATGGTGGTTTTCCAGCTGTCTCAATGTTGCCATTCCACATCAACCCGTCCAAACCAGGGCCCCTGGTACAGGCCGTACGTCTGCTCTTCACCGTGGGCATGGCAGCCTCTCCCTTCATTTTCTCCGCCTTCCTCGCGCGACCAACCACCCCTCTCCCCGAAACCGCGGATCAAAGGGATCACTTCTTTAATTATACAAGGCAAGACATGACGACGAATTCTACTGCAACAATGGTACAAGATATACCGATAACACGTGTTGTTTATGTTTACTACCTGACGGGAATATCAAATGTTATTTCTGGAGCGTTATGTGTTCTTCAGTACACAGTAAAACGCACCCAAACGAAGTCTGAACGAAGCGGTACCGTCAAAGATACTGCAGCTGTTGTTTACAAGAGTTCTGGTGTGTTCTCCATCCGTGACTTCGTAAGCATCACACTTAGCCAGAAAAAGAAAATCGGTTTTCTATCGGCATGTGTATGCTTGGTGGCTGTTTACGCCGGCCTCGACATTTCTATCGGTGGTCTCCTGGTGACGTTTATGCAACAAAAATTGGGGTGGTCAGTAAATGCGAGTCTGTTGATATCAGCCGTGTATCAGCTTGTTAAAGTCGTGGCTTCTGTGATAGGGGTAGGTCTGGCGGCGCTACTCCGTCCACGTACCATGCTGGTGGGTAACGTCTTGTTGTTAGCTTGCGGTACCACCATGCTCTACTTCTGTTACCGTGTCAGTAACGTTATGATATGGGTCTCGGTTATCATAACGGCATGTGGAAGCGCCAGCATGTATCCGACAACGTTATCATTTGTTCAGGAATGCACAATAATATCAGGGAAGATATCATCACTGCTTAACGTAGGGTTTAATATCGGTATGATGTCACTTCCGACAATAGGAGGATCATTAATTGATTCTCAGGGACCCAGTATATTTCTACTCTGCTTGACGATTGCGGCTCTTCTCTGTGTTGTTCTACTTCTATGCGGCACTGTAGTGAAACGCAACATGACAATGAAACAACCAGCTTTAGATGTGCGACAGGTTTCAGAGACTACGCCGTTAACATTTGAAGGAAGCGCAAAACACTATTGACATTGAAGCTATTTTGATGACTGCCTGGAAAATAAAGCTTCGTGGCTTCCCGATGACCTCAGTTGACCACGAAGGTCAACATTCAACTACTCAAATTACCTCTAAGGTCAATATGTTGCTCCTTTTGCGACCTATGATGACCTTGGAGGTCAACACTCAGCTCTTCCAACGACATTAGATGTTTAGCTACTCTTATGACTTTAAATGACTTTGGAGGTCAAACCATCACTTTCAACACAAAAGTTACCCCTACTGAACCTATTGGAAACTCACTTTGTGCTCCTGGATCCTAAGATGACATCGGAGGTCAACAATCAGCTCCTCGTGTGACCTCATGTGGGAAATCCAATGTTCTCATGACGTTCAGCTTCAAAAGCCACTTTTACTTAAACTCCTTAACATTTCAAGGAAGCTCCATAGTGATTTGCATTCAGAACAGAAAGACATACATTCGCAAATATGTATGCATTCAAGGCTGTAACATTCTTCCCTGTGCACACCCGGCTGGTGTACACTACCACCTAGTGCTACTCTACCACCTGTGTGCTACTCTACCACCTACTAGTACTACTCCACAGTCCACAACCTAGTACTTCTTTGCCACCTGGTGCTACTCTATCACCTAGTGTTTCTCTGCCACCTGGTGCTACTCTTCAACCTGGTGCTACTCATCCACCGAGTGCTAATCTTCCACCGAGTGCTACTCTACCACCTGGTGCTACACTACCACCTGGTGCTACTCTTCCAGCTGGTGCCACCTAGTGCTTCTCTACCACCTAGTGCTTCTCTTCCACCTGGTGCTACTCTTCCACCTACTTCACCACCTAGTACTACTTCACCACCTAGTACTACTTCACCACCTAGTACTACTCCACAACCTAGTACTTCTTTGCCATCTTGTGCTACTCTTCCACCTGGTGCTAAGCTTCCACTTGGTGACACTTGACTACTTCGGTCCTTTCTCCCTCTGGGTATCGTCCTCATCATAGATGTTACTTTCAAGCACTCAGTCACAATAATCCCTGCCACTAACATTACTATATTTGCCGATTTCTGGCGTATATTAATATATAATTTGGCATAAACGCTTTCTATATTTGTCCGCCAAGTGGACGGAAGCAATGGAGCATTGCGTCCCGTCAGCAGTGACTGATGGTGTGCCCATTGTCTGATGGCTGCTGGGGCAAAACACCGTTGATGTACAACTTCGTCAGTGGGTAGTCATTGATACGTAGTTACGCATATCGTTTTGGCATCCACTTGTGTCTGCGGTAGATGGAGCCACAAACGCCACGTGCCAGACGTTTCTAGGGCAGCTGACAATACACAGCGTCTGGCTGTGGCTGGCCTCTACTGATAAGTCAGTGGAAGAATTCGTTTCAGAAGTTCCGCGATCATGAAATGAACCCGAGAGATTGAGAGAAGTGATTGAGTATTGAAAATACGCCATTCATTATGATATGATATGGGAATAGATGGGACAGGTGCTCGCCATTTGTAACTTCGGAGAGAGGTGTTTTGAGGAAGAACAGTAATCACTCCACTGTCATTTGCTGGGTGTCGATATCGCCATCGGGTATTGACATAATTGTTCCATAATCTGTTACACACCAGCTATAACACCCGCACCTTTCTTTGTGTGTTGGTATTAAATAACTCCAGCCCAAACACTAGCCTCGTGTACGGATGTAACACCAGACGGTCACTACTACGGTGGCTGTGGTCTGGTAGAGGGTAAGACATTGAACCATCTTCCACAATTCGAGCACTTACTGAGTAAGTTACTCAAGAGGAATTTTAAGACCCATCTGCTTCTATGACATACATTATAATGCCGTATTATGTATGATGCGCCTGTACGGCAAGCCGGCTGATATCACCACTATTTTACTATAGCCTGATCGCAAACGAGACCTATTACATACATCATGACCCAACCATCATGGTCACATTCTTTATTTCAAATTGCATAATGACATAATTGATAAACTCATTATGTAACTGTGCCCATATGAGTAAAAATCCGTCTCTTAACGCACACGCACGCACGTACGCACGCACGCACGTTGGTTAAAAACTCGGGTCTCAAATCCACACACGGACAAAATGAACGGCCTGCATTGCAGCCGCCCATCCAGTCAGGCAGACGGCGGGAGATGTTGTGCAGACGCGCGTGGATACCAGCCACAACAGCCCGCCAACAAGTCGGCTGTTTTTTGTCATGGCGGCGTTGTTTTACATAATGGAGAAGGGATGTGAGAAATGAGCGGTACGATAATGGCAGGGTCCTGGATGGCTGTGGAGGTAGGCTGGAGCGCGCCGCCCAAACGACCCCATCCCATCTCCCTACCACACACGCCAAACACAAACCGAACAATGATATCTCATTTCCTTAAAAATAGAACACGGGGAGATACGAGTTTTCGTCTGTTGTTGGAATGGCTCATTAACGACCTGGAAGAATTGGGTTTCGATCCCTGCTGACGTCATCCGCTTCGGGTAGACCGCTTTATACAGCCGCTACAACTTGGTTGATCACTTCAATTGCTCCGAGTACCGCAGAGTGAAACAATGGAGGGAAAAGAGCAACGTGCGCCCGGGAATCTGACGTCGTGGCAGCCTCCGCCTTGCTTTACTGATGACGGCATTTTGTATCCCGATATGCCTTTCACGAAGGAATCTCTGGAGAAACTACGGGCAGGAGAGGTCACTGAATGCGATGTGCTGATCGCAGGATACCCCAGATCGGGTGAGTGATCAAGTTTGAGTGTGCGTGAGTGTGTGAGTGGGGTGAGTTTGCGAGTGTGGATGAAATCGTGTGTGTGTTTGCGAGTGTGGATGAAATCATGTGTGTGCGTGTATGTGAGTGTGTGTGTGAGTGTGTGTGCATGTCTGTGTGTGTGTGTTTGTGCATATGTGCAAGCGCGTGTGCGCCACAGCAGGGCAGGTAAAATACATAACTGTTTCACTCGTGATGTCTACCATATCGCATCATAACGTTTAACATGCATCTCGCGTCGTCAGGCACCTCACGCCTTGTGGAGATCTGCTGGCTTCTCCTCCATGGCTGTGACACAGAGAAAGCCAAGGCAGTTGACCAAGTCATGCGTCACATGGTCTGTGAGCTCAACAGCCCACCCATTCATCCATACGACCTCATTGAACCCCCTATTGTAGCCAAGACGCATGTCCACTTTAATGTGGCGGGGAAGCTGGTGGAAAAAGCTGAGCGAAAAGTCATCGTGGCCATTCGTAACCCAAAGGACGTACTCGTGTCCTGGTACCACTTCAACAGAATGAACGTGCTCAATGGCTTGTTCCCTGGCAACTGGCACCAGTTCATGGCGCTCTACAGGCAGGGCAAACTCTCCTATGGAGATTACTTTGATCACGTGCTGTCCTGGTGGGCCCAGAGAGAACGACCTAATGTTATGGTCATCACTTACGAAGACCTCAATAAAAATCCGCTCGACTTCATCCAGAAAATATCGGCGTTTCTGGGAACGGAGCAGACTGAAGAGGAGCTTCAGGCAGTGGCAGAATGGGTCTCCTTCTCCAACATGCAGCAACAGCCATCGACGAACCACACGGAGGGTCCTTTCGCTACTTTCCTCAAAGCTGAGATTTCAGCTTATATGCGTTGTGGTGGGATAGGAGACTGGAAGAATTACTTCAATGAAGAAGAGAACAAATACATAGATGATTTGTGCAAGGAGCGATGTGCCCCCGCCGGTCTTGACTTCCGGTTTGAGTAGATTCAGCCCATATACAGCCCATTCCTCATGCATCAGTCGATGCTTGATTTCAGTTACGAGCCCTACATTGGGGGCTATTGTAGCGGTAGTAAAAGAAGGGTTGTGGCTGTCTTGTATTAACTCAGTTAACATAGCTTGTATCAATTTAAGTTCTTACAACTGAATACATTCATGTATAATCCGCCAGTTACATTTCCATTATAGATTATTACTGACATCGAACTGCTTGATGGATTTGCAATCATCCATTCATCTGTTTATGCCAAAACCAGCCCACACGAAAAGTCACACGCTCATGATGGAAACGAGGCCATCTTGCTGCCTCGAGATTAAATATGATCGAATTAATGAGGAACGTCATGTTAAAATTCACAATGTGATGGTTTGGTGCAATAACTGAATATTATATGGTAATTATATATCAATGCATAACACTGAAATCAAATATTGCAATGCTGGAGGCAACATTGAAATTAAAAGACAAAGTCGGTCGCATGTCGTGGCACGTCTCGCAACCACAAGCGAACATTGCAAATGAGTTCCCGCTGAAATGCCCAGCCTTGGAGAGTGAAATGAACAAATAGAATTGTGAACGATGATTTGAAAAAAAGGAATTGCAACATTTTGGTCAAAATTACGTTATGAGCCTCTTATTATAATGGTGATAATGATGTTTATTATTAAAACAATGTCATTTAAGTTCGCCCATGTACCCATTGGCCTCTTGTTCAGCTTGTTTGTTGAACAGTTTTTGTCTCGCCATACAGGTCGCAATAATCACAATAATCAGATGCAAGTATAATCCACACCATACACTCCAATGAATGGCGTAATACTGCACCATGCATTGATTTAAATGGCTGCAGACTGCCCCATACTCTCCATTTAATGGCTTCAGCCCTAACGACGCACCACACCTAGCAAACGACCACACTATATTTAGCACACGACACACATGACAGCGCATGAAAATCGTTGCATATAACCAGTTGGGCGCATTGGTATCTGCTGATGCGTGAATAACCCAGTTGAATCGGGTTTTCTTTCATCTCGTATTCTGGTTACGAAAAAGTTTTTCTAGCGCAGAATCACCTGATACATACAGGCTGACAGAGCTGAAGAGAAGGTATATAACATTATTTCACTCCACCCAGGTATGTGAACATTTGTAAATGCTCGTTTTGGTTTGCCGGTCTTATTGATCTGCGTAATTATACGATTAACTCGAGAGATTCATATATAATACAATATCGACCGCCACCCCTCAACATAAATCACCCACCATTTATCTCCACTCCACATTGACCAATGCCCCTCCTGGACTACCTGCCCACATCGACCACATAGACCACAATCCCGCATATACATCAACTCCACATCGACGTTCAACCCGTATCATCTGCTACACTACATCGACCACCATCACACATCGACGTCGACCGCACCCCAACGACGACCCTACATCGACCGCCACCCAACATTTCCAGCTACCCAACGCAAACCACCATCCCTTATCAACTACCAACCACATCGACCAGTACCCCACATCAACCGCCATACAAAATCGACCACCACCCCACATCTAACACAACCTCACATCGACCGCTAGTCCTCATCGACCACCATCCAACATTGACAGCTTGCCCCATCGATCACCACTCGATCCAACATCGACATCCACCCCCCATTGAGACCAAAACCCTGTATCGAACACTATCCAGTATTCACATCCAACCGACATCGACCACCACCCCACATCGACCACCACCTCACATCGACCACCACCCCACATCGACCACCACCCCACATCGGCCAACACCCCACATCGACCACCACCCCCATCGACCACCACATCGACCACCACCCCACATCGACCACCACCCCACCATCCCACATCGACCACCACCCCACATCGACCACATCCCACATCGACCACCACCCCACATCGACCACCACCCCACATCGACCACCACCCCACATCGACTATCACCCCACATCGACCACCACCCCACATCGACCACCACCCCACATCGACCACCACCCCACATCGACCACCATCCCACATCGACCACCATCCCACATCGACTATCACCCCACATCGACCACCACCCCACATCGACCACCACCCCACATCGACCACCATCCCACATCGACTATCACCCCACATCGACTATCACCCCACATCGACCACCACCACCCGATATCCCATATCCACTGCCAGTACTTAAGTCTACTACAGCCACCCGAAATTCACTACCACTAAAAAATTCTAACCCCAGACTGCAATTAAAGGCCGAGTTAGAGCAAGAGAAGTTTACCTTTGCAACAACAGTAGCGATCCCTGCCCTATAGGGCGAGCGACCACGCATAGCGGCAACAACAACAGTAACGAGCACTCGGCCATAATTATCTGCCACCAGACGGTGTTCTCATTCATTGAAGTATATCCTTATGTCCATATGCCAGTGTTTATTCCCTATTCCCTTCGCGTCCGTCCACCTCACAGAATCGAACGGGGATAGGGACATTTGTTCATATGCATGCCATATATCTGATGCTTCTCGTTGCGTAACATGTTCATGCCGCGCCTGAATTTCTTTTGATCAAACAGAGCCTCCACGTGTTGCTCGTATCTTAACTGCTTTTTTACACAAGCGTTCTTCACACCTTATGAAAGATGCATTGAAGGAATCACCATTTCTCAATACTGCTATTCTGTCGCCAAATAGGTCGTCTTCATTAATAACAGGATTGTAACCAAACCGCTTAGTGTTACTAAAAGTGGTGCGGGTACATCCCGCCCATTTTTGTATGTGACATTTCTATTTAATCTAAAGGCTTGTGTATTCATTATCACTACGGTGTTATATCGCCAGCCAAAATTATGCGACAGCACACAGCTGCGAAAATTCTGAGCGTAACTGATTTGTGCGAGCATGACTTCTTACTGACAGATAATTGCGAACGCCCCTTTTTTGGGGGTCAACATCTCAACATATGTATGTATGTATGTATGTATGTATGTATGTATGTATGTATGTATGTATGTATGTATGTATGTGTGTGTGTGTGTGTGTGTGTGTGTGTATGTATGTATGTATGTATGTATGTATGTATGTATGTATGTATGTATGTATGTATGTATGTATGTATGTATCTATGTACAGTCAAACCTGTCTAATCAGGTCGGTCAAGGGACTAGGCCAGAGTGACCTTAAATGCACAGGTGACCAGATTGTACAGGTTGTGAAGTTTGTGTTCATTTAGCCTGAAATTCTTTAACTCAAAGTTATTGTATGAACATACATGTTAATGCACTCAAAATCATTGTGTGGTCTTTTTTGTTCATATATATGGCAAATATTTTTATTTTGCTTGATTAAGTGAAGAGAGAATCAAATTCAATCAATTATATTTTTATTTCAAAAATCATTTCACAATACAAGTACACATACCAAACAAATGCATGCACCAATTTCTAATGAATTATTTGCATTCATTTTCATGACAGCAGGTAAGAACTCAGCAGAAACAGTTGACATTGATGATAAATCTACATTAGCACTACTGTCTTTACATTAACATAACTATAGAGTGATGTCTATTTTGCATGTGAACAAAAACATTTAAGAGTCTTTTTCATTTTAAAAATGAATAATTCTGAAATGTTCAAACTTCCTGATACAGTTCTCCCATGTCCCATGGGCCTATTTCGTTTAGTATTGATTAGCCTTTAAATAAATGTTTAAGTTTATTTGTCGCGTGAGACAGATCGCAATTTTCAGTATATTATCGAAATTATTTTTTTAAATGGATGGTGTAATTGATGCACAAAACCTAGAGGTTGTGTATCTTGAATGCAAACTAAGATCAAGGTCATCGAAACTAATTTCAAATCATTAGTATCTTCCTGGAAAATGACTCGATCGTAAAAACAATCACAGATTGATGGTGCTGAATTGTAATTGTAAGATTTCCACGACGATAAGGGTTTTGATGATAATAATGATATCAATGAAGATTTTTGTGATGAAGGTTATTCTGAAGATAACCTTGATGATTATACAAGTGATGAAGATGATTTTGATAAAAAAAAATTGTCATCAAAGTTCGTCAAGTTCCTCCATGTACCCATGGGTCTATTTCTTCTGGTGGCTCTTCATTGGTTTGTTGACAACAGCCGACTTATCGCGTTGAACAAAGGCCACCTCTGCCCTGTGCTCGCCCCACGGCACGCGGTCAAGTATGGTACGCCGCAGTAATATTTAATAAACTAAGCTTTTCCTTGAGTCAGCTAAATCAAGGTCAATATATCATGGCCCCGGACAGCATGATTTCTTTAATAAATTTGATTGCTTATAAAATCATCAATATACATGCGATAGTCAAGAAAATTGGTTAAAATGCATAATAACTTGGTCAATTATGGACCGATTCTGAAATTGTTCAAAATTCCTGATACAGTTCGCCAAGTTCCCACATGTCCCATAGGCCTATTTGTTGATCACTTTATTTGCTTCGTATGCAACAGCGTGAAACAATGGAGGAAAAGGACCAAACCGCGCCCGGGAATCTGACGTCATGGCAGCCTCCGCCTTGCTTTATGCATGACGGCGTTTTGTATCCCGAGATGCCTTTCACGAAGGAATCTCTGGAGAAACTACGGGCAGGAGAGGTCATTGAATGCGATGTGCTGATCGCAGGATACCCCAGATCGGGTGAGTGAGCAAGTTTGAGTGTGCATGGGTGTGTAAGTGGGTGTGTTTTGCGAGTGTGGAAGAAATCGTATGTGTGTTAGGGAGCGTGGATGAAATTGTTTGTGTGTGAGAGTGAGTGTGTGTGTGTGTGTGTGTGTGTGTGTGTGTGTGTGTGTGTGTGTGTGTGTGTGTGTGTTGTGTGTGTGTATACATGTGTGCATGTGTGTGTATGCCACAGAAGGGCAGGTAAAATACATAACTCTTACACTCGTGATACCTGCCAGCCTCATTCTCTATATCATAACGTTCTCATCAAATACCATGTTGCATCATAACGTCAGGCACCTCGCGCCTTGTGGAGATCTGCTGGCTTCTCCTCCATGGCTGTGACACAGAGAAAGCCAAGGCAGTTGACCAAGTCATGCGTCACATGGTCTGTGAGCTCAACAGCCCACCCATTCATCCATACGACCTCATTGAACCCCCTATTGTAGCCAAGACGCATGTCCACTTTAATGTGGCGGGGAAGCTGGTGGAAAAAGCTGAGCGAAAAGTCATCGTGGCCATTCGTAACCCAAAGGACGTACTCGTGTCCTGGTACCACTTCAACAGAATGAACGTGCTCAATGGCTTGTTCCCTGGCAACTGGCACCAGTTCATGGCGCTCTACAGGCAGGGCAAACTCACCTATGGAGATTACTTTGATCACGTGCTGTCCTGGTGGGCCCAGAGAGAACGACCTAATGTTATGGTCATCACTTACGAAGACCTCAATGAAAATCCGCTCGACTTCATCCAGAAAATATCGGCGTTTCTGGGAACGGAGCAGACTGAAGAGGAGCTTCAGGCAGTGGCAGAATGGGTCTCCTTCTCCAACATGCAGCAACAACCATCGACGAACCACACGGAGGGTCCTTTCGCTACTTTCCTCAAAGCTGAGATTTCAGCTTATATGCGTTGTGGTGGGATAGGAGACTGGAAGAATTACTTCAATGAAGAAGAGAACAAATACATAGATGATTTGTGCAAGGAGCGATGTGCCCCCGCCGGTCTTGACTTCCGGTTTGAGTAGATTCAGCCCATATACACCCATTCCTCATGCATCAGTCGATGCTTGATTTCAGTTACGAGCTCTACATTGGGGGCTATTGTAGCGGTAGTTAAAGAAGGGTTGTGGCTGTCTTGTATTAACTCAGTTAACATAGCTTGTAGTAATTTAAGTTCTTACAACTGAATACATTCATGTATTATCCGCCAGTTACATTTCCATTATAGATTATTACTGACATCGAACTGCTTGATGGATTTGCAATCATCCATTCATCTGTTTATGCCAAAACCAGCCCACACGAAAAGTCACACGCTCATGATGGAAACGAGGCCATGTTGTTGCCTCGAGATTAAATATGATCGAATTAATGAGGAACATCATGTTAAAATTCAATACGTGATGATTTAGTGCAATAACTGAAAATAATATGGTAATTATATATCAATGCATAAAACTGAAAGCAAATATTGTAATTACTGGAGGCAACATTGAAATTACAAGACAAAGTCGGTCGCATGTCGTGGTACGTCTCGCAACCACAAGCGAACATTGCAAATGAGTTCCCGCTGAAATGCCCAGCCTTAGAGAATGAATTGAACAAATAGAACTGTGAACGATGATATGAAAAATAGAAATTACATGGCATTGAAAAATTTTGGTCAAAATTACGTAACACCCCCCCCCCCCTTAAACCCTTACCTAATTGCTGAAACGATTATACTATGTAATTTATGCGCTCTCAACATGCATAACGTCATTAAACGTTCTAAAACTTTTGACTCCCGTCTTGTTCATTTCCAGTAGCTGAGAATGACTTCCTGGTTCGCCTAGCCCCCACCCCCTACAACCTCCCCGCATCATGGACCCTTTTCAGTATGCAATCAGTCAGTTTATGTGTCTCATAAGCAATCATTGGTCATTGCAATACATTTTGGGAATGCGTGGTCAATGACCTGCAGTGTTGGACATTATTTAAAACAAAGTATCACTTACAGTAGCCAGATGGTGCCTTTGGTCGGATCCTTCCGTCTCAACCTCCTTTCTAGAGCTGAAATAACCTCCAAATTAAAGAAAATATTGGTTCTCAAAAACTGCTGTTCAACCTTATGTGCTGGCCTATCCCTTGCTGGTCTTATTTTGCTGCTCTATGAGTGACACCCAATTCAAGACCATGAATATTTCGCAACGCTCAGAGCGTCATTAACTGGCACTACAGGTACCAAGGGAAAACCCTTCCCTTATTTTGTAGGCGTTCTGTAAAATGGCATCTGAAGGGTTAAATATGGCGGTGGTGCTAGCTGTGAGTTAATGGTCTACTCTTTCCTAGTCATATTTACTGTTGTAGAGACCAACGATGACCGTTTTTATGTTTAATAAGGCAAAATTCGTAGTTTACGATATCCCCCTTGAACGAATGGTTGCATGTGTGGAGTAGCCGCGTATTTGCATGTTCAGGGAAACATGTTGTTTAGCAGTGTGCATGGAATATAACAACGACATTCGCTCAAGATTATGTATCTGTACACAAGTCGGAAGGCTTTTTTTACGGGTGCATAAAAGAACAAATTTTACATGATTATATAAGCCTGAACGAGGCATTTGACCGTCAACACGAACAGGGGAAGGTAAAGTCAACTGATTATATAACTGTTCCAAATGTCAGTATGTATACATTAAAATATATATATATCTAAATATATATAAATATATATATATATATATATATATATATATATATATATATATATATATATATATGCATATATATATATCTATATATATATATATATATATATAAATATATATAATATATATATATATATATATATATATATATATATATAAATATATAGCATATATATATGTATTTATGTATATAAATAAATATATATATATCTATTTACATATGTATGTATGCATGCATGCATAAATGTATGCATGTATGTATGTATGTAAGTATGTTTGTATGTATATGTGTATGTATGCGTGTATATATGCATGAATGTATGAATGTATGTATGAATGTATGTATGTATGTATGTATGTATGTATGTATGTATGTATGTATGTATGTATGTATGTATGTATGTATGTATGTATGTATGTATGTATGTATGTATGATGTATGTATGTATTCATGTATGTATGTATGTATGTATGTATGTATGTATGTATGTATGTATGTATGTATGTATGTATGTATGTATGTATGTATGTATGTATGTATGTATGTATGTATGTATGTATGTATGTATGTATGTATGTATGTATGTATGTATGTATGTATGTATGTATGTATATTTGTATAAGTGATACAATCAAAACCTGCAAATACGTCGTATATTCTCCATTCCAGAAATAACAAAGCAAGAAGCGTCGAAAGAGGAGAGACGAACCAGGAAGACAGCGACAAGACAAACATGTATTGTGTTATTCCGCCTAAACAATGGCTCCTCCAATGTGACGAGACGGATCTGTTTCATCAGACAGCTTATGACCAATATTAGATATATATATCAAAGCAACTCCGTTACTTCCTTTCATCCAATCACCGAATCCGTTTATTTAATAGCAATATGCCACAGAAGAACTGCAGGGAGTGTGACATACGAATATGCATGGCAAGTTAATATGGATTACGCGCACGACGTAATATAAATATATACCGTCGTGATTGAGGATATGTGGGTCGTGTGGCAAGTTTTATATTTTGCGTGCATATAGCTTCTCATCAATGTTGTGTACTTACGTAAATATATATGTCGACAAATGAGATGAATATCCGCTGAACCGGACTATTTTGGTTATCCACTGTCTCGTGATTATTTAGCAATTGTCAAATGAACTTTTAGAATCACAACTTTCGTTCACGGCAGCCCCAGTTTTGGAGATATGACGTCATATTACCCAGTTTCATTTTCACTCGCCATGTGGCTGCAGGTCCCGGGGGAGGGGGCACTTAAGTATATAGAGGTAGTATACATGTGTCGGGGTAAATTTTTTTCGGCCTCCCGACGGGTTTTGTTGACCTTATTATTGTAAGATGGGGTATGCTCTTGCATTTTTACCTTGTATGACGGGTACAGGTTTCTGAGATCCCGGGGCACACCCCTACGCAGGACAAGGCCAAGTGCCCCCTCCAGACTGCGGGAATCAATAAGTGTTATCTTTTTTTAAATGTCAATGTGATATCGTTGAATACATATCGCCCTTCAAAGTAGATATTTCCAAAAGATAATCATTGACAAAATGACACATATACTTAAATAATAAAATTCAGAAAGAAAAAGTTCGCTTGCGAAGAACCATGTCTGCGCATGCGCGCAGAAACCGATCTTGCCGTTCAAAATAAACATGAACTTTTCAGAATTTGTGTGGTCGGATTAAATCGCCTTTGACGAAATCTCACACGTAAACTAACTCAACTTGTTAATAAACATCCATTTATGTGAAAAATTATTCTTCATACGTACATTTGTGTAATTATCGTGTATAATTGGAACTCATGTATCGTTCACGCGCATTCGGTTACGGCTAGGCTAGGAGAAATTGCGTCGCTGAGGATGCTAAAACCACAAGTTGCCAGTGAGCTTGTTAAGTAGGGTTTGACTGGAAAGAGACCATCAAGATATCGGGTTTCATAACTATTAGTCATTTGATGACTGGTGTAAGGTAACCCTTCAGCTTAGCTGACGACAAAACACCGATGTATTTCCTGGTTGTTTCGAACTGTACGACAAAAAGTCGCATAATCTCATCTTTGAAAACATCCAGCGGCTTTGGGAAAATGGCCGGAAGTGGCCTGCAATAGCACAGTGTCTGATTATTTTTATATCTTGTGACACGTACACCAATCGGCTTAGCGCACGTTCTCAGATAACTCTGTTGCTGGTGAATACAGAGAATTTAATGTGTGTATACCACTCATATCAGTAGCAGCGACTTACATGTGTCCGTCATACGACCATGGCTGCTCCTCACTTGCTCATCTTTCTCGGTGACACAGTGCTCCGATTGGTGTTCGCGTTAGGACTCATTCAGGCTTCTTCTGCTGAGGCCTTGTGTCCATCCCGGTGCACATGTGAGGTTCAAGGTGCTAGTGCAAATCTCGAATGCCATGTTGGATGGGATAAACAGCAGCTTGGTGAATACTTCCAGTCAATTAGACAAGCAGTCAGTGAGTTATTTTTCCGGAGCAGCGGGTTGACAGCTGTGCCGAGAGAGATCTGTTCTTTAGACAAGTTACTCCACCTTGATCTGACCAATAACTCGATCGGAAGGCTAGACAATCAACCATTCTCATGTCTGCCTCAGATCCACATCATCACGTTAAATTACAACTCCTTGATTGGCATCGGGGCCCAGGATTTTGCTGGTCTGGCAACGTTGGAAACACTTCACCTGGAACACAATGTCATCAGCAGCGTCCACCCGCACGCCTTCACGCGTAGGGAGCTCTCGAATCTTACCAACTTACAACTGGCCTACAATGAAATGCAAGTTTTCGATTTGTGGCCTGCGCGAATGCGCGCATACCAGCTTAACAAACACACATTGGTGAATTACACCTACAATAAGATGGACAGGAGTAGTAATTCACTGAATGTATCAATCACGGAGCTCAACTTGAACCAATCTATAACCATAGTTTTCAATTTTAATCGCTTTCGCTATGTACGCTATTTCAACTTTTTCAAACTTTTGTCAGTAACCGACGCCCACCAAATGTTGCGTGTGTGGAACTGTGCATTTGACTTTCATTATAACCCATTGCAGTGTGACTGCGATATGTATGAATTCATCAAATTTGTCCGGCCACTTATCCAACATTTTCAAAATTTACAAGATCTGTACTTGATTCAGGTGACTTGTGATGAACGTTTGATAGTTTACATTCCGGATGACGCATTCGTTTGTCAGGTGAGTCAATCGTGCCCACCTGGATGCGTCTGTAATCACCGACCAGGTAATCACACCGTACAGGTGTACTGCAGGGACAATATCACATCTCTCCCACCTCAGCTCCCACGTGAGAAACATATATCGCTCGACTTTGCTGGAACACGAATCCGCGAGCTGTCTCCCAGAAGTTACCTTCCCAATGTCACCTCACTTGACCTCTCCGTGACCCTACTGGAGGTTCTCGAGCCAGAAGCTCTGCAACAGATCCGCAATATTCGGGCCCTCCATCTACACACAGCTCAGCTCAAACGGATCCCTCAGCGGATGATGTACATCCACTTCACTAACCTCTCCTCTTTCTCTCTCTGGGGAAATCCCTTGGTGTGTGACTGTTATGCAGTGTGGTTGAAACACTGGTTAACTGACCACTCCACCGTGGTGGCCAGCCTCGGCAAGACAACCTGTAATGGTAAACCTCTCACTAAACATCACGACCGTCACTTGACATGCGGAAATAACGCCCTACTGGTAATTGAAGCGGTTACAGTTTTCACCTTCCTCTTGCTAGTCATAACGGCGCTGCGTTCCTCTGCCGCCTGTCAAAGATCAATACGTCTTCGTCTGCAGCACTTCTTTAGTCGCCGATTGAATTCTGTCGGCAACACGGAACTCCATCATAACGGACTCACCAACGATGTGGCTATTCTATACGATGACGTGTATGATGAAGTCTTAGCGAGACGCGTAGAACGCGTCATAATGCGTCTCAACCCAGCCTACCAGGTGCAACTCGTCCAGCGTGACGCACCCTACAACATGGGCGACGTAGAAGGCTGTGGTGACGTCATCAGACGGAGCAGAACTCTCCTCATTCTCATGTGCAAGCATTTCTTAGAAAATAAAATGACTTGTTATTTCCTCCGTGGAGCTTTCGGAATTTACCTTGAGGACTCGAATAGAGAATTGCTACTTTTGCTTCTACACCCTCATCTCGAGATGGTTGAAGCGGCGTCAAACGAGCCCTACATACGGGATATTCTGCAGCAGTATACGTATATACAATACCGTCATAATGAGACGGCGCTGATGACGTCACTGAGGGAGAAACTGCGACAGCCCAGTGGTCCTCCTCCATAAACTACCCAGTGTCACGGCATCTACGTTGATGATGTCTGTCAGTCTTGATATGACTAGTCGCGATCTGCCTTACCAATTATATCTGTATTTACCGCGAGTCTGGTGACGAGACTGATCGATGTAGCATGCAGGACAGACGAGATCGACATAAACAGTTGTAAAGTTTCATGAAATAGTATACCCGAGGTGCATAAAAAGGAAATTAATATGGACTTAAGTTATAGCATGTGGTCTTTTTGGTTGCATTATTTAATATATTCGTCGAATGATTTAGATCACTGGTTTAGGTAAATATTCTCATGGAAAAAATTCCAAAAGCCGCTATGGCAAAACTGGATACCGAATTTAAATGGAAGAGATTCTCCATTATGTAGAGGGCTAGAAAAAGGTTGCTTATCGCAAGGATGGCTAGACAATGTCGTTCATAATATGATGGGATAGACTTTGTAGTTCATTATATGGAGGATAGATATTGTCGTTCATTATATGAAGGGCTAGACAATGTCGCTTATCATGTGAAGGGCAAGACAATGTTGTTCATTATATGG
The DNA here is from genome assembly GCA_034190875.2 of Urechis unicinctus. Lineage (NCBI taxonomy): Eukaryota > Metazoa > Annelida > Polychaeta > Xenopneusta > Urechidae > Urechis > Urechis unicinctus. The sequence goes on along the minus strand of CM067356.1, from coordinate 51,078,586 downwards.
AGGGTAAGAGAATTTCGTTCATTATGTGGAGGGAAAGACAATGTCGTTCATTATATGGAGGGCTAATCTATGTCGTTCATTATATGGAGGGTAAGACAATGTTGTACATTATATGGAGGGATACACATTGTATTTTTTTATATGGAGGGCTAGAAAATGTCGTTCATTATATGGAGGGCAAATCAATGTCGTTCATTATATGGAGATATAGACATTGTCGTTTATCTGTAACTTGTTCAATGATACTTCAGTGGAGTTCGCGCACTAGTGTACAATCTATTCGTACGAATTCAACATACATACGTCAAGAAACAGGTTTCGAACATTGTTTACTAAAGTAGGCAAACGAGCAGCGATCAAGTTGATTCACTACGCATGCGCAATGTCATAATTATCTGGCATAACCGTCTTCCATGAATCATGATAGGTCTACTATTCGTGTTGCGTGAAAAATCTGTAACGGATCTTCACAAACGCTGTAAATATTGCTGGCATTACCAATTGGACTCTTTACGGATATTTTGCAACGTTTTATTGGAGTTTAAGGTGCATTTTTCCCCCCCAAAAATGCTTTTTTTCTTTTCAATATAATAGAACAACTCTTTTGGAACCCATGCAAACCATTTTACGGACTTGTTAAACGTTATATCGTTGATTACACGGTATCGATAATGGTCGGTGACACCCGTCGTTTACAAACATGAGCACATGTCGATGGGAAAATGGCGCATGCGTATTGAAGGGTCATTTGTTTACAACACATATTCGTGACGTCATGAACAGTGCGGATTCGACAGAAAGCGGGAACGCGAGCAATCTTTTGATTCCTATATTTCTCGATGAGTCTTCTTTTGGAGTGGATGAGTTTTCGTATGTTGTATAAAAAAAGAACACGCCTGAATATAGTGAACACTATCGTTACAATGGATCATCGTGAATTTAACAATAAATAGCGTCACTCATGCAGACAAACCCTGCCCATGTTCTTGCCTAGTCTACCACGTTTTGGAATATAAAGCGGATGACACTTGTTCGGAGTTTGATTTTTTTCATATCCAATTATCAGTGCTTTTTCACGGCAAACCAGCTGAATATTCCTGAACCAACTGTTAAATTGCATTATAAATCAAGACGTCTCACGTTAGTCGTAACGTTATAACGAACTGAAACATCCGCGCTAGGAGTTTGGGGTGGTACGTATCATCGTGTGGGTGGGGTGGGACAAGGGACAGTAGACTGGTGGGGAGGTTTTGGTTCTGATTTGTGTCATTTTAAGCTTGTTGCAACCCAATTCGATGACATTTTTAAGTATGGTTTGGAATGTGTGTCCGTAATTGTCCACTTTAACACCAAGCTGGTGTTCTAGAAGCCTAGGATAGCTAGAATTAATTTTGTGAAATTGGAGTGACAGATGTCTGAGATGACCTTAAATCTGTATAATTTCCAATTTCTTATTTTCAGAGTCTGTCAATTATCAGATTTTCAGGCTTTTGGCACTGTAATAACTATAACATCATTGATTTAATTATTCATGTCATGTGTGATCAAATTGAGCCAACTCACTTTCAAATTTAAAGGAAAATCAAACGCCAAGAATGGGATCATGTACAAGAAGTGGCCGGGGTAGGGGTTGTGGTACAGATTATGACAACCTGTGTGGAACTGAGGTTGGTTCCTATATAATTTAAACTGGATTCTTATTAAGGGTATTTTATTGAACTCAGTATATCTGTTAGGACTGGGAAGGATGTGCTTAATGATTTGAAATTGTTCATCATGACAGGTGTCTGAGACGCAATGAAGAGGTGGAGGTTGCAGACCGGCCCAAAGAGGTTGCAGAGGAGCCTCTGTCACGGAAAGAGAAATTGAAGGTATTGTACAACTCAGCATTTAGCACTCTTCAGTTGTTCGAAAAACCTTCATACAATATTAGTCACAGAGAGCAATTTGCAGACTGGTGCATATACCTTCACTGTAGGGAGATGCCTACCCCTGAGTGGCAATGTTGCAATAACAGACCAGACTTCTGCACATCTGCATTACCTCAGATGGAAATAGTTGTGCTCGACTCGAGACGTAAATAACTGGTACTGTGCGTAATTGCTAGGGGAGTTAGATGTGGTTGTTGAGGACCAAAATAAAATGCTTAGACATGGTGCCAATCAGCAATTGGTTATTCCCTCCTGTTGTGTCTGGAAGATCTCTACCCTGACAAGTATGGACAGTATACTGGCTATACACAAAGTAGATTTGGGTAATATTCTTAGCTTAAATGATTTAATTGGTAATTTAAATCAGGAAATATCTCATTCTTCTGCTTGGTATTATTTGTACTAAACATTTCTATGTCTTTGTTTTTGAGTATTATGTAATGAGCATTCATATATCAGTAAATTTATTGTCTCACAAACCCAGAACAAAATATGATACATGAATTAATTACCCAGGTTTACCACTGTCAATTAGTCAAGACACGTTGACTTTTTATGAATACAATTCTAGTCCTGATGAAAAAAGAAGTGACATTAAAATGGGTTCATGTATTATTTATTTGCCAATTCCATGAGTTCTATTACAGTTTGGATTTGCACACATATGAATGTGACTAATAAAAGATATGTACATAACAAAATATGTTCAACAAAGACAAATTTCAAAATCTAGTTCTTTATTTAAGGAGACACCTGCAACTCAACTATTACTTGGATAGCAGGCATTAGCAGAGCGTTGAGGGTGCTGTCGGTGAATGCTGCGCCTTAATATTTCTTCCATCAATCAGGTAAATAGGCGTAAATCTTGGCAACTTCTGTGTGGAGAACAGCACATTGGGTGCAAGTTTGGGGTGTGTCACTATGACTTGCTGAGAGAGTGGTGGGGCAACAAGTTCACTCTTGTTGCTCGTGTCATTGTTGTACCTGGAACGTTGATATTAATATCAGTTAAAGTAAGTCAATAAAGTAATTTACCATCTGATTAAAACATGTATCGAGTCATCAGGTCAACATTTCCCACATAACGCTCCCATGCTACTATGGTGCCGCCAATGATAGCGCAGTCAAACGTCACACTGATTTGGTTTGGGCAAGCCATTTTTGTGCCATTTGGTGCTCTAATATAACTAGCAATGGGTAATCAAAGTAGGCCTATAATCAGAAAAATGGACCAAAACACAAAACACCATTTTGTCTGTAAAACATAAAATAAATATAACTATGTTATCTAAGGTGCCCTCTAACATGCCATTTGATATGCAACATTACTCAATAATGATGTAATTTAGATACTTAGTGCTTGTCCAAATTAAGTGCCATGTTTGGAAGACAA
>CM067356.1:50995262-51072762 GCA_034190875.2 Urechis unicinctus | reverse complement strand
TATGTTTGTATGCAATGTAAAACAGCTTTGACGCCTTAAATTCTATAAATGTATTTGTGGTGAAACAATGCTAGAGGCGGTGCAACGAAAATGAAAGCATCAGGCGAGAAGAGGTGAAGCCGAAAGAAAACGGAACTGCAGGGAGAGTGACATCCACTTTAGAATATGCCAGTAAATCTCATTATGGCTAGGAGAAATTGCGTCGCTGAGAATGCTAGAACCATAAGTTGCCGGCGATATGGGAAATGAAGAGCTTATAAAGCAGCGTTTGACTGGAAAGCGCCCACTAAGATATCGGGTTTCAAACAATATTTGATGACTGGTGGACGCTAACCCTACAGCTTAGCTGACGACACAACATCCATGTTTTTCCTAGTTGTTTCAAATTATCTCGCTATGGCAAGCCACAGTGATCGAAGTGAGAGCTACGTCCTGCCCAAACCGAGGTACCACTCACAGGCTGGATATATAGGCAGCTATTAAATCCCTGATGTTAATAACACTCGTCGATGGCCATGATCTGTAAGCGGCTATACAACATAAAGTCACATAATCGCATCAAAGGTTCCATTCCTGCTCTCAAATTCGAAAACATCGAGCTGCTTTTGGAAAATTGCAGGAAGTGGCCTGCAATAGCACAGTGCCTGATTATTTTTATATCTTGTGACACGTACACCAGTCGGCTTAGCGCACGTTCTCAGATAACTCTGTTGCTGGTGAATACAGTGAATTCAATGTGTGTATACCACTCATATCAGTAGCAGCGACTTACATGTGTCCGTCATACGACCATGGCTGCTCCTCACTTGCTCATCTTTCTCGGTGACACAGTGCTCCGATTGGTGTTCGCGTTAGGACTCATTCAGACTTCTTCTGCTGAGGCCTTGTGTCCATCCCGGTGCACATGTGAGGTTCAAGGTGCTAGGGCAAATCTCGAATGCCATGTTGGATGGGATAAACAGGAGCTTGGTGAATACTTCCAGTCGATTAGACAAGCAGTCAGTGAGTTATTTTTCCGGAGCAGCGGGTTGACAACTGTGCCGAGAGAGATCTGTTCTTTAGACAAGTTACTCCACCTTGATCTGACCAATAACTCGATCGGAACGCTAGACAATCAACCATTCTCATGTCTGCCTCAGATCCACATCATCACGTTGAATAACAACTCCTTGGTTGGCATCGGGGCCCAGGATTTTGCTGGTCTGGCAACGTTGGAAACACTTCACCTGGAACATAATGCCATCAGCAGCGTCCACCCGCACGCCTTCACGCGTAGGGAGCTCTCGAATCTTACCAACTTACAACTGGCCTACAATGGCATGCAAGTTTTCGATTTGTGGCCTATGCGAATGCGCGCATACCAGCTTAACAAACACACATTGGTGAATTACACCTACAATAAGATGCACAGGAGCAGTAATTCACTGAATGTATCAATCACAGAGCTCAACTTGAGCCAATCTGTAACCATACTTTTCAATTTTAATCACTTTCGCTATGTACGCTATTCCAACTTCCTCAAACTTTTGTCAGTAACCGACGCCGACCAATTGTTGCGTCTGTGGAACTGTGCATTTGACTTTCATTATAACCCATTACAGTGTGACTGCGATATGTATGAATTCATCAAATTTGTCCGGCCACTTATCCAACATTTTCAAAATTTACAAGATCTGTACTTGATTCAAGTGACTTGTGATGAGCGTTTGATAGTTTACATTCCGGATGACGCATTCGTTTGTCAGGTGAGTCAATCGTGCCCACTTGGATGCGCCTGTAATCACCGACCAGGTAATCACACCGTACAGGTGTACTGCAGGGGCAGGGACAACATCACATCTCTCCCACCTCAGCTCCCACGTGAGAAACATATATCACTCGACTTTGCTGGAACACGAATCCGCGAGCTGTCTCCCAGAAGTTACCTTCCCAATGTCACCTCACTTGACCTCTCCGTGACCCTACTGGAGGTTCTCGAGCCAGAAGCTCTGCAACAGATCCGCAATATTCGGGCCCTCCACCTACACACAGCTCAGCTCAAACGGATCCCTCAGCGGATGATGTACATCCACTTCACTAACCTCTCCTCTTTCTCTCTCTGGGGAAATCCCTTGGTGTGTGACTGTTATGCAGTGTGGTTGAAACACTGGTTAACTGACCACTCCACCGTGGTGGCCAGCCTCGGCAAGACAACCTGTAATGGTAAACCTCTCACTAAACATCACGACCGTCACTTGACATGCGGAAATAACGCCCTGTTGGTCATTGAAGCTGTTACAGTTTTCACCTTCTTCTTGCTAGTCATAACGGCGCTGCGTTCCAATGCCGCCTGTCAAAGATCAATACGTCTTCGTCTGCAGCACTTCTTTAGTCGCCGATTGAATTCTGGCGGCAACACGGAACTCCATCATAACGGACTCACCAACGATGTGGCTATTCTATACGATGACGTGTATGATGAAGTTTTAGCGAGACGTGTAGAACGCGTCATAATGCGTCTCAACCCAGCCTACCAGGTGCAACTCGTCCAGCGTGACGCACCCTACAACATGGGCGACGTAGAAGGCTGTGGTGACGTCATCAGACGGAGCAGATCTCTCCTCATTCTCATGTGCAAGCATTTCTTAGAAAATAAAATGACTTGTTATTTCCTCCGTGGAGCTTTCGGAATTTACCTTGAAGAATCGAACAGAGAATTGCTGCTTTTGCTTCTACACCCTCATCTCGAGATGGTTGAAGCGGCGTCAAACGAGCCCTACATACGGGATATTCTGCAGCAGTATACGTATATACAATACCGTCATAATGAGACGGCACTGATGACGTCACTGAGGGAGAAACTGCGGCAGCCCAGTGGTCCTCCTCCATAAACTACCCAGTGCCATGGCATCTTCGTTTATGATGTCTGTCGGTCTTGATATGACTAGTCGCGATCTGCCTTACCAATTATAACTGTATTTACCCGAGTCTGGTGACGAGACTGATCGGTGTAGCATGCAGAACAGACGCGGTCACCATAAACAGTTGTAAAGTTTCATGAAATAGTATACCCGAGGTTCATCAAAAGGAAATTAAAAATGGATTAAAGTTATAGCATGTGGTCTTTTGCCTTCAACTATTATATATATTCGTCGAATGATAAGATCCGAATGTTTTTCGGTAATTAGATAAACGCTCCCAGGTTTAGGTAAATTTTTACATTGAAAAAGTTCCGCAAGCCGCTATGACGAAACTGGATACCGAATTTTAATGGAAGAGATTCTCCATTATAAAGAGGGATAGACAACGTCGTTCATTATATGGAGGGCTAATCAATGGCGTTCATTATATGGAGGGTAAGACAATGTCGTACATTATATGGAGGGCTAGACAATGTTGTCCAATACATGGAGGGTTAGACAATTTCGTTCATTATATGGAGGTATAGGAAGTGTGGTTCATTATCTGGAGAGATAGACAATGTCGTTCGTTATATGGAGGGCATATCAATGTCGTTCATTATATTGAGAGACAGACATTGTCGTTTATCTGTGACTTGTTCAATGAATCATTGTAAATTTAATAATAAATAGCGTCACTCCTGCAGACAAACCCCGCCCATGTTCTTGCCTAGTCTACCACGCTTTTGAATATAAAGCGGATGACACTTGTTTCATACGCAATTATCGGTACTTTTTCACGGCAAACCATTTGAAAATTCCTGAACCAACTGTTAAATTGTATTATAAATCAAGTGGTTGGGGTCGCCCTCAGGACGTCTGCGTTATAAAGAACTGAAACAGCCGCTCTAGGACATATCATCGTGTGGGTTGGGTGGGACAAGGGACAATAGTAGGGTGGGGAGGTTTTGGTTCTGATTTGTGGCATTTTAAGCTTGTTGCAACCCACTTCGATGACACTTTTACGTATGGTTTGGAATGTGTGTCCGTAATTGTCCACATTAACACCATGCTGGTGTTCTAGAAGCCTCGGATAGCTAGAATAAATTTTGTGAAACTGGAGTGACAGATGTCTGAGATGACCTTAAATCTGTATAATTTCCAATTTCTTCTTTTCAGAGTCTGTCAATTATCAGATTTTCAGGCTTTTTGCTCAAATACAGTAATTACTATAACATTATTGATTTAAAAAAATTTTAATAAAAGATATGTACATAACAAAATATGTTCAGCAAAAACAAATTTCAAAATCTAATTCTTTATATGACGAGACACCTGCAACTCAACTATTTCTTGGATAGCAGGCATTAGCACAAGAGCAATGTATCGACTGATGTTGCGGGGGACATCAGCAGAGAGTTGAGGGTGTTGTTGGTGAATGCTGCGATTTAAGATTTCTTCCATCAATCAGGTATATAGGCGTAAGTCTTGGCCACTTCTATGTGGAGAACAGCACATTGGGTGCGAGTTTGGGGTGTGTCACTATGACTTGCTGAGAAAGTGGTGGGGCAACAAGTTCACTCTTGTTGCTCGTGTCATTGTTGTACCTGGAACGTTGATATTAATATCAGTTAAAGTAAGTCAATAAAGTAATTTACCATCTGATTAAAACATGTACCGAGTCATCAGGTCAACATTCCCCACATAACGCTCCCATGCTACTATGGTGCCGCCAATGATAGCGCGGTCAAACGTCACACCGATTTGGTTTGGGCAAGCCATTTTTGTGCCATTTGGTGCTCTAATATAACTAGCAATGGGTAATCAAAGTAGGCCTATAATCAGAAAAATGGACCAAAACACAAAACACCATTTTGTCTGTAAAACATAAAATAAATATAACTATGTTATCTAAGGTGCCCTCTAACATGCCATTTAATATGCAACATTACTCAATAATGATGTAATTTAGATACTTAGTGCTTGTCCAAATTAAGTGCCATGTTTGGATGATAAAAATCGCAACAACTTTCTAACTGACAGATATCAAAAATAACAACAGTCTTGAGATGCCCAATGTGAGACCTTGCAAAGGAACCAATGGCATATTTGATCAAACATTTCGAAATTTCGATTGACCACCCTACCAATGAAAATCCGTTCACCTGTTTACGGGTCGTTTTACAATTAACAAATCCAAATAATGCAAAGGACCCAACATAGGCCCTAACATTTGTTTCAATCAGTGACATTTACATCAAGTCTACTTCAAGGAGCCGATTCAACAGCATAATATTCAATTAATTACATGTCCTGCAAAAACTTCGCAACTTCTTCATTGGTCAAACACCTCACTTCCCTGGACGCTTCCCATCTGGCGAACTGGGCTCCTAAAGAGACCCTCGTGTTAGACCGCAGCTGGTCTCGCTCACGCTTCCTTCTTTTGGTTGTTGAATCTGTTTATAGCTTCTTTACCACTCCACCTTTTCTTCGTGTCTTGCTCTGGTCGTCCATTATCGCAATGCAAATAGTCAAATAAACATCCAACAGCGGCGAACGGCACAGAGTGATGACGTTTCTGCGCTTCCGGAATTAATTACTCATGAGCTTCCAAATAAGGGTTATTTTTGACGGGACGCGAAAAATAAGGATTTGAAAGTTTATTCAAGAACAACAAGAAATATATACGGCCATTCCAACTAGGGAATCAATATGTCAGCATCATTTAGGATACACTTGCAGTTAGCAGCTTTTTTTTTCGTTTAAAAATCGAGTGATTTTTTTATGAAATGCACCTTTAACATGTCTTTCAGTCGGTAATTAAACATTTTGAGATTTTAAGTCTCATTTTGATTGAGTAAAACACTATGCAGACAATGATTCAAAACAATTGTTTGTCTCAGAACCTGTTATTAACGGTCTAAGATTTCCACCATACATGCGTACTGACGGAGCAACGAACATTATGATTCTCCATCCTACCCGCTATGACGATTTATTCAGAGATGGACGTTAAGCATCATAACGAATATATTATAATGTCGTGTTGGATCCATAAACGTCATCAGGTTGCGTCTGCGAGAACCATTAATCTTCAAATATCATCACTCAACGTTTGATTTAAACTTGGCTATTTTAAGCATTTGTTGATGCATTGCTAACCAATGAAAATTCACTGATTATGAGACATTCACGGTTGCTTGGTTGCTGATTTGTCTCACGTAAGCGCCCCATTTGTCCAGCGTGCAGGTCGACGATTTGGAACCATAGTTTCCAGCACTGTTGTCTAGACTGCTGGTTGCCTGTTTCCACCTGCGACAACTGCTAGGGAGTAGATAGACCAGACACTTTCTCCATCACCTTACAACAATAACCCCCGCCTATAGCCTCTGATCTCTCATTTCAACCAGTACCTGTTCTTGCTTGTTCATGATCGCTCTTCCATCAAGCATCTGACAGACTGGTCCTGGCAATGTGAGTCACATTAGTGCTTGTGTTATGTTAAGGTCGTCTGCGCATTCTGTTTATTTGTGTCGGCTCTCCAGACCAGCTGCTGGCTTCCCATGACGCCAGGTCATCTGCTTCACTAGTTAAGCAATTTGATAATGAATGTTATATACAAGATATATATATATAGATATAGAGAGATAGAGAGAGCGTGAAAGCGAGAAAGAGAGAGTGGCCCGGCTATGATATATATAGAAATACTAGATATACATAGAGACATACGTATACACATACATATCTATAGCTATAGATTAAGTAGATGTATATATTCTTTATATATATATACATATATATATTATATATTAGTATGTATATATTTATATATATATATATATATATACAAAACATATCTATATATATACGTATATACATATATATTTACATATATTATATATATATATATATATATATACATATATATATATACATATATTCATATACATACAATGCATATATTATATATACGAAACATGATATATATATATATATATAGATATATAAGATATATATACATATAGATATGTAGATATATACCATATATATATATATATATATATAGAGAATATAGAAGAGTATAGATAAATAATATATATATAGATATATAGACTTTATATATAGTCATGTATATAAATATACATATAGATATAGGAATATATATATACATATATATATATAGATATATTACATATATATATATATATGATATATAATTACATATATATATAATATTAAGAAACATATAATATATATATATTAGATAAGAATTTACATAATAGTATATCTGTATTATATTTATACATATATAATATATATATATATATACATGTTTATTATGTATAATTATACTATATATATATGCATAATATAGCCTGATGATATATATATATATATATATATTATAAACAATATAAATATATATATGTAGGTATATATTAGATATATGTGTATAAGAGATAGAGAGCATATTATACTTAGATTCATATACATATATATATATAGACATTTATAGGAGATATGAGACATAGAGGACAGATTAGCATATATATCTAGAGACGATAGAATATAGAGAGAGATAGAGAGGAGAGGTAGAGGGGACAGATAGAGAAAGAGAGATGAGTAGGAGGGATATGGTAAAATATAATATAGGCGAGCGAGATGAGATAGGGGCAGATATGATACGGGAGATAGGATAGAGAGAGGGAGGGATAGAGATAGAGAGAGGAGAGAGATAGATACAGAGTAGAGAGAGTAGGGCAGATATATAGATGGAGATATTATATAGAGAGAGAGAGAGAGAGAGAGAGAGAGAGGAGAGAGAGAGAGAGGAGAGAAGAGAGGAGAGAGAAGAGAGAGAGGAGAGAGAGAGAGAGAGAGGAAAGAGAGGAGATAGAGAGAGAGAGATAGAGAGCGAGAGAGATGTATATATATAGAGAGATAGAGAGAGAGATGTTTGTGTATATATATATATATATATAAATAAAAGAGAGAGAGAGAGAGAGAGAGAGAGATAGAGAGAGAGAGAGAGAGAGAGGAGTAGAGAGAGGAGAGAGAGAGAGAAAGAGAGACGAGAGCAGTATAGAGAGAGAGAGAGAGGAGGATAAGAGGGGGAGAGGAGAGGAGGGAGAGAAGGGAGGAAGAGACAGAGGAGAGAGAGAGAGAGAGAGATGAGAGAGATAGAGAGAGAGAGGAGAGAGACAGAAGAGAGAGAGTAGAGAGAGAGATATGAGAGAGATAGAGAGAGAAGGGGAGGAAGGATAGGAGAGAGGATTAGAGGAGAGGGACAGAGAGAGAGGTGTGAGATGGCAGAGAGAGCGAGAGAGAGAGGACAAGAGACAGAGAGAGAGAGAGAGGGAGAGAGAGGAGAGAGAGAGAGAATAGATACAGATCTATATAGATAGAGAGAGAGAGATAGACACTCGAGATATATAAGAGATGTATACAGGTATATATAGATATATATTGAGATATCTCTATAGTATAATTTACATAATGCATATAGAAATAGATATCCGTATATATATCAGATATATATATATAGATAGAGAGGATAGAGAGGATATCATGAGATATATATATCTATATATGTATCTATATATATATATATATATATATATTGTTTATATACATATATGTATATATATATAGATATAGAATGATAGGATAAGATATATATATACGTATACTCTGGATATATAGAGAGATATATATATGTAATATATATACATGTATATATATATATATGTTCATATATATCTATATTATAGAGATGTGTGGCATATATATATTCTATATATATATATATAGTTGAGATATGTATATATATACATATATATATATATATATAGAGATATAGATATATATATATATATATATAGAATATAGATATATATGTTATATACATATATATCTATATATATATATACAGATATTATATATCTATAGATGATTAGATGGTAGATATATAAATACATATGATATAAGATATACATATATAAGATATAGATATATATATATGTATAATATATATATCTATACATATATATATGCATAGATATAGATATATACACATATATATATATATATATATATTTATATATTTATATATAGATATATATAGAAATATATAAGATATATGTTAGATATATCTTATTATCTATAACTATATATAAATATATATGAGAGAGGGACATAGATATGGATTTATGATTTATATTATACATTAGATATATAAATATATAGATATATATATATATATATATAAGGAAATATATGATATATGTAGATACAGATCTCTCTATAAGTATCTATATCTATATGAGAGAGAGATAGATAATAGAAGAGATAGAGATTATAGGTCTAAAGATAGATATATATGTAGATATATAAGATATATATAGGTATATATATATACGTAGATATAAATATATTCTCCCTCTAGATATATACAAAACAGATGGAGATAGGACGGAGAGAGATAGAAGAGAGTAGATAGAGAGCGATAGAGAGATCCTCTAGAGATAGATCTCTAGGGGGGAGATAGAGACTATAGATATCGATTATATACATATAGATCTAGAGAGAGAGATATATGAAGAGACATATATATAGAGACATTGAGTGGAGAGAGATACATATATATATATGACATATATAGACTGTATATATATAGATATCGAGAGATATATCTATAGATATAGATATTATAGATAGATTCTCTATATATATATATATCTTCTCTCTCTCTATCTCTAGCTCTATCTCGATTCTCCTCTCTCTCTCGTCTCTCCTTTATTCTCTATATTAGTCTGTCAAAGACTGACCTTATGAGGCACAGCCACATGACCTGTCGTCGCCTTGGTGACGAGTTGACCTGTTGTTGCCTAGCTGCACTTGAACCACGTGACAGAAACTAAGCGACAGTGACATTCTTTAAATAATAGGGTGCCATGTTTGGTTAAATTGGAGCCGGTTCTACCAATGTGTTGTCCAGTCGGTCATGGGTGCGCATACCATATCGACCTATTTATATGTTGGTTCGTAATTATTTGCCGAAAGGTGTCACCGAGTCGCGGTGAATGACATAAATTGTCGCGGTGCATTATGATGGCTGTGCATAAATTTAGACAAATGAATTTACAGTGACCTACGCCAATCAACTACCCCTCGTCATATCTTCTACCGTATGACCCTAATGAACCCAACCAATGCCCCGGAAGTGCACTCAAATCTTGGATACAGTTTCTACGCTCTATCTGAATGGAACCAAGCCGCATTCGCATCGACGTTGTATATACAATCTAAGGTAATCGCCGGGCTAATTGTAACAGTGCCCAACTTTGAGAAATGCCCGTGTGTTATTTGTTTGGCTGTATTGGTCGCTCGTGGCTCGAGTGTATTTATATAAGCCGCAGTGTGGGACCTGGCAATAGGAATACTGAAATAGTCTTCAGTGGAGGGCTTCGACATAGAAATGCAGCATATCGGTAGATTACTGTAGTAAGGGCATGAAACTTCCGGTTGGCTTAAGCGATTGCAGCCAGCATCTTGTTATAAAACGATCTTTGATTGGAGCCCGGCGCAAATAACGAGTATCCGTCACTTCGTCACACCCTATCGAGCGGTAAAGGGCAGCTTTTTCCGGACGTCGTTTAACGCTGTCTAAGCTTACCTTGTATATTTTAGTAGAGAATGCTCAAAATCTCTTAAACAATTAGGAGATTGTTAGCTCCGGCCGAACGGTAATATAAATAGTCTACTCAGACGCCTTGTAGGGCTAAGATGCTGTATCCTTCTTCCAACAAGCCTTGGACATTCTGCGAATTGATATTTGCTAATTTTTATGAAATCGCCGAGGCATACCAGCTGATGCTGGAACATGGTAAAGAATGCAAGTTTTCATTGCGAAATTTCATCGTGCAATAACTAAGCCAAGCGTTGGAACAAAATAAAAATGGTTTCGCTGGGGTGTGACCTCTCGCGTGTGAGGCGAGCGTGATAACCACTACACTACGAAACAACCTGCTTCATTCTAAGGTTAACATTTAAGCATTATATTATATCGGTAGACTTTAAGGTCCATTATATTTAATACTATTTCATATAATAGGTTAACAGTAATGTGCTGAGTGACTACTGAGCGCCAGATTGGGTCGGATCGCTAGGCAGCTTGTGATGCGAGCGGGAAGGTCTCACCATGTTAGCGTTGTTCCGTCACGCGTGGCATTGGACGAGATTATACCATATGTGGAAAAAAAACCTTCTCTCTGCCTCTAACCAATCCATTTCTCCCCCCCCCTGAAAAATCCTTAAAAACGCCAATCCTTCCTGTTGATTTCTCTATATTCTCCAAGCCCAACTTTCGATTCAACTGCACGACTTGTATTGGTCTTCTAGAAGGATTCCCCGAATAAAGGACCTCAAACAATAGACCTTATCAAACGGAATTCGGTTTGTTGAAGCAGAAAGCAACTTTACTTAGATACGGCTATCAGGACCACTGCTTATATCACACAGACCTGTCATGCAGGGTAGATCTTATGTCGCTTACATTAAAGAAGAAAAAACAACCGGATCCTTCCAGTCAGTCCGTGAAAGAATGGAGAAATATGCTCTCATTGTCGCAATCGACGTGACTGTCACCCAGGAATATGTCCTGACATTTTCTACATGGGTAATATTTGATGAAACATGTCCTATTGAAATCCAAAGGGACGTTGGTGCAGCTGGGAGGGACGGGTGCATGGTATGGGAATCACTGCAGACAGATGGCAGGGAGTAGCCCAGGGAGATGGTCCTCATTCGACCAGGCGTTTTTGTCAAGAGTCCTAACTATAACTGACCTACAACCTCAACCTCCTGACTGCAGGGAAATAACCTCACCGGCATGACAGGAGCAAGAGTGAGACAGCGAGACATCACGAGAGCGAGGTGGAAATAGGGAGAAGAGAAGTGACCGAGACAGCAGGCGGTGATGCAGGGAACGGATGCAGAGGCTGCGATGAGATGCAGTTGGGAGAGGAAGCTATAGTGTCCCAAAATGGGTCAATGGCTTATATGGCAATGTATTGCTTGTGCACACGACTGACATAAAAATGATGAAATCAACCTTATATAGCAATGATTAAATCAATTAAAACAGGATTTCATATATTATGTGAAATAATAATTGATAATTTATTCCTCTTGGAGAAAATTGGTGGTTGAAATATTCTATTAATATCACCAGTATGGATGTGGAATGGATAGCTGGGGCGATGACGGGCTGGGTAAATGGATGGATGGATAGACGCCGGGGCCAATCAATGGGTGGATAGATCGATCGATGGATAAGGCCCGCTGCAGCTAACATCATCTGAGGTTTGGACACACTAGCCTGTGTAGGCGATCCGAGTTGCTAGACGTGACATCTGCGGCCTCCCAGCGCGGCCTCCCGTCAAACAACTTGGGTCAGTTCGCCCCACTTCCCTCCCTCCCCTGACAGTTCCCTGACCTTGGGGAAATTGAGGTCAGATTGTGATCGCAGCGTCCCTCACTCTCTGTCAAAGTTCGCACACTCAGGTGACATTACCACCCTGCAGTAATAAAATATGGCTATATTTGACGATATCTGATTGATGGCGAATAACACTCGACGGTGACTATTCGCTCTCACTAAAGCTGCAGATATACGGCATTAGGGAAACACAAAACAAGGCTTAATATGAGAAGAGTACTGCAATGTGCACTAAACACGGGTCGTTTACGGTGGCTACGCTGTCAAGCTTAATCGGGCACTCGTTGCGATGAGACGAAATGTGGTTCTAAGAACAGGATGAGGCTTATAGGTTGTACGTGTTCCAATTTGGTGACGCGATACATTTGGGCGCGGTGATGTGTTTGACACAACACATTCGGGCGCGGTGATGTGTTTGACACAACACATTCGGGCGCGGTAATGTGTTTGACACAACACATTCGGGCGCGGTAATGTGTTTGACACAACACATTCGGGCGCGGTGATGTGTTTGACACAACACATTCGGGCGCGGTGATGTGTTTGACACAACACATTCGGGCGCGGTGATGTGTTTTACACTATGCATTTGGGCATGGCGATGTGTTGGACGCAATACATACAGGCGCGGTGATGTGTCTAACACAATACATGCGGGCATGACGATGTGTTTCACACAATACATTTGGGTGTGGTGATGCATTTGACTACATTCGGGCGCGGTTTTGCGTTTGACTACATTCGGGCATGTTGATGTGTTTGACACAATATATTCGGGCGCGGTGATGTGTTCACATTCTAGCTGGGCATGCAATGTGTTACATTCGGGATTGGCAATGTGTTACATTGGGGCGTAGTGATGTGTTACATTGGGGCGTAGTGATGTGTTACATTCGGGCGTAGTGATGTGTTACATTCGGGCGTAGTGATGTGTTACATTCGGGCGTAGTGATGTGTTACATTCGGGCGTTGAATGAATCATGTAACAGTGTGGCATACAACTAGACCCGAAGCCCATGTACGGCATCCGGTTACCGCGGTGTCTGCGAATAAGCGAAACCCTAAGTCACATGACCACCCAGGTGACTGTGTGTGATATGTATGCACGATCTGATGGCAATTCAGCAGACCAGATGATTACAGGTGTAGTGAGTACAGATGCGACGGTGAGAATCATAGAAAGTGGAATGAGTACAGATGTTACAATGAGGATTGTTACAGGTGTAGTGAGTACAGGTGTAGCGATGATGATGATTACAGGTGTAATGGGTACATGTGTGACGATGTCGAGGTGTAATGAGTACAGGTGTGACGTTGATGATAATTACAGGTGTAGTGTGTACAGGTGTACCGATGTTTATGATTACATACGCACGAAGGCCGTATGACCTCCACATTGTTACCATGAGGTGACCTTGTGTTACTCCGAAATTGGGATTATGACAACCTTGGGAAAGAATATACATAGAGAAATCGGATTTAATGCTACCGAGGCAACAGACAGAAACACATGCACTGCAAGTCACACAATTACCCGGCAATGATTACAGGTTTACAAAGAGACGATCATTGTATTTTCAGGTGAAGTGAATACAGGTGTGACGATGACGATGATTTCATGTGTGGTGAGTACGAAGTGTCGATGATGATGATTACAGGTGTAGTGAGTACGGGTGTGACGACGATGGAGAGTACAGGTGCCTAATGTAGGTGAACATTGTTCTTGTGTGGCGAGTAGAGGTGTGATGAGTACAAAGGAAGCGGGTACATGTGTAATGAATCCCCGTGTGGGATGACTTCCGAATTGGTCAATGCTGGTTTGGTGAGGCAGGTGTAGTGAGAAGAAGAATACGTGTGTATTTAGAGAATTAGACGGATCCCTGGGGTTTTACATCGCTATCAATGTGGTCATATCGCGAAGGTGATAGACAGATATCACCCTGTTAGTGCCATTGCCAACTTGGCAATCCACTGTCCACACCAGGCTGGTACAGGAGTCCAACACGGTATCAATGGTCCACCAGATCGTGGGATAGTGGTGGTGTAAGTGACTTCAGGTGTAGTAGTGATAACACGGTCAGCGATAACAGGTGCTATGAGTACTAGTTGAATAAAGTTGTTGGGAGAACAGTAGTGAATACAGGTGAGATGAGAACTAGTGTAATAGATACAGTTGGGATGAGTACAGGCGTAGTAAGAACATGTGTAGTAAGTACTGCCGTGATGAGTAAAGGTAAGGTGAGTACAGGTGAGGTGGGCACAGATGTTTAGAATTAAGGTGAGGTCACTACAGGTGTGGTGAGTGAAGGCGTGGCGAGTAAAGGTGAGGTGAGTACAGGTAAGGTGAGTGCAGGCGTGGTGTGTACAGGTGAGATGAGTACAGGTAAGGTGAGTGCAGGCGTGGTGTGTACAGGTGAGGTGAGTACAGGTAAGATGAGTGCAGGCGTGGTGTGTACAGGTTAGATGAGTAAAGGTGAGTACAGGTATGATGAGTAGAGCTGTTGTGAGTACAAGTGAAGAGAGTACTGGTGTGGTGAGAAGAGGTGTGTACAGACGAGGTGAGTACAGAAGAGGTGAGGTGATTACAGGTGAGATGCGTCCTGTTGTGGTGAGAACAGGTGAGGTGTGTACAGGTGTAGCTAGCGAATGAGTGTTTGGTATTGGGGATGTGGGTGCTCTTAAAGTGAAATAATATAAATGTTATAGATATTTGTAAATATCTTGTGAATATATGAGTACATGTTTTTAGACGAAAGGTGGTGTTGTCACATGACTGATGAGTACAGGTATTGTGAGTACAGGTGATGTCAATACAGGTGTGATGATCAAGGTGTGATGAGTCAGGTGTTATGAGTACATGTGTGATCAATACAGGTCTTGTGAGTACAGATTAATTAAACGAATGTATCAGATGTCAGGTGTGTTCAGGTGTGTTGAGAACACTTGTTTTGGAGGGTTACCTGGCCTCCATTTATTCATCCCATCCCGAGTAACACCCTCTATGATTACATCGCTTCGAATTCTTCCCCGCAGACAGCGGATGTCCAAACCAACCGGAAACGGAAGCTTCATAGATTAGCTTGGTTTTGATGTCCAAACACGGTCGTGCGTGTTTTGCCGTCGGGAATAACGTGATTTGTCGTCAGGTATGGTAATGAGCCTGCTTGTTAAACACAGAGACAGACACCTGACTCCTAACAACGGCAGACCAGACACGGCGCACAACCCACATGTACAAATAAAAGGTTGAGACTTGTGGCGGTAAATAATTGATTGCTGGTTTTCGATCACATCACATCTGATGTGGTGTAACGCGCTTGGAATACCCAGATGATGTGGCATAGACAACTGCAGCAGGAGATGTCATCCTGAAGGAGGAGTGCGTATAGAATAGCCGAGAACGTACAGCCTTGACAGAATGTGTGTGTGTGTGTGTGGGTGTGTTTGAGAGAGAAAGGGAGGAGAGAGAGAGAAGAAATAGAGATAAAGAGAGAGCAAGGGAGAGAGAAAGGGAGTGAGAGAGAGGCAGAGATAGGAAGGGAGGAAGAGAGAGAGAGAGAAAGACAGATAGATAGATAGATAGATAGAGAGAGAGAGAGAGAGAGAGAGAGAGAGAGAGAGAGAGAGAGAGAGAGAGAGAGAGAGAGAGAGAGCAAAAGGATCTAAGCAAGAAGAGAGAGGAGGGTGAGAGGGGAGGCAGAGAGAGTACAGGATGGTTAAAGCTAAGAAAGGTAGAGACAAAGTGGGATGAGAGAGAAGGGGTGGCGGATGGAGAAGAAAGAAAGAAGGAAGAGCAAGGGTGGGTAAACGAGATGTGGAAAGAAGAAGAGAAAGAGATAGAAAGAGAGAGGGATCGGGAGGGAGAAGAGAGGGAGAAAAAAAGGGAGAGGGAGAGAGAGAAAGGGTGAAGAAATGAGAGTATTGCCGAAACTGAGAGGGGCCCAGAGAGTGAAGCGTATACTGGATAAGCAGATCAAGATTGAGAGACGCCTGAAATCGTCTTTACGTGCATATTCTGTTCCTATGGGGAACGCCTCTAAACGGAGGCAGTGATCAGGCGATGCCCGGTGTATATGTCAGCTCCCTGCAGTCATTGGTCCATGAGAGCGGCGCACCATCACTGCCATGTCACAGCACTTGTTATCCCGACACGAAACTTGACATCCCTCCTGATACAACGAGACCAGATAGGCATGTGTTCAACTGGGGTTTTTTTTTTGTCTATGTCGCAAAAGTCGGACATAATCCCTGCTTGATTCCCCAGCTGCGGGGTCGGTGCCCGGCATCAAATGCTGCGATCATGTCTCAATCCTTCATCTCCCAGCGGCACCAGTCCAACCCAGAGACGCATCCCAAATCATGTATCAACTCACGAAACATCCGCTTAATCGAATCACTCATTGGATGAAACGGATATTTAAAGGGAAATTAGGGGTCGATGAAAAAGTCTGACGGCCGTGGATATTAAGCGGCAGAGCAAATGGTACAACGCACATGATCATTAACTGTCCTCCTTCCCCCGCGGCATTCTACCTCCTACGTGGTGCGGACGCTTCGATCATGCAAATGCAAATTCAAATGTTCGGCGGAAAAGAGCTGAGGCAAAAAGGTCACGTAATCCGCGTGTGAAGATTCATATTGGCAAATATTCGAGATCAGCCCATTTGTCGAAGAAATACATACAATTCATAGGAAGATTGGTGAGGTATGACAGGGTTAGGCACGTGATGTCACCAATTGGTGAGGTATGACAGGGTTAGGCACGTGATGTCACCAATTGATGATGAGGGTACGAGAAGAAGGTGCTAAGGATGTCGTGAGGGAGGTACTAGTAGTGTCGTTAGGGAACTTGAGGGACAAGGGATACCAGACTGGGGACAGTTGTGAGGCACTAGTAATAACATATTGGGGACGATGTGTAATATTTGGACATGATTGGTTGACATGATTCTATATACACCTTGTTTGGTAACTTAAATCAATATGAGTCGTTGTAGACCGTTATATGTATGTACATTCATTACAAGATTGAACATGGACAAAGAAGCAAAATGCCATGTATGCTAGCAGGGTATAACCGCATTCAGCACGGGCGCGGGCGGTGTTGGCGAGTGAGTGCGGCGGTGAGGTAAGTCAGCGGCGTACATGGGCGATGTTGTGGTCGGGTTAGCGTAAGTCAGCGGCCTAAGTGAGCGATGTGGTGGTCGGGTTAGCGTAAGTCAGCGGCCTAAGTGGGCGATGTGGTGCTCGGGTTAGCGTCAGCCAGCGGCCTAAGTGGGCGATGTGGGTGTGGTGGTCGGGTCAGCGTCAGCCAGCGGCCTAAGTGGGTGACGTGTGTGAGGTGGTCGGGTTAGCGTCAGTCAGCGGCCTACGTGATCGCTCCGCACACAATTAGAACAGTGGGGTCAAAGTGGCAGACTGGCAAGTGCCAGGTCTGTCCTGTTTACAAACTGCTCTGAAATGGAACGAGAGAAACTGAACGGCCACAGCGTTACGAAATCACAGCTGATCCTCACAGAAAACTCGTTCACAAGAACTACCGATCTCAGTGCGTTCTGACGCCAGACACTCGAGATTCCAGCTATTTTCTTCCTTCAATCTCTCCATCCTTTTGTCTCTCCTTCGCCGTCTGAGGCCATCTGTCCAGCGCAGAGCCCCGCGGCCACCAGGCACTCTGTCACCACGACGCCAGTACCCGCGCAATCTGCCGCTCCCGTCTGAACAGCCTAGTCGTTGTCGATCGATACACGACAACAGCCCAGCCCACGTTCCCAGCCAGGGCTGGAGCCAACGCTTTCTCTGGCCAGCTCTACTCCACGAAATCCAACGCGAAATATTGTGTACGTGAAAACAGAGCCAGTTACCAGGTTACATAACGAGATTCGGATATACAGCTGCCGCGGTGGGTGAACTAGATCAAGTCGACTTTTATCGCTCATTGCGCGGGACGTATGTGTGCAACGCCGTTGCGCGTAACGGCTGACTGTTTGACGATGTGTTGACCGGCGTTTCTTTGGCTGCAGCTGATGCTAAAAGCATTCTCGTCACATCCAAACAAATGAGGACACCTGACGCGAAAAAAATCAGGATGCTGACTGTCAGCGACACCTATACATAGTCACAAGAAACTGGCGGACGCTTGCATAAATTTTTTGGGTACCACTCTAATATTGGAACCGGAAGTTCTGACCTAATTATTTGAGCACCACTTGTGAACCAATTACAATCGCGTTCCTGTGAATATCGCGAGTTGAACCTTGATGAACTTAACACCAGAAGAAGAGTCACCATGGCGATTGTTTGCGCTGGATGTGAGAGGCCCATCTACGACAAATTCATGTTGACAATCGTCGATCGCACATGGCATGCTAAATGTGTCAAGTGCGCTGAATGCCAGGCTTCACTGTCTGACAACTGTTATGTAAGAGATGGGCGCATCTTCTGCAAACCGGACTTCTTCAAGTAAGTAAATCTAATTGGTTAACGTTAGTTTAAGTTTATTTTAGGATATCGTTGATGTTTAACATATGGATAGATCTGAATGAATATGTTAATGAATTTACCAGCGATGAATTCGGCAGAATTTTTCTTGAAGTATCGGTAAACCTTACGTGCTTAGCGCCCTCTATACTATTTCCCAATGATATTATTGAATACTGCAATGCCAGCGTCAGTCTTTGACAGCTCTTGGGAGATAGCATTGGCTCAGCTGAGGCCTTATAAGGATGACATAGGCTGCCTGAACAGCTGCGCCCCACTCAGCGCCTTCCTCTTCACGCAGTACACTACTCCGTCAACGTACCGCAGTTAACCGCACGCGTGTTGTGATTTGGCGCCAACGAGCGCAGTTTGTCGGTTGCTCTCGCTTCTATCGATCGGTGGTATGAGAAAAAGGAAAAGAAAACAACGAGAAAGAGAGGGAGCGAAAGGGAGGGAGACAGGGTTAGGTGGGGATTTGTGACTTGTGGTGTGAGGAGCGGGAGGCCGTGGGGGTTGGGTGGGGTGTAGGGATGGAGGTGTTTCCTTTATATACCACCCAAGGGTGTGTGTGAGGAAGTGGGGAGGGTGGGTGTGTTGAGTGGGGGGGGGGGGGGGTGTTGGGGGCTGGTGTTATGAGGTGGAGGCTGCATGTTGTAGATAACGCCGTGGTGTCGTCTTTTTCCAGCAGACCTGTATGTCTTCCCAGTCAAAGAGCACACCACAACGTGGTCCCCACACATACACTTGACATTGCTATTCCTACAAATCCACTAGACATCGCTATCCACACTGACTCACGTGACATCGCTATCCCCACTGACTCACGTGACATCGCTGTCCCCACTGACTCACGTGACATGGCTATCCCCACTGACTCACGTGACATCGCTATCCCCACTGACTCACGTGACATCGCTATCCCCACTGACTCACGTGACATCGCTATCCCCACTGACTCACGTGACATCGCTATCCCCACTGACTCACGTGACATCGCTATCCCCACTGACTCACGTGACATCGCTATCCCCACTGACTCACGTGACATCGCTATCCCCACTGATGTTGACAGTGGTTTAGATACTTATGTAGACTGGTTTAGATACTGATATAGACAGTGGTTTAGATACTGATGTAGACAGTAGTTTAGATACTAATGTTGACAGTGGTTTAGATACTGATGTTGACAGTGGTTTAAATACTCATGTTGTATGTAGACTGGTTAAGATACTGATGTAGACAGTGGTGTAGATACTGATGTTGACAATGGTTTAGATACTGATGTAAGCTGTGGTTTAGATACTGATGTAGACAGTGGTTCAGGTACTGATGTAGACTGGTTTAGAGGCTGAATTTGACAGCTGTCTAGATACTGATATAGGCAGTAGATGAGATACTTATGTGGACAGTGGGTTAGATATTGATGTGGACAGCGGTTTATATGTTTATGCAGTATGTATATACAGCATGTGGACAACGGTGTTATAACCCAGATTACTTCATTGTCCACCTCTGTATCAATGTTCACATCGCTTTGTTGCGTACATCACAATCGGAAACTGTATCCACTTATGCTTGCATCTTCCCAATTTGCCACGTGCTTGTGAGGTGATAGTTTCAATTGTTGGTCTCCGCCGACTCTGGCTTTGTCTTAATCGTTGTTGACGTTTCGCATCTTCTGTCCTTACCCTTATGGCGGTTGTTGACGAATCTCATGTCTTTTCTTACCATAATGGTGGTTGTTGACGAATCTCATGTCCTCTCCTTACCCTAATGATGGTTATTGGCGAATCTCATATCCTCTCCTTACCCTAATGATGGTTATTGGCGAATCTCATATCCTCTCCTTCTCCTGATGGTGGTTGTTGACGAATCTCATGTCCTCTCCTTACCCTAATGATGGTTATTGGCGAATCTCATGTCCTCTCCTTACCCTAATGATGGCTATTGGCGAATCTCATGTCCTCTCCTTATCCTGATGGTGGTTGTTGACGAATCTCATGTCCTCTCCTTACCCTAATGATGGTTATTGGCGAATCTCATGTCCTCTCCTTATCCTAATGATGGTTATTGGCGAATCTCATGTCCTCTCCTTCTCCTTATGGTGGTTGTTGACGAATCTCATGTCCTCTCCTTACCCTAATGATGGTTATTGGCGAATCTCATGTCCTCTCCTTACCCTAATGAAGGTTATTGACGAATCTCATATCCTCTCCTTACCCTATTGATGGTTATTGACGAATCTCAGCTTCTTTCCTTATTCTCTTTTATCTTGGCTATAGATATAGAACATCAGCTCCATCTACCGCCATTCACATGTATCCGTGGGTAATATTTGTGCAGACTGGAGCTGATGTTAAATTGCGTGAAGCCCTCACAATTCTCTATATGTATAGCCCTGGAGGCATTCGTATATATCCACGTCTTGAAATGCTAAACCAGGGCGTTTTTAACCCTCCACTTTCTCAACGTTTTGACGAGCAGGCGCTACGGCACGCAATGTGGGGCGTGTAGCCACCCGCTGGCGCCCGACGAGAT
Source organism: Urechis unicinctus (assembly GCA_034190875.2). Lineage (NCBI taxonomy): Eukaryota > Metazoa > Annelida > Polychaeta > Xenopneusta > Urechidae > Urechis > Urechis unicinctus. The sequence goes on along the minus strand of CM067356.1, from coordinate 51,051,366 downwards.
GGTACGACGTGCCGCCGACAGAGTCTACCATCTCAAGTGTTTCCGCTGCCTCGTGTGTCGACGTCAAATGACTACTGGGGAAGAGTACTTCGTCCTTGACCCCACCAGGTTCATGTGTAAGGAGGATTACCTGATCACCAGCCGGGAAGGTAAGTTGCTATCGGTCGCGCTGACTCTAGTCGGCTTATCTTGGCAATAGGTATTTGCTGCTATAGCATGTTTGATATAGGCTAATGAAAGTATAACGTACATGTTGGTTCGCCACCGTCTTAAATGGTGTGTGTTGTTGGTGAGATGATTATTATCCTTGATACGTACCCCATTATGTTATCAAAGCGAAAAGCCCCGGCCATTGTCATGGAGTACGTTATGATATACAAATTTACACTTGACGTAATGATGCATGAAGTCGCATCCCGGAATCGTGTGTACAAAGAGCGTGTCATTTTCGCGCGCGGAATTTCGACAATATCGATAACTTCTCAATATGAGTGGCCCTTGATGTGCCATCGTCCCCACTCAGAGCTTCCTTTCTGTGTAACTTAAGCCTCTGCGTATGTCTATTGTCGCCGTTCTAATGATACTCCATTCGGCCATTATCCCAGCTTCCCACTCGCCGCCTCCTCAATGACAACGGATCCATGCTTGAGCACCCATTGACGTCACGTAGAAAAAATGCCATTTGTTCAAATTAAAAGGCAACTTGTGTTTGCTCAATGCTGAATTGGAAACGTATTGATATTTGCGTCTGGTGAATGGCAGGATCGAGCCTCAATAGGGGTACTCAACTATGGATTGGAAATGTCTTAATCACAGGGCTATAGCGGTCAATACGATTTGTGAGCGCGTGGCGGGCCATTTCATTGCCGCACTGCTAGCTCTGATTCATCTGCACAATAAGCTGCCCGCGGCCCGCGCGTTCAATCAGAAGACGCATCGATCGTGATCTCTTCGCTTTCGATGAGTAGGAAACATCTCGGACGAATGAGCTAACACGATGGCGGCACGGCTATCTATCATATGAAAATGACCACTCACCGACTCACTGACTCACTTGTTCGCTCGCAAACTCACGATTGCTTACTCACTAACTCACTCACTGTATAATTCACTCACTAAGACGCTCACTTACGTGCTCACTCACACACTCACTTGTTCACTAACTCACTGTATAATTCACTCACTAAGACACCCACTCACTAGCTCACTTACACACTCACTTGCTCACTCACTTACTCACTGTAGCATTCACTCATTAAGACACTTTCTCACTTGCTCACTCACTTACTCACTGTAGCATTCACTCATTAAGACACTTTCTCACTTGCTCACTCACTTACTCACTGCATCATTCACTCCCTACGACAATCATTTACTCACCTCAGACTCACTGTCAGATGTGTATGTTTACCAGACGACGACGATGATCAGGGCGCCGACAACGTGAGTAACGGCGACTCGGAACACACTCGTTCCCTCGACTCTTCACACCCACCTCATCGCCAGCGAGGTCGCCGGAAGTCCTCCTCTTCCCTGCATACCTCACCCCAGCCCACGAGGAACTCGCGCAAACGTAAGTCATCCACCAAGTCCGACGGCGGCTCGGAATCCGAGGAGGACGAAGAGAAGAGGTCTCGTCAGAGGGGAGACGAGTCGGATCTACGTGATGATGCTGAGAGCGCTAATGGCGGGGGCGACAAAAAGATACGGGTGCCAAGAACATGCATCAAAGACAAACAATTAGACGTACTCTCATCGTGCTTCTCGTCGACACCAAAGCCCAGTCGACAAGGTGCGCGAGCAACTGGCTGCTGAGACAGGTCTCACTATGAGGGTCATACAGGTGAGTTGTGCCACTATGAGGTATATAACGGGCCAGTCGTGTAACTGTGAGTGCCATACATATGTGCTGTGTCATTCTGAGGGTCACACAGGTGTGTAATGTCACTGTGGGAGTCATAACGATGAGTTGTATTACTGTGAGGGTGATACAGGTGTGTTAAGTCTCTGTTAGGGTGATACAGGTGTGTTATATTCATGTTAGGGTGATACATGTGTGTTATATCCCTTTTGGGTGATACGGGTGCGTTATATCTCTGTTAGGGTGATACAGGTGTGTTATATTCATGTTAGGGTGATACTTGTGTGTTATATCTCTGTTAGGGTGATACAGGTGCGTTATATCTCTGTTAGGGTGATATAGGTGTTTTATATCCCACACTGTGCTGTGTCACTATAAATGTCACTCACCTCACCAGTACCTTATCTAATTCTGGCGGGATTTTCGTTTCAATCTTTCAACTCAGTCATGCAGTTGATCGTGTTCAACCCTTACATTAGTGACTAACTCTGCGCTGCCAAACGGAATTATTTCCATTGGTGTTGAAAGGACCACATAACTGATGACCAGTGCTGTAACCGGATTCTTTGATGCGTTGTGTTTGTTGGTGTGCATATCTCTGGATTTTGCAATGCGTGTAAACACCATCCAAGGCAGCCACTAAACGCGAAATAACTGGTTGTCATAACGTTGTTTGTCGGTATCATAATGTTCAAAGTTGAAAACGGTAGCCTCGTGCGAGCATTTGGAGGTCGGTAGTATAAATATTTGACTAGGTATAGCATAAACAGCGCGATTAAGTCTGTGATGGTGTGTGAATATCAAGAACTCTCATGTGCCACTCAAACACACGCTGGAGGGCGTCAAAGGAGCCCATGTGGGGCCGTTATAGGAGATTGTCTTACCCGGGATAGATAAACATGTAATGAAAGTGAGTGTTCACGTGTAGACAGAAACATTGATCGCGTTCTCGTCTGATGCCCTGACACTTATCTGTAATTTACCTGAGATTTACCCGAGATTTACCTGTGTCAATCTGCAGATGAGAGCTAGCTTAGAACAGATCAACAGGCTACTCGCACAGGGCTTTCTTATCTACCTGTTCTTAATTGAAGTAGGGGCTAACTTAATTAAAGGAACACACGACTGTATTCCGACGTAATCCCCAATGTGGTTCTGTCAGCTTCGAGGTGGGCAATGCCTCGTCATGGGTTCCGTTGCCCGGTGATAACATGTACTCGCCTCCCTTAACAACATACACATTCAAACTCCCTCCTCATCTCGTGCATCCGTCCAGCAGCATCAGCATCACTTGATGCCAGACTGTGTGTGTATCACGCATTAGCATGGGGCCTGGCTACAAATTGGTAGAGTCAGTTATGAATTTGACTTGAGCGACCACCCAGCACTCGCTCACATCAATCACATTCCCCATCTATATTCGCGCTTCTCATGTGAGACGCTCACTTGTCTTTCGAATAATCAATCTTGTTTAGTTTTCAGTCTTCCACGGGCATATGCAACATGTAACGATCTATTGGAATGGTGCGTTCTTCTTCAGATCAGTTTGTAGCTGACATGCCCATGAGGCAGGCCCCGGGGGCTGGGGCCGTTGTGGTGTGCTATTTGATCAAGGTGTGAGTTCCTGTAAGTTTGACCTCCAATACATCATTGTAAGTCACATATACCAGCTCTGTAACGAGCATATCCTCCGTGGCGGTGTGTTACACGAGGCACTTCGGTTTCGATAGCGGTGGCGGGTATGGTGGGAGAAAGGGTGGTGGGGGGGGGGGGGACGTACAGGTAGTGCCTATATGTCATCATTCACGATGATCATGATGACGTCATCAGTCTCGTCTGTAACGGGAACTGAAACACTTATGTATGTTCGGTCAAATTGGTCCATCTGCATACCATTAACATAAAACCGGATTCATTTTCTTTCAACTTATCGTTGTTTGACCATATAGTGTTTATAAGTAACGGGTTGTGCTTATGTCCGCCGCCATGACGTCACTGGAGTTATACAACGTGTGTTACGGGTTAGAAATAAGCCGTATTATAAGTTATTACATGTAACCCTATTCACACTGAGGCTTGAGTAACGAGCAGCGACTGCAGCATTGGAAACACCTTCCCCTTCTTAATCACAACCTATCCTTTAGGTATTGTGTATATATCACCGGCTGCTGATGAACGTTATGCCGGTGTTGTCATCACCTACGCGAGTCGTCATTCACGAGTCCACCTTCTGAGGATCGCGGCAAAGCATCTCGTTTCCTGGTATCAAACTTAGATTCGATTCAATGCATGAAAGTAAAATTCGTGGTAACTTCTAGCATGATTTGAAGACCACTTTATTTCATGCGAGTTAAATCGCTACCGAGTCATTGTTGATGCAGCTCATTGGACGTTGGTGCCGGTGATGGGGTTTTTGTCCTGTGGCGTTTTTATATGTTTCTTCCTGTTGCTCCATTCAAGTGATTACTGGACCAATAATAATCGCTTTTTAAGCGATGCAACTGCTGGCCGCCCTTCGAGGGCATTCAAATGGCAGGAGATAACGTCAGACAGGATTCCTGGCAAAGCGCTCTCTCAAATGCATTGCCGCAGAAGTCATTGACGAGACAACCTCTCGTATTATCGCCCAACTACCCTACGTGCACCGCATAGCAATTAAGCTGAGAGATGTGCTCGGAATTCTTCCTCAAGTGCTTGCCTGTAACTCCAGCTGCTCTTGGTGAATTTAAGTGCGAGTTGCAGCCAGCACTGAGGGCAGCAGAGAGCCACCAATTGTTTTTGTCGCTCAGAGTATCAACTCGACAACTGTGCTGGTAGGTTCTTGTGGTCGTGGAAGGGATATATACATTACAGGATCATATGGCCAAGACATGACCAGGGTCCGCTATATACTGTGAAATTAAGAGAGAGGACGACCCCTGCTTGTGGAAACATGTTTGATAACCTTGTTTTTTGGAGGGCGGATTACGCAGCGCCAAACAGACTGGTTACGACATACAATGTTTACAGATTTACACTTGTGCATGACATTAGATTCCCTATAACGGATCATACTGATGCTTGCGTTAAGTTGTCGGGAAAACTATAACCATTGTCCTCCTTGCTAATGATCCGATTCATTTGAACCTGACCAATGACGAGTAGTTCTTGGGGATGTCCGGGACACGGCTTCTTCGCGGCGATTGAGATCGAGGCGGCACTGTAGCATGAGATGCTCTGGTGTGGTGGCTCCTGCTGCTGTAACCCTCGGGCTCCATCATCCTCGTGCCCTCGTCGGGCTGGACTCTCAGGGCTTCATCTGTTGCGGGTGAGTAGGCGGCTAGCGAGCAGCTCAGTGACGCGAGTTGTCAGGCGCCGCTGAGCTCTTATATCATGTAGGCCTGGGTTGGAGGTTGGGTGTGGGGGGGGGGGGGGGGGGGGGGGGGGGGGGTAGCAGGCGATGACCGATAGAGGCTGGACATCCACATCTGGGGACGGGAACTTTTTTTGGACAGTACCGCAGAGCATGCCGTCTCGCCGGGGCCCGTCTTGCCGGAAGGGTTATCATGATAATGTATCTCCTACCGAACGACCACAAGGTTTCGAGAGTATTCCGCTCACTCTCAGGCAATGTTTACAGTTTGTACTGTGGGCAAGAGAGGAGGTCAGCGGACTTCACCTCAAGACTGTAATGAGTTGTGTCGTTTGGTTCCTGAGATCTTCGGTTGTTTATCATATGCAGTCTTTGACTAACTCGATTTGAAAGAAATGATTCAGCCAATCATTGTATTGATAGATTTAAAGAGAAGCAATGACGAATCGGATGACCGATCGTCGCAGAATGTCTTGACCACAGAGCTCGCTATCCACTTAGTTATTTCTAGATGCAACAAACTCGGGCTATCGAACTGGCACATCGTACTCCCGTGTCCATAGGAATGACTGTTCCAAATGACTCTTATATACTCGAGTTATGGGCTGATTCTGGCTTCTCGCAACAAGACGTCATTATTATATATAATGCATAATCATACATGATCGGTTACCATTCATTAACGACCTGTGTTCTGATTACAGGTATGGTTCCAGAACAAACGCTCCAAGGAGCGGAAGATGCAACAGATGGGAACAGGTGCGTGTCCAGGTGTAGGTCGCGGGAGGCTGCGTGGATCACCCAGGAGGACCTCTATTAGCAGCCCTCCTATGTCTCTCCATTCGGAGGAGGCAAGTCCTGGAGGTACATTGCCTCCACGTGCACCCTATTTCTCCTACCAAGGTAAGCAGTCACACCTGATGGGGTAATTTCCGTCATGAGGTGCTCTAGAGTAAGCTGGTTAATTAATTAGTCTGGTAAAGGCAACAGGTAGTGACGGAATTTCCATGATCTGGTTCCTTGCGTAGTGGTTAACTGCGTCGCCTTTACACTCACGGCAGTTACTTGCGTAGTGGTTAACTGCGTCGCCTTTACACTCACGGCAGCTACTTGCGTAGTGGTTAACTGCGTCGCCTTTACACTCACGGCAGTTACTTGCGTAGTGGTTAACTGCGTCGCCTTTACACTCACGGCAGTTACTTGCGTAGTGGTTAACTGCGTCGCCTTTACACTCACGGCAGTTAGGTCATGGTCGACGCATGACTCAGATAAGTGTTAAAGCTATGCGTATGGGGAAATTTTGGCCACCGCAGCTGCATCAACACGAGCCTTCTGTCATCGGCGTAGCTCCAATAGGCACGGTAGGCCCGGGCCTACACATCGTTTCCAAAAATGAATCGCACCATATTGGATCTATAGTTTAAAAAAATCTCGGGGGAGGTCCCCCGAACCCCCCATACCAAGTGGGCCTATACTTCGTAATAGGCCCAGCTACGCCCCTGTCTGTGATGTGGCTTGTGGTGTACATCACAGCGCAGTTACAAACACCGCATTACCACAAACCAGCATTTTCTCATGTCACATTGAGTTTGACAACAACAAGACACACTGTGGCGTGTATTGAGTAACGAGTCAGGCGCGTGGAAACATTCGCCATGGGGTAGACGCAAGCGAGAAGCCTATGGCTATAGAACGTCGCGTTTGTTAGACTCTATGGGATATATATCGCCTGGTTTTACTAATATAATTCAACCACAAAAGGCCCGGATGCCTTTGCAAACGTTGATGTCGTCCGAGATTGACAGGAGCTCAGTAGAGCGCATTCATCCTCGCTCTCCTCGCTTTGTGAAACAGGCATAGCGGGGCTGAGTAACCCTGCCAGAGCGCCCCCAACGCCACAAAAATGCCAACAATTTTCTTTTCATAGAAGGCTGGTGTATAAGTTTGACGGTGGCTTCGGGGTCTGTGCGTTCTGAGCCGTGCTGAGCGGGTCACGATCTGCTGAAGCTAAATGCGCAGGGTGTGTGTGACAATAGCAGATGTCACTTTTCATCGTAGACAGCGATATGGTAAAAGAAAACTGACCTTACTAACTTTTGCAAACGATACCCACCACCCCAGAACCCCCCCCCCCCCCCCCCCCCACCCTATTGTGGCATGCTTTTTGTTCTCGCCACTTTGGACCTATCCAGTATGCTTCATCGATTGTTTACATCGCTTTTTAGACGGTGACTTTTCTCACTTTTACCATTTCCAACAAACGATCGTTGAGTTTACTGGGATGTCATTTGGGGTATTTCAAATGGTTGTAATTAGTCGAACGTAGGCGATTGTGCCCTTCAGTGCAATACTTGGTAAATCAATGAAAAAATCTCTATTGACTGAGACCGTGTGATTGAATTCTTGTTGACGAGCAAATTGTGCAAATAAAGTCATTGTTATGATGAGCACTGGTCGCAATGAGCAAGGGAATGACATTTCATCAATGCTCAGTCAGTACGAGCAAGTTAGGTGATTGCATGTCCGTTAGACAATTATAGTCGAACGTTACAGTCAATAGATACATTATGTCAGGTGCCGCGAGGATGCTGCCACGCGTTTGATTGGACAAATTGTAATCATTAATGGTTTGATACACAGAGAACGGCCATCAGGGGGAGTTCTATCGCAATCACGACTACGACGAGTATCCCCAGGAAGGCGAAAACGAGACCAATATGGCTGCCCACTTCCTGTCCAACGCACCGGCCAGCGCACAGCTACAACCGATACCAGACAACCACGGTGAGCCAGAGAATGAATGAAGAAATGAATGAATATAAACGCATGAATATATCAGTCGGCCGGAAACCTGTGATTCAGTTATAGTCAATCTTTCCGATTATGAGTGAACGCGTGAGGAACTCCCTGTCCGCCGTACATCAATGGCGCACCTTGACACCATTCAACTCATCCCTGATCTGAGTAAGTCGGTTCATGAGTAGGTTCGTCGCCGTGAGAGAGCAAGTGCGCACCATGACATGAGTAACAAAGGAGTTCTGGTGGTAAATAGCAAGACAATCTCTTTTCTGTAGATGTTAACCCTCCCTCGCTCGCGTCAGGATAGACCTTTCCGTTTGAGTTTCCGGGAAGTGAGCAAAACCACAGCTTGTACATGCGCTGCTGTGATCCTAACTCCACCTGTTGTATTGCGCTCGATGAAATCTACGCCTGTCCGGGAAAACATCACCTCTCATCCATAAGCTGTCTCCATTTCGCCGACACGCACCAGCGTTCCACGTGGTTCTTGTTTAACGAAGGTGCCGCGTACTGTCGACATCGGTACTACCCGCCATCAAGTACTCGCTTAGCACAATAGATACTTAACAAGACTTCCCGCCTTCCAACAGGTGTGCGATTCGATCAACGTCTTGTCCCTTCTCTTGGTGTATAAATTCTGCCGCATGTTACATGATTTCTGGTTTCCCTGGCGTAGTTTTGAGAGACGCTGAGCTTGGGTTACTCCGAACCTTTGCCTGCTCGTCTTGAAGGGCTATTAGTTGATGGCGGTATTTATTTGCTTAGTGGCAAATGAGCTTCAAACCAAAGCGATGTAGTCATTGCCTATTGGAGCTCATGAACGCAGACGACATCTCTCGTACAAACTGATTCCCGCGCAGATGTCGCGCGCATGTCAACCATCGGATGTAACAGACACTGAGAGCCTTTTTTTTGTGACACTACATTTAAAACATTCGTAACAAAAAAATCGATCTAAAATCGACCGTGCATAATGATGCAGGTAATGTACACAACTCGTTATCAAACGACTTATCTTGCCTCGTGCTTCATGATGACGCTTGTAGGCATTCATTTAGCTTTTAACTCGCGTTTCTCTTCAGGAGGAAATTGCCAATGTGACACCGGAGCCTCGTTTCTGTATGCTTTGGCTGACGCTGCGTTTCGAACGCGCCAAGCCTTTGTGCAATTAATACCGTTTCTCCAACCTACACGAGTTGCGCAAATTTTGTCAAGCGCCCAAAAAATGATCTCTTATTCATTGATCTATTTATCTATCGATGTTGTGGGCACCATTGGCTGGTAGGATGAGCCCTTCTTTCGGAAAACTTGAGGATATTGCAGTGAATGTACGACATTACGACGCATGACAGAGATAATTATAGTCCACCTTCTTGCGGCATTCGGGAAAAGTTAATGCCTTACTCTGTATGTAGGTTCACAATCTAAAGCAGACTTACTTTGTTGACAATTTTATCAATGTTTGAGTACCAGAACAGCTAGTGTTACCCTTCAATACGTTCGTGCTTAGCTCCATTTTCCCATGTTAGGGTTGCCAAGGGTCGTCAAAAGTCGAAAGCAGCATAACACCTCCTCGACTAAGACTTAAATATAGTCTGACAGTCTAACCTATAATCTACCATAGTACACAATTAGCACGATGTCAAGTTAAAAACACCTGTTTTAAATGTTAAAGACATCCACCTCATATAAGCCAGACAGCCCTCAGTAATATACGACGCTGTTACCATGACCCCAGTGGCAGGGGCTCGTAAAGAATTCGGCAAGCAGTCTTCCACTACCAGCTAGACCCACTCCCATACGGCCGTTCATGGTCGTTCTACTCGGTGCTAACCCGCTTATGAGACGATTACGGAGTGAACTTCTTCATTTTCAGTTCCCGGTGTCATACATGCTCGCGTGTTATACCAGTGGTAAATCGAGCTTTGGTTGCATTTCACTTCTTGAACGTCATTTCATTACGCACCTATAGTGGACGGCGTTATAAACGTCCAACAAATGGGAACACATCGCTGTTGTGAGTTTTGAAAGGGTTTATATTTTTACCTGACACGCAGATGATCCTGCGCGTCATCGACAGTGCCATCTATCTTGCTGCACAGACAGCTGAGGATAAGACAATTTAAGTTGATCATTAAAACAAGGTGCTCTTGGCGCATTGGAATTCAAGAGGTCACATATATGAAAGCATTGTTGTTTACAAACTCTGAGGCCCCTCGATAATTGCCCCAAATGTTATGATGAACGCTGTGTTTTGTTACACGTAGACGACTCCGGCAACTTTCTCCCGCCGCCGCAAGAGATGGGCACCTACAACAACAGATCCCCAACGGCAGCGGACACGGATACGGTAGCGGATGCCGTGACGGAAGGCGTAGAAGATAACTTCTGTGGTAGTCCTGCGGCGCCCCTGTTAGAGATGCCGCAAGCCATGCCGCCCCCGCCCCAGCTTCCGATGAACGACAAACCCGGCGTCAGCGCAACGTCAGCCTGAGAGCGTCACAACGCGGCGTCACGCGTCATCGCAGTCACGTGACCAGTCATCGTCACTAAGTTGTCCCGATGATCACTATTTAATGGTTGTCTGAAATACTTATAACTTCGGGTCCTGATGGTGAATAGTTGTGGAGAAGTTCATGATGGGCATACTGTTATTAAAAGGGGTAATCGCTTAAGACAAATTGTTGATGACAAAGGCTGAGGCTGGTGGGGTTACTCCAATCTTAACGTATCATTCAAGGGTAAAAGTGTTATTAAGACGTCAAACGTGTGCTACGTAGGGATCGTTGAATGTACTTGTTGACATTATGCAATGTTAAAGGGTAAACTAGTTTCCATTTGAAGGGTAAGATTTTACATCACAAAACCTCGATGTATTTCTCCTGCTTTACCTCCGTGAAGCTTTCATGTATGGTGGTATGTAGGTGTGTGTATTGCCGGGGGGATTCCCCCCCCCCCATCCCACGTGTCTCCTCGTGATGGTTTGTTTTGTTTCGTAACCAGCGTTCAACATCTCTCAGAAAGACTTACAACCATTCCATTCTTCCAACTCTGACGTAATGAATGTACCTGATCGATGTGTGAACCGTGACGTAGGTGTTTATTGTATCCAGGCATATTAACGCGACGACATGTAAGGGATGTAGTTGTCGTTGTGTGACCATGCTACAAACGCTGGTATCACAGTCCCTGGTCATCATGGCGCCAGCTTCAATCCTGTTGGTAGACGATGTCGCGTTACTAGTGTAATCCAAATTGTAGGAATTAAGGAACATTAAAGAGCAAACTGTTGTGCCAACATATACCATTAGTGTGATGCGAGCTTATGATGCTAGTTTTAACCGTTGTGCTAGCTTAACCTGTTGTGCTGGTGTTAACATTTAGGGTGTCAACCATTGCGTTTGTCTACAGCTGTCGCTATGGCAAACATTTTCCAAGTATAAACCATCATGCTGGTCAAACTTGTCGTGTTGGTATCAACCTTTTTGTGCATGTGACCAATTGTTCCGATCTTAACCTGAATTATTATATAATCGCCAGAAATATGTCGCTAGGTCTTGACTGGGCACACAGTGTGACTTGTCTGTCTCTCATCACGGATCTTGACTAGTCACGCTGCTTGACCTGTCTGTTGTGACATCATTTTGACGGATGACCTTGACTTCTATGGTTGCTTGTTCCAACCGGTTCGTTCACAGCTTATCCTAAAACAAATCGATTACTAGAGACATTCTCAAATAATAATAAGTGTCTTTTGTGAACGAGGCGGCAAATTGTATTGCAAAACCACCGTTTCTTATCAGCTACTTTGTTTTGTTTTATAACATGTGTTATTTCATAAATATATACCCAAATGCTCGTTCTTATTGGCGTATTTTACAAACTAGTCATCCAAATGGTCTCTACATTATTCGTTTATCTTACTTCCAATCGATCTGTCATTCATCGATATATGTGATCAAATCATTTTGCAATCAAGATGTAGGGCACATTGTATATTAATTTGACAGTATTGTTGGTATTAAACTGACAGTATTGTGAGTAGTAAACTGACAGTATTGTTGGTATTAAACTGACAGTATTGTTGGTATTAAACTGGCAGTATTGTTGATATTAAACTAACAGTATTGTTGGTATTAAACTCACAGTATTGTTGGTATTAAACCTGTTTAATGGAAGCGTTCAACCTCAAAAGTCGCCGTGTCTTTTTATACAAACAATCATGAAGTGTGATTGCATTTGCCTGCATTTTTTTTTTTGCAGTCACATCTATATGTATGTAAGTGTTGTTATATTTGCTTTACATTCCAAACTGTTTAATTATATTTAAAAGCCATAGTGTTGATGGAAGCTTGGTATGGGTATATATGTGTTAGCTCTACGTAAATAACAATAAATGGTCGGTCAGTGTGTGCCTCGTGTTTTGTGATTCGTCTTCGTTTTGTCACCTGTCATGTGTCTTAAGAACTTCGTCTTGAGGTTTGACCTGCTTTTAAGTTAAACATGGAAGCATCATTTGGTTTGCAGTTTTTTATTAATCTTACAAAAACCTACATGAAGATTTAACAACCATCACTTTTCGACAGACAACCCAAGAATTTAACAGACTATCTCTTCTCTTATGTTACATTTCAAGCCCAAAGTGATAGTTGGTAAAAGTCGCCAGTGCGTTATGGAAGCTTCTGTCTGCCAGTGCATCTTAATTTGTCCACCCATACAGATATATATATATATATAGAGAGAGAGAGATATATAGAGATAGAGAGAGATATAGAGAGAGAGAGAGAGAGAGAGAGAGAGAGAGAGATAGAGAGAGAGATAGAGAGAGAGAGAGAGAGAGAGATAGAGAGAGAGAGAGAGAGAGAGAGAGAGAGAGAGAGAGAGAGAACAAAGAGAGAGAGAGAGAGAGAGAGAGAGAGATAGAGAGAGAGAGAGAGAGAGAGAGAGAGAGAGAGAGAGAGAGAGAGAGAGAGAGAGAGAGATCTCTCTCTCTCTCTCTCTCTCTCTCTCTCTAGAGAGAGAGAGAGAGAGAGAGAGAGAGAGAGAGAGAGAGAGAGAGAGAGAGAGAGAGAGATCTAGAGAGATAGAGAGAGAGAGAGAGAGAGAGAGAGAGAGAGAGAGAGAGAGAGAGAGAGAGATCTCTCTCTCTCTCTCTCTCTCTCTCTCTCTCTCTCTCTCTCTCTCTCTCTCTCTCTCTCTCTCTCTCTCTCTCTCTCTCTCTCTCTCTCTATCTCTCTCTCTCTCTCTCCTCTCTCTCTCTCTCTAGATATAGAGATATATATATCTCTATCTATATCTCTCTCTATATATCTCTCTCTATATATCTCTATATATATATCTATATATCTATATGAAGCGCTGCCTCATGGTCGCGCTCTCCAATTGGCATTCGGCACTCGACACGGGCTGAGCAAGCAGCCGTTTAGTCATGTCTATAAAACGGGCAACAACGCTCTGTTACAAACAGCAAAACGCATATGAGTGAACCTGCAAACTGATCCATCATCGCACCGAGCCATGCGCAGGAATGGAACCGCTTCTCTGACTCCATTGTCTGTCGACACTGTGCTCGAATGTGTCGGAACAGAGCGACAACTGCTTACAGCGTGCATGCTAATAGTGCACAAGTGACGACCACCACAAGCAGATACGCCGCTTGCTCGTCCCCTGAGACGCCCTCCTGCAAACCAACACTTCCCTCCTACACCCACGTGACATCGTCATCACGTGACAGGAAGTTGAAATGACTAGGACTGAGTCTTCAAGACGGCTTCATCTGTCAATGACTTGTAATAGCATCACTCACTAAGTTAACCATATTAGGGAGGTTGGATTGGATCTCGGCCACCGGTTTGACATATTTAAGCAATTAAAGCGATTTGAGAATTGAATCGAAAGTCGTCTGCGTTTGAAGCATCCAAATATGACTTCAAAACATAATACCGCCACGTAAATCATTATATTTGGATTGGAAAATAAGACATCCTCTGTAGAGTGTCCAATCAATGTATCAACCATCATAGTACATTTATTAAGACGGAAGAATATACCAACCGTTAATTTATCATATTCCGCCTTTGAATATGGCTCAATCTTGCCTCATTCATATTTTAACCGGTACACATGTAACCAACGCAATGTCAACAATTATGAGCTCTTCCATACCACGTGGTAACAATCGACGCCAGTAAGCGGCATTATTTATAGATGCAGTTAAGGCCTATGTTGCCTTATCACCAGCTCAGAGGGCACGCCTCATTTATGACTTCCAGTAGCTCCCCCATCGCCCTGTCCCTCTCTAGAACAATCATTCTTACAGCAGCCAGGTGCCTACAAATTGACAAATTATCTCTGGACCGTCTTGGCTGCCGTTGTGTGGTCAACAAAGCACCTGCTAGGTGGCGCTGATGTACGAGGTGACAAGCAAGGTCACGTGACATAGCGGCTGAGCCCAAATACACTTGTCTTTCTAATGACAGAAGAAAGGGGCATGCTTTTAAAAATGCACCATAATTATTGTTATTACGGACTATAAACACAACCTAATCGCTGTTAATATGACAGTTAAACCTCCACCACTTCCGGTTCGGTCGAAATGTTCAAGAAGACAATAGTTGTATAGCGCCGAACACTCTACGAGACAAAACGTCACAGAGCAGAGTCCTAGAGACACGTCATAGACACACGTCTTAGAGACACGTCATATATACACGTCTTAGAGACACGTCATAGAGACACTTAGACACATGTCATAGAGACATGTTCTAGGGAAACCTCATAGAGACTTGCATATAGACACGTCATAGAGGTCTATCTTAGAGACACGTCATACAGACGCGTTATGGAGACACGTCTTTGAGACACGTTATGGATAAACGTCTTACAGACACATTATTCGGTTGTTCGCGTAGTCGCGCGCGCCGCCCTGGTGAGCTTTGTGAAACTAACTTCTGTTGACTTCCGGTTTGACGCGCTCGTTCTCTGACAGATCTGCTCGCTGCGTAATGCGAGTAAAGATGAAAGGTTCAACGTAAAACGTGAGTTGAAATTGTGCGTTACGTCGTGTGGGCCAAGGTATAAACACTTCGTTAATATGGAAGCGAATCAAAATTCAAATTTGCATGTAACGTTCAAGGCAAATAAAGTGCATAATCGAATATCATTATGTCTTTAGGATTCAAGTCAGCTGGTAACTACTGCTATGCGATGGGTTGCGCCCACAAGAGTTCATCAGCAGATTGCAAGTTCTATTTACTTACCCAGCACCCCACACTGGAGAAAGACGTGGATGACAACAGGCTTGCTGTTGATGAGCATGGCAGATAAATTTATGGAAAGTGGTCACCTAAAAAAACATCACAGGCTGTGCTCTTGCCACTTCTCGCAAGCTCCTAGCTCCAAAAGACAGTCTTGGTGGAATCATGTCAAGCTAGACTTGTTTTCCACAGAGAAACCACCTACACAGAGAAAGATCCAGGAACAGGACTATCACTGTTTTTGCAGCCATCTAAAGCTTATCAAGAAGTCATACAGCAGGAAAAGGTCTTTTCAATTGTTTTTCATCACAAATAGTCTATGAAACCAGAAAGTTATATTTGAAAACAAAGCAGACTTTACATTTACAATCTTTCATAACTATTATGATTAATTGACAATATCATATGTGTTTCAGGCAGAATAATCCATCCAAGAGTTGTTACCAGTTGAGGCAATTGAGGCAGCTGAAGTGGAGCATGAAGACTCTCTAGAACATATTAGTGTAAAGGGCTGTGTGGTGAAATGAAATCCTTTTGCATCGATTTCATTGTTCTTAGTGTTATTTACTTATATGTTGTTAATATTTTAAAATCATGATGGTAAACAATTTGTGAACACAAATCTGAACATTAAACATCACATTGGCATTGTTACAGGGATTGTTATGTAACAGTGGATTCTGACCTTGACTACATGCAAATACTGAGGGCTGGTTGATTGGCTTCTATATTGGACAACCTCATTGGCAAACACCCTCGATTTGAAGATAAGATGAAAGAGGCCAGAAATGCTAAAAAAAGTGGAGGAACTTCACAAGGTGATGGAAGAAAAGGGCCGGATATTGAGTTTCAAAGCATGTGCATTCCTTGTCAACTTCATGTACATTCAAACAACAAGATTCACAACAAATCACATGAATAATATTCACTATATTACCCCGCCCCGGTCGGACGGTAGTATACATATATAAGACGTCGTGCACGGCTAACACTGTACATAACTTGTGTCACAACAAAGCACATTTTTTACCTGATTATCCTGAATGATACTTCCATCTTAAATGTGTCCCTTACACCTGTTATTTCCACAAACGTATTGTTTGAAGAAGTCATCCCGTGCCACCTGGGTAACACTGACAGCAGGCGCACGACAAAGCAGACACCGGAAGTCAACAGAAGTTAGTTTCACAAAGCTCACCAGGGCGCGCACGCGACTACATGAACTACCAAATGCAGACACGTCATAGAGACACGTCATATAGATATGACATAGAGACACATCATAGAGGCACGTCATATAGAAACGACATAGAGACACGTCCAAGAGACATGCTGTCTTGTACCAGGTAAGAATTGTCAGTATACGTCGGGTGAAAATGAGCTACAAACTACAAAAAATGATCACGAGGTATTCGACGTTTTCTTTCCCGTGGCCCCACGACCTTATCTCAACCTAAACATCCAGCTGACGAACGCCCGAATGACACAAATGAACAGGTATGTAATCCCAAGTGCTTTTTATTTCACAGCTCAGCATCCCAGTTAATGACAGCATTACGCGAAGTTTCTATGTGAGTTGCTTTTTGGTTGGTTCTGTGTAACCACGCTTGGGCTACATGCATTTTCTTCTGAAATAAAAGCCGAATTCTCTTCATCAATGCAGAAAATCGTCTGCTGAATAAAAGCGGTCCGCCAAAAGTGAGTGGATGTTGGGAAAAACTGAAATAGAAGGAACTCTATTACAGCAGTGCGACTGTGGACGCTGTGGTGACTCCCGTTCTCGGTGAATGGCAACTCCCTTCACTTTCTCTGGCATCTGATGCTGCTTGTTATAACATTTACAAGACAGGAGCTTGATAGGGTAGTCTGAAGATAGTTTGGTGTATCTTTTATTTATTTATGAATTCGTTGTGGTGCAGACTATACTCTTGTTCTATATGAATTAATATAACATTAATATGTATGTTGTAAATATTATGAATTCCTATACCGGTCATTTTACTTTGGTGGCGTGGGATGCATTATTTATTAATTTGATTAATGTTTGGAAGTTATTCACATTTATTTACTCTTTATTGGTTTCAACACCAAATTGATTTCCTGGTCTGTAGATTTCGCTACAAGGGGCGGGAGAATGTTGTCTTTGACTTCAGAAATGATGAATGACTTGTGTTATTTCTTGTTCACGTTCATGACTTTATACTGAGCATGTATAACATTATTTGATTCATTCCTATAACAAAAACGCAAAAGGGGAAATTCCCAGTTTACAAGAAAGCGTATGCTAAACTATTCCAGGTCCACTCTCGAAGTTCATAAACTGTTTCCTCAGCTCCCCCCCCCCCCCCCCCCCAGCTCAAGTTCATTATGACAATTGAGATCAGGGCAGCAACATCAGCACACCACGATGTCAAGGCACACCACGATGTCAAGGCACACCACGATGTCAAGGCACACCACGATGTCAAGGCACACCAGGATCACTTGCTTATTATCTTCGGGCTCCCAAAAAGACAACAAGACCTAAGTGGAAAACATCAGCAAGGAAGGAAAAGGTGCATATTGAAAAATAATTTACGTCCATTTACATGGAGGGGTCTATATTCAACCAATGGAATAGGAATCTTTAATTAAAGGCCACTAGAGAAACATTGATATCAATTTGTGTAAACAAATTCACATCCCCTCCATTGTGTTTCTTTTGTAACCAATATTGTAATGCCTTCAATTCCAATGTATTAATTACATCATTAACAATTCAGGATTGTGCTTAGCCCGATCCCTAATCACCATGCTGTAGGATGTGAATTGACCAACAAAAGGCCAAGAAATAAGCAACTCCTTTGCACTGGCGTTGTCAACAACCATGCAATGGGAGTTGACATGACGGATGTGTCAGCTGCGAGGTAATTGTTAGTAGTTGCATCTTTTTTCAACATGACGATTGACAGAAGTTATGGGCGAAATGTACATCTGGCTCATTTCGACTTAGATATATGAAGAAAAAATGGAGAAATCATGCGTTATAGTTTCACATGAGTTGCTTGATTGACGAGGGGCCCAATTCGGTTTGCATTATTTTGCTTTTAACATGTGTTGTCAACAGCACAGGACAGTGAGGTTAAAGACCTAAACCAGCCGGCCAATTGGTCGAAAATTGAGCATGGTGATTTATTGAAAAAAAACCGCGCTGATGAACCCGCTCGTGTGTTTTTCAAAGAGGTCAGGAATCGGATTTCTACCACCGAGAGCTGGGGATTTCGTCGAGAAAGGGAGCATCGATTACCTCGTGTATTGCGAAATAAGTTCTTGTTTCTCGGAATTGCAAGTAGTATTTCAGAGTCAGAGTAAGTACAGGTATTGATGTATGTGATCAGCGTAGGGTCACTGTTGAATCACCGCTGATGTCAATGGTGCCCAATGTCAAGCTTTAACAGTGAAATAACACGTTCGTCGTGTGGGGTCGTCGATTTGATCATCTTTCATGTTTTCAGTAGGATCGCGGTAAGAGTTCGATCTCAGCCATGCTGCCAGTTTCGATGAAACTGGACTTTCTCTGACTCATCTAAGATCATTGGTCTTGATGCGTCAACCATATGATGGAATATTGGAATGCACGGTTAGATGGGAGAGATAGTACTCTAGATATTTTATACGTTTTCATTAGTCCCAAAAGCTTATGGATGGTCTAAATGTACAATTCATGCACGTAGGTAAATAATTTATATATATATATATATATATATATATATATATATATATATATATATATATATATATATATATAGATATATATATATATATATATATATATATATATATATATATATATATATATATATATCTCTATATATCTATATATATATATATATATATATATATATATATATCTATATATATATATATATATCTATATATCTATATATATATATATATATATATATATATATATACATGTGAATCTGGTCTACTGGTGTAAGACAAGTGTCAATAACTCCTCGCCAAGCCCGGCTTCTCTCTCAGCTCGCTCGTGAACATGAATTTAATTTAGTCCCCTCGATTGATGGCCAGGCGCTCGACCCCATATATATCTCAGTTAAAAAGAATCTGTTCTTACGTGCGCAGACGATGTTCACAGCTGGAGGTAATCACCAATACAGGTAAATTCACGCCTCTTTTCTGTATAACGTATGCTCTACAATACGGCCTGTGTTATTGGGTCGAGGGGAAAATGGCATTTGGTAACGAAGAATTACGAGTTTGGCTTGAGAAACGCGCAAGCTTTTGGCTGTTGGTGGCAAGGGCATCGGAAACAACGAATAAGGCTTAGAAGTTCACCTGACAATGACTACAAAGCTGCTGGCAAGGACCGTGGGGTTTTCCTGCAAGTGCGTGTGATAGGATTAGAAGCTTGTCATAACTTGAGCTTAGCCGCTTAAAGCAGTCACCAGGGGCCGCCACCATCCTCCTGGGCCACACGTTTAATGTAGCTTAAACACTGCTTCATGATCCGTGTCACAGATCGCCTTGTCTGATGAGAACGCGAGGAATACGCCCCGTCGCCCCGCTCATCTGACCTTTCTTGGCGGTGCTCCCGTGACCCAAGCAGATAACATCCCCCGGGTGTACGGGGACGCCAGCATCCAGGCGCTGCCTGCCTGCGTGCGCTCAACACACTCAAGGCAACCGCCACCACAATCGCATTTTCACCCCCATTGATCAAAAGACTCTCATTCTCCACTTGCTTCGTCCTTAATTTTATCATTTTTTGACCTCCCCTCCGTCCTCTGACCTCACGCAAGTACGCGCCCTCTCCTGGAAGCGAGTGACGGGAGCGATTCGTCAAGAATGTGCGCATGAGAAAAAAAATGGATAAATGAATATGTTTGGGAGTGAGTAAGTGAACGGATGGATTAGTGAATGAACCAGAGTGGGTGAGAAACTGGGTGAGTAAGTGAATGGCTGGGTGAGTGAGTGAACCAGTGGGTGAGAAAACTGAGTGGTCGAGTTAATGAGTGAGTAAGCAAATGAATGAGCGAGTGAGTGAGTGAGTGAGTGAGTGAGTGAGTGAGTGAGTTAATGCTTGAGTGAACGTGTGGATGAATTTGTGAGAGGATGCGCGATTGAGTGGGTGAATCAATGAGTGAGTGAGTGAGTAAGAACAAGGGAGCGACTGGATGGATGATACGAATGTGAATGAGTGAGCGATTTCGTTAAAAATAAAAGAGGGAATGAATGAGTGAGGGACGGAATGAATGAGTGAAGGACGGAATGAATGAGTGAGACAGTGGGCATGTGAGGTAGTCGATGAATTATTTATTTAGAGGACCAGCAAGTGGGTGAGTGAATGGATGAGTGAATGAATGGATGGATGGATGAGTGAATGGATGGATGGATGAGTGAGTGAGTTGATTGAATGAATGAATGGACGAGTAAGTGAGTAAGTTAATGGATGGACGAGCGAATGAGTAAAGGATGTACGAATGAAATGAACAGGTTGGTGTGAGAATGAATGAATAAGAAATTGAAAGTGAGCAACCTATTGGATTGGTCAGTGAGTGAATAAGTGTGCGGGTGGGTGAGCAAACGAGTGAATGATGGGGGTGAATGAGTGGGTTAGGTGAGAGATTGAATCGGTCAGCAAGTAGGTCAGTCAGTCAGTGAATTAGTGAGTGAATGTACGTGTGTATGAGTGAGCAGGTGAGAATGAGTGAGTTACTTAATACTTAATAACTGTGAGAGTGAGAGGATGGCTGATTGTGTGAATGAATCAGTGAGTCAGTGTATTTCATGTGAGGGAATGGGTTAATGGGTGGGCCAGTGAACGAGTGAGTTAGTCAGTTTTTGAGTTAGTTAGCAAGCCAATTGGTGTGTTGAAGCGGGCATCTGTGGTTAAGAGCGAGTGAATGAATGCATGATTGTGAGAAAGAGAAATAAAGAAAGAGAGATAGAGGTAGAGAGTGGGAGAGAGAGGGAGAATTGATGAAAAGGCGAGTGCGTTTTAAAAGAAAACGCGATTGATGAATACTTGAGTAAATTAATGAATGGCTAATTGAGTGAATAAGCAAGTGAGTGAATGAGTGAGTGCATGGTTTAATGAGTTACCAAGCGCACCAATGAGAAAGTAAGTGAATGATTAAGAGAGTGGTTTGTTAGTAAACAAGAGAGTGAGCGAATGGGTAACTAAGTAAACAAGCTGATGATGTAATGATTGAATTAATTAATTAATCAATTAAGTACTGAACTAACGAATGAGTTTATACAACGTAATACAGTAAGTCAGTTAGTGAGTCAGTGATTGAATGTGCTCGAATCGGTGACTTAATTAAAGAGTGAATGAGTAAACGCGCCAGTGAGTGAGTGATGGATCGGATGGGTCAGTGAGTGAGCGAGTGGGTGAATGAGTCAATGAGTGATGGATCGGATGGGTCAGTGAGTGAGCGAGTGGGTGAATGAGTCAATGAGTGATGGATCGGATGGGTCAGTGAGTGAGCGAGTGGGTGAATGAGTCAGTGAGTGAGTGATGGATCGTTCATTCAGTCAGCAAGTTTGTGAGGTTGTTCATGAATGAAGGGATGACTATGTTTGAGTAAGTAAATGAATAAGTGGAATGGTTGAATGAATTGGCGAGTGAATGATGGGGAAAAGGTGTATGGGTGAGTGAGTGAGTGAGTGAGTGAGTGAGTGAGTGAGTGAGTGAGTGAGTGAGTGAGTGAGTGAGTGAGTGAGTGAGTGAGTGAGTGAGTGAGTGAGTGAGTGAGTGAGTGAGTGAGTGAGTGGATGAGAGGTAGAGTATGTGGAAGAAGGTGAATGAATTAGTGAGTAAGTGAGTATGATCCGGTGAGTGAATGAATGAGCAGGTGAAAATGAGTGAATAAAGTGGTTGGTGAGTGCATGAATGCGCAGACACTCAAGTCAATTTATTCAACGAGCGCTTACGATGTGCTCGGTTTCGCCTGACTCATGTATGTTACTGCCGCTCGGGGGTATTGACTTCAGTGCCTGTGCATGAATATGTGCGGATAAGTGAATGAGCGAAGAAATGATTAAATAAGATTGGGTTGATGAGTGGGTGACTTTCTGAGTGAATTAGAATATGAATTATTTAATGAATGATTATGTGAGTTGTTAAGTAAAAGAAAAAGTGCATGAGTGTGTGCGTGTGTGTGTGCGTAAGGATGTGTGTGAGTGTGTGTGAGTGCATGTGTGTGTAAGTACGTGTTTGCGTGTTTGTGTGTGTGCGTGAATGCGTGAGTGAGTGAGTGTGTGTGAGAGCGCGTGTGTGTGTATGTGTGTGTCTGTGTGTCTGTGTGTCTGTGTGTCTGTGTAAATGAACAAGAAAGTGAGCCAGGTCACTAATGAAGTTTGCGCATGGATGTGTGAGTAACTAGCAATTGCATGAATGATCCATCGGCGTAGCGTGCACATAATGAACTTTTGATAACCATTATATATAGCAGGTACTTAAAATTAGCAATGCCCTCCGAGAATGCAAAAGTGCCACCTCAACATACATAGTGAAGTCCTGTACAGTCGCTAGGGGCTGGGTTATCCTCAATGAGACCGCAAGAAGCACATCAAAGTAGATGTGGACTGCACTTAATCCGCTAATCTAACACAATAGCCTAAGAGATTTGCTAAGTCGCGTCATTGGCCGGCAGGTCTGTCTTTGATAAGCTCACGTCAATTGTATAATTGTTGTTATGCGGACCAACAATGGTGTAACTGAGCCCCGCAGGTCATACGTCAGGCAGTCAAGGCCTCACGTCGTCCAGAACGACACTAGTTTAGACGGATTGTGGTTTTGGTCAAAGTATAGCGAAATGGCCAGTGGGGAGCGCTGAACACGTGCTCGGTTGGAAGTATAAGGTGATTTGGGAGTGTTTTCGTAAACTCTAAGCTGGACTAAGGGTTGTATTTGCTTCTGGGCTGGGTTCAATGGAACTTGTTATAGAAGTCTCTTGAAGAATTAACGCTAGCGGTTGTGGGCGTCACGGAGCGTGATCACGATCGTCTACACCCCAACCCCGACTTAACTGGTCTACTCAAACGCCACCCCACGTCGCAGGACCCCAGTGGAACTATTCCTCAAACCCCTAGGGGTGTTTTAATTCCTCGATTTCAAAAGGGTAGGGAGTGCGTCAAGGATACGTCTGGGCCTGACAGTATCGAAGTCCACTCTCTATTGAAAAGTAAGAAATGACAAAGAGGGTAAGGGCGAGTCGGGGTGTAAGGCCCCCCACGCCCTCCGCGTCTCGCTGTCATCGCCCCCAGCCATTGTCACTCATCTACAATGTGATAGGAGTGTCTTCTCGAAAGCCAAAGAGAAACATTTTATACAAATGAAAATCTTTCCACTTGGGCACTGTGTCCAGCTGTGAGTCGTAGCATGTGTTGCGTTAAGCGTCATTGGGTGTGAGGGGCGTGCGTTGACGATGACTGGTGGTGGGTGAGGTGAGGTGGGGAGGTAAGGTATGACGTCACTAGGCCACCTGTAACCAGCTTCCGATGCCGCACATTACAACACCAAGGAGGTAAGGCTCGAGAGAAGGAAAGGTTGAGTGGAAAGAATATTGACTCTGACCCACTTAAGCGTGTGTACACGATTAGAGGGGAGATATCGGCATAGTTGATGCCTCTTCGTTTATTTTGATTACGATGCATGCGCAAACCTTAAAATGGGGAAAGGTCAGTGATGAATGACCTCAGGGAAAGGTAGTTGAACTCACACCGCTGAGTAGTACACTACTCATGCACAGTGCTATGGATTGGAGAAAGCCTGGTATGGTTATAATGATCTGTATTACTATGATTATTTTGATAAATTACACTATTGTTATCATTATTATCATTACCATCATTATTATCATTGTTATCATAATCATCATTATTATCATTACCATCATTATTATCATTGTTATCATAATCATCATTATTATCATTACCATCATTATTATCATTGTTATCATAATCATCATTATTATCATTGTTGTCATAATCATCATTATTATCATTATTATTTGTGTTTGCTAAATGTGTCGGGGCCTTGAGTTGTGTCTCTACGTACGAGCTGGGCTCGCTGTGTGGTCATGATGAATCACTGGAAGCATGATGACAGCCACTTCGTGTGTACTCTGCTTCCTAAGATCACAGGCCCTGCGCTCATCCGCATTAAACCCTTCACTTTATAGAATTCCAAATATGCAGGTGCTTCATAGCAAGCAATAAGCTGGGGGAGGTGGTGGTGTAGGTGGCATCGGGCGCAGCACCTTTCTTCTGATGGGTGCGGACGGTCAACAAGCCCTCCCTCTATACCTTACCTGCCTCTGCCTTACCTGGCCAATATTGACACGTGAGCGGCCAGGTATTGCAGGTACACACTGCCGTGACGGGTCACAGGTCACGGTCGAGGGCTGGACCTACAACGCGGCGGCCAGTCGTGTTGACAAACTAAACATATCATCCGCACTTGAACACAAAATTGACGGGGACTTCAATGGAGAGTTGGAAAATATCTACCTGTAATTTCACTCAACTTTAGAAATCCTAGGTAAGAGTAATCGGAGGTCCGAATGTGAAATCAAGTACCCTTTATAAGCGAAGACTGTGTCTAGTTACCACATACCTAAACCAGCGATGGTAGACAAGGTATTAAGATAATCTCTTCTCAATATATAGGTCTAACCTCTCGCCTCTAGGAAAGGTTTCGTGTTTGACCAGTTTGTGTGAGAGTCCGCTTTGTGTCAATCGGAACACCTCTGGGGCAGTATGGTTAGTTTAGAGCTTAACGGACATACTAACCATGCCCACACTGATCACAGCCACACTGACCACAGCCACACTGACCACAGCCACATTGACCACAGCCACATTGACTACAGCCACACTGACTACAGCCATACTGACTACAGCCACACTGACTACAGCCATACTGACTACAGCCACACTGACTACAGCCACACTGACCACAGCAATACTGACCACAGCCATACTGACCACAGCCATACTGACTACAGCCACACTGACCACAGCCACACTGACTGACCATACTGACCACAGCCATACTGACACAGCCATACTGACTACAGCCACACTGACCACAGCCATACTGACCACAGCCATACTGACCACAGCCATACTGACTACAGCCATACTGACCACAGCCATACTGACAACAGCCATACTGACTACAACCATACTGACCACAGCCATACTGACCACAGCCACACTGACCACAGCCATACTGACTACAGCCACACTGACTACAGCCACACTGACTACAGCCATACTGACTACAGCCACACTGACTACAGCCATACTGACTACAGCCACACTGACTACAGCCACACCGACCACAGCCATACTGACCACAGCCATACTGACCACAGCCATACTGACAGCAGCCACACTTACTACAGCCACACTGACCACAGCCATACTGACCACAACCATACTGACCACAGCCATACTGACCACAGCCATACTGACATACTGACTACAGCCATACTGACAACAGCCATACTGACAACAGCCACACTGACTACAGCCATACTGACTACAGCCATACTGACTACAGCCACACTGACTACAGCCATACTGACTACAGCCACACTGACCACAGCCATACTGACCACAGCCACACTGACTACAGCCATACTGACTACATACTGACTACAGCCATACTGACTACAGCCATACTGACTACAGCCATACTGACTACAGCCATACTGACAACAGCCACACTGACCACAGCCATACTGACTACAGCCACACTGACTACAGCTACACTGACCACAGCCATACTGACCACAGCCATACTGACTACAGCCATACTGACTACAGCCACACTGACTACAGCCATACTGACTACAGCCACACTGACTACAGCCACACTGACAGCACAGACCATATACTGACTACAGCCACACTGACCACAGCCATACTGACTACAGCCACACTGACTACAGCCACACTGACTACAGCCATACTGACCACAGCCATACTGACCACAGCCACACTGACCACAGCCATACTGACTACAGCCATACTGACTACAGCCATACTGACTACAGCCACACTGACTACAGCCATACTGACTACAGCCACACTGACTACAGCCACACTGACTACAGCCATACTGACTACAGCCACACTGACTACAGCCATACTGACACAGCCATACTGACCACAGCCATACTGACCACAGCCATACTGACCACAGCCATACTGACCACAGCCATACTGACTACAGCCATACTGACTGACACAGCCATACTGACTACAGCCATACTGACTACAGCCATACTGACTACAGCCATACTGACTACAGCCACTACAGCCATACTGACTACAGCCATACTGACAACAGCCACACTGACTACAGCCATACTGACTACAGCCATACTGACTACAGCCATACTGACTACACACTGACCACAGCCCATACTGACACACTGACTACAGCCATACTGACCACAGCCATACTGACTACATACTGACTACAGCCATACTGACTACAGCCATACTGACTACAGCCATACTGACTACAGCCATACTGACTGACAGCCATACTGACACAGCCATACTGACCACAGCCAGACTACAGCCATACTGACTACAGCCATACTGACACAGCCATACTGACCACAGCCATACTGACAACAGCCATACTGACCCATACTGCCACAGCCACAATGACCACAGCCATACTGACAACAGCCATACTGACAACAGCCATACTGACAACAGCCATACTGACTACAGCCATACTGACTACAGCCATACTGACAACAGCCACACTGACTACAGCCATACTGACACCAGCCATACTGACAACAGCCATACTGACTACAGCCATACTGACACCAGCCATACTGACTACAACAGCCATACTGACAACAGCCATACTGACAACAGCCACACTGACTACAGCCATACTGACACCAGTCATACTGACCACAGACAACATACTGACTACAGCCATACTGACACAGCCATACTGACACAGCCATACTGACACCAGCCATACTGACAACAGCCATACTGCCATACTGACCACAGCCATACTGACTACTGACCACAGCCATACTGACTACAGCCTGATACTGACCAGCCATACTGTCATACTGACATGGCCCAACTGATCAGGTGACGACATCCCATTGACTGCTCTCCATACTGACCACAGCCCCATGTATCCATTCCCACGCGTGGTGCCCGGATTCATTGACCATACAAGGTCATGCCTACAGCCTTGGCCTTATTCTGGATAGGGGTGTGCCCAGTACATACTGACATACACTGTACAATGGCCCGAATGTATAACCCCTCGTACAGATTGACATCCCATTAACCCCTCTCTACAAGGGATCCGAGCAAACCCCTCGTAGCAAGTCAAGAGTATCCATTCCCACGCGCGCGGTGTACAACCTCTATCATTGACCATAAGTGCCCCCCCCCATGCCTCCACCCCACAGCTCCCATCAATACCTGAAATACATTTAACATTACATAATATTATTCATTCGGCAAATTCCGAAGGCGTTCAAATAATACAAAATGACTTCAACAATACATTCATTAATATGATGTTTGGGGAACGTTAGGGATGAAGGAGCTTCCATGCGTTTCGGTTCGCACGCGCGAACGCGAGAAATGCAGAGTTGCTGTCAAAGCGCCTTTATCGCCTCGTTCGATCCAAGAGACCTTTGACAGCGATTGTCAGATCAATTAGAGGGCAGATCAGACGCA
Source organism: Urechis unicinctus (assembly GCA_034190875.2). Classification (NCBI taxonomy): domain Eukaryota; kingdom Metazoa; phylum Annelida; class Polychaeta; order Xenopneusta; family Urechidae; genus Urechis; species Urechis unicinctus. Next base: position 51,023,348 of record CM067356.1, on the reverse strand, counting down.
GGCGGGCGAGCGAACGTCATCGACGTCACTTCCGCACAGCGCTGAGTGCCCATCTGCGGAACGTGACGAGGTAGGGACGTATTTCATGGAGTGGCTGCCCCGGTGACTCCGTCTCGTGAAGGCCCGCTGCCATATTTCCCGCTACGTTTATCACTAATGGCCCAAGCTATTCTGGTTTTGTTGTAGCTCGTATGCGGCGACGCGGCATTACAAACAGCGGTACAATACGCTATGACGGGTGCATGACATTTACAACACAACGCTGCCGGTGATTGATCGCTCGCTTGTTTTACGACACCAACTTGCGATGTAGCGTGAAAAGCGAATGGCACAATAAATAAGTCCCAAGTGGCGTAGGAATTGACGTGCTGAGGCCGGCGCAGTGATTTGCTCGAGTAAGAGAGACGCTGGTGCGCGAAATATGACTGTGATTCTGAGTGCGCAACCAGGCGGAAGGATACGGAGCACGCACACGCGCATGCGCAGATCACGGACACAGAGAAAAGCGCGGTTTGCCTTTTGTAATCATGTGATCATGATATCGTAGCGAGAACTCCACAAAGCGTTAAGAGGAACGATGGTTATGAACTGCAGATAACAATTGTACAATGAAGAAGGATACCATCCATGTGTTTGTGTTGTCTTGGGCGAAGGGTACAACTATGCTGGTGTGAATGCTCAATTTGTTATGAATGTACTATATGACACGAATGCCCGATAAGTTGTGAAGTTTCTTTCTGATATGAATGAGTTCTGCTTGAATGTAAGAGCTTATGAAAAGGCTGTTCCAAAGCTTATCTAACTGAACTACGAATACAGGTATATATTTACTAATCAAGCTTCATTAACGACGGCTTTCATTTTAATCCTCTGTGAATTACATTTTTTTCTGTGACCAAATATGTCTTGCGATTTAATTAATATTTCCATTAATATGACTTGTGATTTAATTCATATTTCCATTAATATGACTTGTGATTTGTTTCATATTTCCATTAATATGACTTGTGATTTAATTCATATTTCCATTAATATGACTTGTGATTAAATTCATATTTCCATTAATATGACTTGTGATTTGTTTCATATTTCCATTAATATGACTTGTGATTTAATTCATATTTCCATTAATATGACTTGTGATTAAATTCATATTTCCATTAATATGACTTGTGATTCCATTAATATGACTTGTGATTTAATTCATATTACCATTAATATGACTTGTGATTTAACTCATATTTCCATTAATATGACTTGTGATTTAATTCGTATTTCCATTAATACGCCAGGCTCGTTTGCGCGGGAACGACAGTGACAATTCCGGACACACACACGACATATGCTTGGTGTTAATCATTGTGTTCGTCCGTAAATAGCAATTTGTATCTAAGAGATTCCCACCGTCCTCACTCAACAAATTAATGGAACTACAAAGCACAAAGCACGGCCATGAGTACCATCTCCACCAATTTTCGAATTTCCGCCATGTAAAAACTATTGATCCAGCTGTATACTTCAAAGTTAATTCGTCTGTTGTCATCTGATTATATCTCAGTTGGAGCATACAAGACGCGCGCCGACAGGAAATCTTCACCCAATTGGTCCGACAGCAGCTCAAAACTCGGCGTATCCCTTCGTTATTTCCATGATTAAAAGAATACCGCCAGGTCTACGGAGCGACATGTGGTCTTGATGCAAACCTGGCCGCATTCACTGAAACTTCCAGCAAGGCGAATACGCTACAAATGCCATACCGCCAGGCGTTTGTTTATTCTCACCCCCGTTTCAATAAAACACCTCCGAAAACGACTTGAAAAATTTGAAAACAAACTTCACACCAAGCGGGGTTTTCATAATGAAAGTGGGTCAGATTTCTGCGGTCCTTTTCAACTCGCCACAAGCTGCAGGTTTCCTCTCGCTTTTCACGCTCCTAATCAAAAGCTACTCAAACATCTAGCATTGGGAAGCCCTGCGCCTGCGCACCATATTTGATCGTCAGTGGACATTGGCTTTTCACCCATGTCTGGCTTAGCCCGGGTCCTTTGCGTGGTTCCAGCATTCTCACCTCAGAACCTATACCCTGACACCCCGGTCGCCACGCCATGGCTTTTGATGACGTCATAATCTGCTTGAGCGGGGTATTGTCCGGAATTACGTTACCCGCACGTATTTATCCATCTAACTATTGGACCGCTAATGACTGACCCGTACAAGTCCGACTCGAGTGCCGTCACCAGAACTCGCTACCAACTATATTTCGTTAGCTCTACTACAATCTTCAATGCATTAAACACCACATTTACGAGGTATCATAACAGTCAATGCTCAGCAGGCGGTCATATGGTAGTGAATACACGTGGCTCCTTCAAGCGGAACACTCGGTGTTGGCTGACGGCTCTTGTAATCGCCCCTTGATATAACCACGAGAAGGAAGCTCAGCGGCTTCGTTATACATGGTTGAATATTTCCCTCTTACCGCTAAAACCATTGAGATGTTTGCGTCAGTTTTTCTATGGCAATCAAAACTTAGGATATCACATAATACCAGATAATATGGTTTACTTAATAGAATTTTCCATGCGGAACGTATATACAGCACTCGTATCCATAAGACATACACTCACTATGCATAGCGTAAGCTTTTGTAAAAAATATCGATTTACGCTCGATGTTTCACCACTATCTAGGTGCGGAGTCTTACCTACCTTGAAGTTTTAGGAACCAATGACAATTCTGTGATATCAAATTGCTTTAACTACTCAACCACGCCCTCCGCCCCCAACCCATCCCCGCTCATCACCGCCACTACTGCCACCGCCGCCATCCCGTCATCACAACACCCCCAAGCCTTTCCACACTTGCCAGAACCCCCACCCCACTTCACACACCCATTACTATTAACCTAATTCCACCCCCAAACACTACTAACCTTATGCCAAAAACCCACCCCCTCTCACACTACCGTACCCCGCACACACACAAAAACACCAAAGCGCGCCCTGCCAGGAAGTCCATCATCTCAACTCAGCTACAGCGGCAGGTGAAGGCCGAGGTGCATGCCGGGAGTTGCCATCCCTTGTCGCTCTCTGGCGTTCTCGCACGCTTTGCCTGGTCCTCTTCAGCACTTCCTGTCCTGCCAGACCAGTGAACATAGTCATCTCCGGTTCCAACGCACAGCAAGCTACCATGAAAAGCCTCGTTTTCGCCGTCAGCGTCGCATTGAAGAGCGTCCCACCGCGGGGTCGTTGTCGTCTGCAGATGTTACCGATGACGCGGGGGGTCTTGGAGGTGCCATTGTTGTTGGCATGGCAACACGCTGGCTCAAATTGTCAGCTGGTGTTGGAGAGGTACTCGTCTTGTGGATGAGGATGATAGTGATGAAGAATATGACAGAGAAATAAGCAGCCCTCAGTCGCAGCCCAGCGAATTGTTGCTGGCTGAATGCTGCCATGTAATTGACTAAACATTCAACAGACCAAAAACAGGTCGACAGATTGATAGAATTGACTACATTCTTACAAGGTTATGATGAAGTATATGCATACTTATAGCGGGTTGAGAATTCAGCATGTGAGAGATCGGGGTGAATTAATGGGATGAATTATGAAAGTCGCTCCTACAGCTGTTTTGAAAAATCAATAGGAAAACTCGTGAAGGTCATGTCATTTTGCATGACAGTACTTATTATCCAGAATGACAGCATATATATAACACAGTGGCAGCATATGTATAACACAGAGACAGCATATATATAACACAGTGACAGCATATGTATAACACAGTGATAGCATATGTATAACACAGAGATAGCATATATATAACACAGTGACAGCATATGTATAACACAGAGACAGCATATATATAACACAGTGACTGCATATGTATAACACAGTGACAGCATATGTATAACACAGTGACAGCATATGTATAACACAGAGATAGCATATATATAACACAGTGACAGCATATGTATAACACAGTGACAGCATATATATAACACAGTGACAGCATATGTATAACACAGAGACAGCATATATATAACACAATGACAGCATATGCATAACACAGAGACAGCATATGTATAACACAGAGACAGCATATGTATAACACAGAGACAGCATATATATAACACAGTGACAGCATATGTATAACACAGAGACAGCATATATATAACACAGTGACAGCATATGTATAACACAGTGACAGCATATGTATAACACAGAGATAGCATATATATAACACAGTGACAGCATATGTATAACACAGTGACAGCATATATATAACACAGAGATAGCATATATGTAACACAGTGACAGCATATGTATAACACAGTGACAGCATATATATAACACAGTGAAAGCATATATATAACACAGTGACAGCATATATATAACACAGTGACAGCATACATATAAAGAAGGAGAACACAAACCTAAGCAGAACATGCAAAGGCACATAAATACACATCGCAAACCTTGTCAGATGAACGCATTGAAATAACCATGAGACAACACAAACATTATCATATAGTAACACGAATATTATCACATGACAACACGAACCTTATGACATGTCTGCATATACAATAGGTCACGAGAACACATACAGTACCACATGGCAGCACATACACTACCACATGACAGCACATACAGTACCACACGACAGCACAAATATATCCTCACCTTGCCAGACATACACGACAACAGCGCGTTATAATCACGTTACAAAACTCAACACATTCACATTTGACGCACCCATGAAGACAAGTCACAATGCAGAGAGCGACACACGACAACACACTAAGAGATGCATGACAGCACACTCAGAGACGCACAACAGCACACTCAGAGACGTATGACAGCACACTCAGAGGCGCATGACACCACATATATTAACACATTACAACATACAGATAGACACGTGGGAACACGCTCATATCCCCATGGAAAAGCACACATAGACACATGACAACACGCTCATGGGTATATGCTAAGACATCAGCAGGCACATGAAAACACACTCATTCAAACACACGTGTACACACATACCCACACACACCCACTCACATTCCCACCACACATGTGAACACCTACACCCACACCAACCCACACCCACACCAACCCACACACACCCACACACAAACACCCACACACAAACACCCACACACACATCTCCACCCCACACGCCTCCCCCACCCCCCCACCCAAGAGAGAGAGAGAGAAAGAGAGAGAGAGAGAGAGAGAGAGAGGAGAGAGAGAGAGAGAGAGAGAGAGAGAGAGAGAGAGAGAGAGAGAGAGAGAGAGAGAGAGAGAGAGAGAGAGAGAGAGAGAGAGAGAGAGAGAGAGAGAGAGAGAGAGAGAGAGAGAGAGAGAGAGAGAGAGAGAGAGAAACCGAGAAGGTCATCCTAGACTCGCACTGCAGGTTTATGCATCTGGACACACCTGTAACATTACAGGCACGCGTACGAATATCAATGCGTACATGCATGCACAACGCACAAACGTATTTGTCCTCATATTCCACGAAGTCTTTTATAATTTCTTGGAATGACTTGCAGCCATACCTAATTCCTTAGTCCACCAAGCTCCAATGCCTTACCGTAACCGCAGACGCGCGCTTTATCTAACCAAGACTATACTTCAGATTTACCGCTATTCTTATATTTAACACTTTGACGCCCGTAAACTCCTATGATTAATGACCCAACTTGAAGTCATATAAACCATTGATATGTCTCGCCGTTTGTGGCCTTGAAGTCGACATTAATGGCACCAGAACTACACAAGCCATTTATAGTAAGAACGACTGCATTGGGCAACACCTGGTTTGAGGTAATTAAGTTGAAAATAGTGACAGCTACCCTGGCAAGCCGTACCGGAAATTCTTCGCAAAAATCATTTGAATTTCGATAAATCTCAAGACCTTTCCTTTGATGACAGAATGTTTTGTACATTCTAGTGACAAGAACGTTTTTTGCCCTTTTATTAACCTTTCTGGTTAGGTTTCGTACAATGGAATACTGGGAAGAGACCGACGGCCGTTTTAAGCTTTCCTATTCTACGGCCACTTCCCATAAGACGTATTTAAGCCGGGGACATTTTGTACTTGGGTCGTGAACTGGGCATTCGTCCGACGAAGCTCGGGGATTAGGGGGCTAGGGGTCTTATCTGGACGGAGCCAGCCCGGCCTAGCCTGTCCAACGCCCCTAACCTGCCACTACAGAGATAAACGGATGCCCCCTGATTCCTGCGCACTGGGCCGTGAACTCAATTATCGCCCGCCTGCATCCCAGACGTACTGTAATGCTGGCGTGTGGGTATCCCGTGAAGGGAGCTGAGTGACAGGACTGGCCACATTAGCCAGGAGAGGATAGGGTGGGCATTGCCGAAAGAACGACACACGACCAATGTGCACAAGGGATTGTGAAAATGTGCGAAAACAAGAACTTACCTTCCTATACCTACCTGACATTCTACCAACCTATAAACCTACCTACCTACCTACCTACCTACCTACCTACCTACCTACCTACCTACCTACCTACCTACCTACCTACCTACCTACCTACCTACCTACCTACCTACCTACCTACCTACCTACCTACCTACCTACCTACCTACCTACCTACCTACCTACCTACCTACCTACCCTACCTACCTACCTACCTACCTACTACCTACCTACCTACCTACCTACCTACCTACCTACCTACCTACCTACCTACCTACCTACCTACCTACCTACCTACCTACCTACCTACCTACCTACCTACCTACCTACCTACCTACCTACCTACCTACCTACCTACCTACCTACCTACCTACCTACCCTACCTACCTACCTACCTTACCTACCACCTACCTACCTACCTACCTACCTACCTACCTACCTACCTACCTACCTACCTACTACTACCTACCTACCTACCTACCTACCTACCTACCTACCTACCTACCTACCTACCTACCTACCTACCTACCTACCTACCTACCTACCTACCTACCTACCTACCTACCTACCTACCTACCTACCTACCTACCTACCTACCTACCTACCTACCTGCCTACCTGCCTGCCTGCCTGCCTGCCTGCCTGCCTGCCTGCCTGCCTGCCTGCCTGCCTGCCTGCCTGCCTGCCTGCCTGCCTGCCTGACTACCTACATACCTACCCCCCTACTTATATACTAACCTACCTACCCACTTACCTACCTGGGTAGGTGGTATGTTGTCTATAAATCTATGAATATATATATATGTTTGTATATATATATATATATATATATATATATATATATATATATATAGATATATATATATATATATATATATAGATATATATATATATATATATATATATATATCTAGATATATAGATATATATATCTATATATATATCTATATATATATCTCTATATATATCTATCTCTCTATATCTATATATATATCTATATATATATATATATATATATATATATATATATATATATATATATACATATATGCACATTCATATTGCTGGTACTACCATCCGGGCTGATGAGAACAGTTGTAGTGCCCCTTTTGTCAATTCCTTGTCTCATCGCATATAATGTCGATGCTTGTTTCGTTGTTATTTGATACATGCGATGCGCTTACATGGTTAAACGCAGATGTTACATCATATGAGTCCTGTTCCTTGATGGATTGCCTTGTCACTTTTTCTTCTGAAATTTCAGTTGTGTTTTAGTTCAGACCGATCCAGACGCAGTGACGGGAATGTGGTGTTTTGTCGTGATTGCCCTGGTTTCTGACTAGAAATGGCTCATGATTGATAACGGAAGTGTTATTGCCAAAACAGCTGTGTTCTACGATTATGCGAGTCGAAATAATTTTTAACATCGCCATCACGATAGTGTCCCTTCGCTAGGGTATATATATATATTTACTTATGTAAATATTTTGCATATATGTATGCAAATTGGAGTTTTTTTATGTCATAATTTGGGGTGTATGCAAATAGGGACGTTTTGATAGACTCATCAGTCGCACCTTGAATTGTTTCATTATTTGGCGGGGGAGCAGCTTCGGCATCAGCAACCAAAGACGAGAACCATAAAGAGGAGCCGTCTTCTGTGAAGTATTGCACATTATGAAGTTGTGTGAAGCATAAAGTAGTTCACGGTATGAAGCTGTGTGAAGCATAAAGTAGTTCACAATATGAAATTGTGTGAAGCATAAAGTAATTCACTGTATGAAGTTGTGTGAAGCATAAAGTAGTTCATGGTATGAAGCTGTGTGAAGCATAAAGTAGTTCACGATATGAAATTGTGTGAAGCATAAAGTAATTCACGGTATGAAGTTGTGTGAAGCATAAAGTAGTTCACGGTATGAAGTTGTGTGAAGCATAAAGTAGTTCACGATATGAAGTTGTGTGAAGCATAAAGCAGTTCAAGGTATGAAGTTGTGTGAAGGATAAAGTAAGTAGTTCACGGTATAAAGCTGTGTGAAGCATAAAGTAGTTCACGATATGAAGTTGTGTGAAGCATAAAGTAGTTCACGGTATGAAGTTGTGTCAAGCATAAAGTAGTTCACGGTATGAAGTTGTGTGAAGCATAAAATATATAGTTCACGGTATGAAGTTGTGTGCTGTATAAAGTAGTTCTTTGTATAAGATTGTGAGTTGTATAAAGTAGTTCGTGTAAAGTTGTGTGCTGTATAAAGTAGTTCGTTGTATAAGATTGTGAGTTGTATAAAGTAGTTCGCTGTATAAGGTTGTGAGTTGTATAAGGTTGCGTGTTGTATAAAATAGTTCATGGTATAAAGTTGTGTGCTGTATTAAGTAGTTCATGGTATGAAGTTGTGTGTTGTATAAAGCAGTTCATGGTGTAAAGTTGTGTGCTGTATTAAGTAGTTCATGATATAAAGTTGTGTGCTGTATAAAGTAGTTCATGTATATAAGTTGTGTGCTGTATAAAGTAGTTCATGTTATAAAGTTGTGTGCTGTATAAAGTAGTTCATGTTATAAAGTTGTGTGCTGTATAAAGTAGTTCATGTTATAAAGTTGTGTGCTGTATAAAGCAGTTCATGTTATAAAGTTGTGTGCTGTATAAAGTAGTTCATGTTATAAAGTTGTGTGCTGTATAAAGTAGTTCATGTTATAAAGTTGTGTGCTGTATAAAGTAGTTCATGTTATAAAGTTGTGTGCTGTATAAAGTAGTTCATGTTATAAAGTTGTGTGCTGTATAAAGTAGTTCATGGTATAAAGTTGTGTGCTGTATAAAGTAGTTCATGTTATAAAGTTGTGTGCTGTATAAAGTAGTTCATGTTATAAAGTTGTGTGCAGTATAAAGTAGTTCATGTTATAAAGTTGTGTGCAGTATAAAGTAGTTCATGGTATAAAGTTGTGTGCAGTATAAAGTAGTTCATGTTATAAAGTTGTGTGCTGTATAAAGTAGTTCATGTTATAAAGTTGTGTGCTGTATAAAGTAGTTCATGTTATAAAGTTGTGTGCTGTATAAAGTAGTTCATGGTATAAAGTTGTGTGCTGTATAAAGTAGTTCATGTTATAAAGTTGTGTGCTGTATAAAGTAGTTCATGTTATAAAGTTGTGTGCTGTATAAAGTAGTTCATGTTATAAAGTTGTGTGCAGTATAAAGTAGTTCATGGTATAAAGTTGTGTGTTGTATAAAGTAGTTCATGTTATAAAGTTGTGTGCTGTATAAAGTAGTTCATGGTATAAAGTTGTGTGCAGTATAAAGTAGTTCATGGTATGAAGTTGTGTGTTGTATGAAGTAGTTCGTTATACAAGGTTGCGTGTTGCATAAAGTAGTTCGGTGTATAAGATTGTGAGTTGTGTTTGTTGTGTCTGTTACAAGCTGTTTTTGCATCAGAGTTTGTGTGGTGTTAAATAGTGTAAGGTATATACAGCCGTGTGTAGTATAAAACTATGGATGAATGGTGTAAATACATGGACGATTGTAAGGCTGTGTATGATGTTAGCCGCTAGCTAGTAAGTTATGCATTCCCATGCTGCTTTGCTCCGTGTATTTATTAAGAGGTGAATTGGTGTCAATAAAGATGAACTAGTCAACGTGAGTTTGCAAGGTGTTTGTCATCAAATTGCTGCTGATTAAAAACTGCTTATCGACTGATTCCTTACTTCTTTGGAAATGATATCCGTTCGCTGTTCGTTTTTATGCTTGCAGCAACTGCAATTCGAACACTGTTTTAAAGGCGCCGATTTGGTTGACCCCATTACGAATGTGCAAGACTCGAATTATTTCAGCAACGACTCGAACGAAAAGACACAAGTTAGTGTCCGCCGACTAATGCAACGCAATGCAAACACACACATACACACACGCGCACACACAATATACATGTAGATATGTATATGTATATATATATATATATATATATATATATATATAGATATATAGATATATATATATATATATATATATATATATATATATATATATATATATATATATATATATATATATATATATATATATATATATATGTATATATGTACTATATTTATATATATATATATATAGACACATACATTTATATATATATCTATATATATATATATATATATATATATATCTATATATCTATATATATATATATATATATATATATATATATATATATATATATACATTATGTTCATTTATTGCAGTTCCCTCTGAGGTGACGTATATATATATATATATATATATATATATATATATATATATATATCTATATATATATATATATATATATATATATATATATATATATATATATATATATATATATAAATACTGGGTAGGGGCTGACAATATATATACTGCGATACGAACCGACCGTCGTCGCGGAGCTTAAGCTCCTCATTCCTTGGTCGAACCACTTGCCCCTATTCGGAGCGCCCTCTCACATCCGATTGTCGTTCATACACACATATTGATTCGTCTACAATGGTCAAGACAGGTTGTCACTCTCCGCCCTCACCCATAGTAGATGCACCTATATGGAGAGGACCAGACAGGACAATTCCTATCACAACGCGGTCTCTCTCGGGAGTCGACGCCTCCTTAAACAGTGTTGACATCGCCACCAGTCCATTGTTTCTCATCCAAATCCTTCTTTTATCGTCCGCCCAGTTTGTTATTTTTCAATTAATCTGGCAGCCCATGGCAGTTACTCTTGAATAAATCGGAGTTTTAAAGGAGGGACACTTGATTGGCAACAAGGTGTATGCATTGATATGGAGTTGAGCAGGTGTGATGCGAGGGCAGGCAGTTTCTCGTCGACCGCGATAGTGTCGACAAGAGATGCTTGGAGGGCCCCGTGATTCTCAGGAGAATCGCCACCACGTCAGGACACCTCACACTATATTTACCAGCACCATCTTTTCACTCTGTATACAATAGGTGTAATCACTTCACGGCGCAGGCTATACCTACCATTCTGCGAGGCTTGCACCCCTCCTCATACACGAACTGGTCATCGCGCCCGTATACAAGCAGTAGATACCAAGCAGTGATGCCAGCAATTGTACAGTTAGGGGACATAAACGTTATTACAATACAAATCTGCCGCTCCGTAAAAACTGGAATGTTAAGCAGCTCTGACATTTTACACTGAATACCAGGAAATAGGTGTCAGTGTCCTCAATTACTAGTATTGATTATCGCTCATTCCGTCCGTGCTTTTAATACATCACCTTACACGATACATGTACATCCACTTCCAGCCCGAAGACTCGGGAGATCGTGCATTTCATTAAGTCTTTTCTGATCAAGCGGTCAGTTATCGCATCTATACCTGGCTATATAAGTGACGAAGCTTAGTCACAGCCAGGGTGGGGCGGGGGATGGGGGTGGGGTGGTTGGTAATGAGTAACGTTAAGTACACACGAGTGGGCCTGATTTTATGACCATAACAAGTTCTTATCTACGCACAAAAGGTCAGCTGTTTAGTATCAGCCAATAGGTCGAGCATTAACGGGTCCGATATTGTCATATGTTGAGTTGTGTTATTTTTTGTTATGCGCGTTAAGTTATAGTATTGTTGCAGAAATGCGTTAACGAATGGGTGACAATGTATTGTCTGTATACAATGAGTGATCACGGCATCGGGGGGAAGGGGTCCGGGTTGGAGGCTGGTGATGGTGGTCGGTTATGAGACTGACAAATCATGCCTTAGTGATACGTCCGTGTTTCCATGTTAATGCTATCCAGTGCAAGTCACATGCCGCCAGTAGGACCACCTCGCTACCATAAGCTCCGACTACAACCTTATTGTTGTTCATTCACATTCAGAGTTCAGTTGCTAGATCCGACATCGTTATGATAAAGGGTTCGCGGTCGTGTGAATGGGCAATATAAAAAAACAAAAAACGGCGAGTAGAAAACCCCATATGCTCACTGTATATGCTGAGAGAGAGAAAGCGAGAGAGAAAGACGCACGCCGAGAACCAATGAAAACCGCCAGTCATTATTCTCAAGCCGCTCCGAGAAACCCACCGTCGGTCACGCTGATTGGTGGACGCTATGCTCCGCCCCTCACAACAGGCCGATAAAGTGGGAGGAGCCTCGGGCGATTACTAGTTGTCGCGCTCGCCGGAGTGACTCTAAAGCAAAAAGCCGGGTCACTTGTAGACGTCAGTTCAGTAGCCTCGAACCTGACTGCTGCTGCTGCTGCTGCTGCTGACAGCGTATTTGCCGTCGGGCCGACTTAATAACCATCGCCAAGTCACATTTTCTTCTGCTTTCCTATCTAAAGGTTAGATACTCGCTCTTCGCGGCATGGGAAGGATTCACATTGCCCCTCCCTCTGATACGGATCGACTTGGCATGCAGGATTTCTGAGTCTAAAGGAACCGTGAAACTTAACATAACTTCTTCAGAGTTGGAACACATTTGGTTTAGTGGATTCGGATAAGCGAGTGAGTTGACTGCGGAGATAGTTGTGTTGACGTGCGGGGTTTTGCGCTGGAGGTGTGTACGGGCTCGCATATAGACATGGCCGTTCTCTGTGCCGGCTGCGAGCGCCCCATCGTCGATCGCTTCCTCCTGACGGTCCTCGATCGCGCCTGGCATGCTCGCTGTGTCCAGTGCGCTGATTGCCAGAATATGCTGAGTGACAAGTGCTTCTCACGGGATGGACGCCTATACTGCAGACAAGACTTCTACAGGTTAGCGCATGAAGATTTTTTTGTTTGCCTACTACCACCAGCAGTTGCACACACAGTCAGGTAAAAATTGCCAAATAAGAAAAATACTAGACGCACAACAAGTCAGGGCGATGTGAGCTTTCCTTTGAAATGTCACCGTGTCGCCGGGCTAAAAAAAACTTGCCCGTAAAGGGCGTTTATTTTTCATCGTAAATCAGGGTGGTTTTTTTTTTGCGTAACATGGGGTGCCGACGAGGAAGCAGGTCGTAATTCAAGGGGCATTGTCTATGTTGTGTGCCTCCCTAAGCTAAACCTCCAAGCTATACCTCCCCCGACCTCCATCCTGTAACCACCCCCACCCCCCAAACCCCACAACCACAGCATCTGTCAGATCACCCTCAACCCCCTCCCGTCCCCTTGACACCAGTGATAGACTAACTATCCTCTGCAACTGTCTAACCATCCGTCAAAGCCGAGTCATGGGGTGAGCGCAGTAACTCACGCGCTGGGAAGCTGGTGATATATAGATACATATATTCAGGGATAATCCCCGGGACTTCGGCCTTTCCCAAGTCTGAATACATCATTTCTCTTGGCGCAAATTACTGCATGTTCCATGCTATACAAATGCCCGACATTCCTTAAATATTTCACTACTGAATGCGGCAGTTTATTGCTTTTATAGACTTATATGATTGCGCTGGCATGACGACTATACGGCGATGCTCAGTTCATGTATATGGCTGTTTCCCCTGCTCGCTTACGCACGACGTGAATAGCTCAATTGCCCCTTGTATTTCTCCCCTGTATTACCCCGTCCAAATGACGGCAATTTGAGCATTTATCGCGGGCTTCCATTGAAGGTAATTGTCGCCAGTTGAGTTGAGCGAGGCGACTTGCTGCAGTAAACACGACCATAGCATGTCACAACAAACGCGCCGCCTGATGCATGCAGGCATTGTTTTCTTGTCCAATTCCTCACGTCGTCATCATCATCGTCGTATTAAGGCATGCGATGCCGATACTATCATCAGATAAATATAAATGCGTGCGTCCATACAATGGGTGATGATAGCGCTAATGGTCGGTACAAAACAGGAGCCAAGCCAGCCGAATGTACTCCATGACCCGATGATTCTAACCAATTCTAATCATGCACTTCGAGTTCTTCTACAGATACCCGAGTTATTCAACAAACTCGCCATTCCCCTTTCTAAACAGCTACACCCCACTGTAATGATGAATGACGGTTCTACAACCCTCCTGCGATTAATGATTGCTCCCCTATTGTCCGCCGCCATCAGGCTTGTCCCCCGCCACACACACCGGGAGCATTTACCTGAAGACCTGGTCGTGGCAAACTTTCTTTTAAATATATCGCTTCCTTCCGTGAACACACTAGACAGATACGATTAATGTGGCCATCTATTTCATTTACGGGATTCTAACACGACACTGCTCAGCTCTTGTTCGACTTCCTTAAAGTGTCGTGGCGTTGGTAATTGCTAAGATTTGGCGAGATATTGTACCACTGATGACGGCGCTTCAGGACCTTAAACTAAATGCATATTTCTTTACGTTGGTTGGGGATTAAATCAACTAAATATGCGTGTGATGTGACGCGGTTGCGTCAGTATATGTCCATATATCCAAATTAGGTCAACATACCGATGTTCATTTTTTTTAATGTGGGGAATGACTTGTCATTGTGGCTCGTGTCAAGTTGAGGCGTATGATAATGTTGTTACGGTAAGCCTTCCCAGACGTGCATTTGTCGGCAACATAATGCACGGTCAATAACATAAATATGTAAATTCCTAGTTTTTTGCCTAGTTTTATGCCGTCTTAAATGTACGCAGTTTTCGATTAACCGTGATCATGGGATAATTACAGAACAAGATGACTCATTATTTATGTATTTTATGTTCAATTCGTTACAGGCGTTACGGTACCAAGTGCGGCGGCTGTTCGCAGGGCATCTCACCAAACGACCTAGTGAGACGCGCCAGAGACAAAGTGTTCCACTTGAAATGTTTCACTTGCATGGTGTGCCGGAAGCAGCTGTCGACAGGCGAGGAACTCTACGTCCTCGATGAAAACAAGTTCATCTGCAAACACGACTATCTCGCTACTAAATTCCAAGGTGATTATTAATAGCATCCCTATTTGAGATTGACCGAAAATTAATTGTAACTACATACTCTATGTATTCAACGTGCAGAAACACTTATGTTCGCTACTGGCGGCTGTGGTGTTCCTGTATAATCAACCACTCTTTCGTCATTAAGAGTGTCTTCAGAAGATGAGCATTTAGCACGGCGCGCATTGTATTCGGTATATAGATCTGTTGAGGCAATGAAACCCTCATTAATTGTTAGAGGCATACAGCACCGCCGAGCCAATATACACAGGCCATGTTGATTCTCCTCATTAAGCGCCCTGTGTCCAAAGACGAGCAAAGTCGGCAGCAAATCAATGAGCAACAAAGAGTTTGGAGGCAAAGAAAACAAGCTGATGTCTGGCAAAAGATCCCGGGGATTGGGCAAGCGGCAGGACGGCGGGCTGTGGGCATGGAGACGGTGCAGGGATATGACCGGCAGAGGATCTGAGGGGATTTCCCTCCGAGTCCGCGCTGGCCTCCAGTCGGCAGGGGGCGCTTTAGTGGCCACCTCGCGTGAAGCCGTCCCTTCGATCGCTGCCGCCGCCGACGCCTTGTATATAGATGTATTCTTGTCGGTTAAATTGATACTTGGAAGGGACCGTGTCTGGTAACGACATGCCTATATAAGGAAGAAGCTTAGATTTAGGAGTTCATATATTATCGTATGATCAGCTCTGCCATATCAGCTCTTTCCTGTATATAACAACAACAGCAGCAATATTACACGGCCATAAAAGGTCGTATGCAGAGGCGGGACTTCTTGGCAGGACAGCAACATAGATGGCACGAAAAACATTCGTAAATATGACATTTCATATTTCGAGATGCATATGCATTCTTCTGACTACAATTCTTGATTAAAACGAGTTTGGCACAGTAACCTTCAATGGGGCAAGCGATCCTGCTTTACTACAGCGCAGTATCGTGCGTAAGGAAGTATTCATATAGGCGTTAGGTGCGTAGGGAAATACCGAGTTTAACTGTACTAATAAATCGCCCACGACAGTTAATTGTTGATTTACTAATACATATATCATATGTTGATATGTATGTCGAACGGCGTAGTTGTGTGAGTGACAGCTGGCCATGTTTCAAGCTGTCCACCACTGCCTTGCTCATCCCACCGCACGTAACCCCCCCCCCCCCCCACCCCCCCCCACACCCCCCACACGACTTCCCGACGTATGTAAATGACGGGCGCTGACTGACACCTCGGGATGCAGACGTTAAGCGGGCGTGTTGCTCAACGCGTGTACAATTGATTTTTTTCGAAATTGTTTTTATTTAGTTCATTCTGGCACCATTGTTTAGGCGCGGTACATATTACATAACTGTTGGCGCGTGATTCAATACGCCATCTAGAGTAGACACAGTATGGGATGGTGAATGGTAAGTGATTGTGTGTGTGGGGGGGGGGGGGGGTGGGGTTGCGGGGGGGGGTGCAGGGGTTAAGTCCATGGTTCTGACTGATTATAAAGGTAACAAATTTACATATGAATGCAGATTTTACCGGATGTTTTAAAATGTTGATAACATACGTAATACGCTGGTGAGCGGGATAGCGGCCTTACACACACACTGCTTGTTGCGCTAGCCACGGTTGAGAACGAGAAAATTATACATATTATGTGAATACATATTGCGGATTTGAGTTTTGTGATCACGACGGTAACTGGCGCATGACATTTGGTATGCATTATATGACCTTCCCTTTGCTATGACTAGGTTCAGATGACGAAGAACAGGAGATGGAATTGGACCAAGTAGCGTCGGACCGCTGTGAGGACTCGGCTTCAGAGAAGGATGCCCACCTTCTGCCTTCTGGAAGCATGCTTGATGCCAGGGATGCCATTTTGAAAGCGACGTTGTCACCTAGCAACGGTTTGACCGGTTCCCATCCACCCGTTCTACCAGTGGGGGCGCCGTCTGTGGCGTCCGCGTTGTCCACGTCACTCCACGAGTCGGTCATTAAAGAGGAACCCGATTCCGGTGCCGAATCGGACGGGGACCTCGAGAACGCGGACGATACCTGTAGCACTCACACGACTGATAGCAAGGCTACAGCGCAGTGTGACGGGCTGGCCAACAAGGGCAGTGACTTAAATAAAGAGAACACTGTTGGTGAGGATGGCGTGGAAGCCCCTAGCGGCAAAGGCTCCAAAAAGAGAGGTCCGCGTACCACGATCAAAGCCAAGCAACTGGAGGTGCTGAAGGCGGCGTTCGCGGCCACCCCGAAACCGACACGCCACATCCGGGAGCAGCTCGCCAAAGAGACGGGTCTGCCCATGCGCGTGATTCAGGTGAGCCATTATGTATTAATAATCCTGATGTGATTTGCCAGACCCTGATTTATACAATTGACTTGGAAAATATGCGTCTGTTTGAGCACAAGGTCCCTGAAATATTCACGGCCCCTTACCGCGCGGCAACACGTTGTTGTGAAGATTAGAGCCGGCGCAAATTGGAGTTTATGGTCGCCATGTTGGAGGCAGATGCCTTAAACAGGGTCTATCAGTTTATGGACCGGGCTCTAAACCTTCCCCAACCATCGCGCCTCTCTGCGTGCCCATCTCTCGCCCGTTAGCCTCAAATTATCCCCAACTAGGGCTGTATTTCCCGTTTACACGGCCCGCAAAGATCCCCTCAATGCAAATCAAGCTATAACCAAAAGCTCCCTAAAGGGCCGCGGTACGTCCGCTTCGCCGCCGCTCTAAATCCCCGGGCCGCCTGCGCGCGCCGCGTCGCGTCTCCGCCATCCTGTTACAGTGATGCTTCCTCCTGACAAGGCGCTAAACTACGACATATTGATGCAGAGACTGGCAATCCCTAAACCCAGCAGGCCCTAACCAGTACACGAGCGCCCCGGATCGCCCGCCCATCCCGCGGGACCCGGGATCAGGGGGATATAAACATGACGGATAGGGGGTCAGTAGGGGTCTGTCCGTGGAAGCAGGACGCAGCCAGCGGTAACATGAGGAGAGAGACACAGGAAGAAGACGAGTCGAGATGATGTTCAACTTGTTGTGGGAACATAGCGGAGGCGGGCGGCAGATAAGGCGGGCTGGGGGAGATGTTCCTGGGGCGGGGGAGGACGTGTAGTGAACATCGATCTCATGTAGCACATGGTCATCATCATCATCATCATCATCTTCTTCATCATCATCATCATCATCATCATCATCATCATCATCATCTTATCATCATCATCATCATCATCATCATCATCATTCATCATCATCATCATCATCGTCTTAGTATCATCATCATCATCATCATCATCATCATCATCATCTTAGTATTCATCATCATCATCATCATCATCATCATCATCATCATCATCATCATCGTCATCATTATCATCATCATCGTCTTAGTATTCATTATCATCATCAGCATCATCATCATCATCGTCTTAGTATTCATTATCATCATCATCAGCATCATCAATATCATCATCATCATTATCATCATCATCAATATAATTATGATCGTCACCTCCATTTTACCAGCAGTACCGACACCATCATCAACATCAACGTCATCCCCGTCGTCGGCACCCCCATCTTCGTCACCACCTTGCAAATCATCTTCTCAATCGCATTCCATGCATAAACGTTATTTTTGAGAACTAAATGACCCCAAATTACAATCTATTTACCAAAAAAAAATGATCTGCTCGACGAAGAATAATTTGAGCGGCGTGATTCTCTTTGCTGGAGTCGGGCCGTTAGTGACATAAGATGAGGACTAGTGGCCCTAGCTTCTCAGGTCAGCTGCTTGCCGTGTATAAAGCTCAGCTCAGCGCGGCTCAGCCTCCCCCAGCCACGCCGAGTAAGGATTCGCCGTCATTTGCCCGGCAGTTTGCATCCGTTTTTTCAATTAGATCCTTGGTGAACTGCTTCCGTTGTAGGCCTTCGCGTCACGGCTCCTGGTCATTAATTGGCAATAAAGGTAATTAAAATGGCGAGGAGATCCGGGAAGCTTGAGGAGCTGAGTCAAGTTGTCAGTGGCAGCGATCTTTGCTGCCATCAAGTCAGTTGCCTCAGATCCCGCTTAAGTCAGCCGGCGTGAGGAGGGTCCTCAATGAGGTCCTCTAAGGTGTAGGGTCATTGTACCTCATATAGCCACCAGATGTCATCACTTACGCAAGCCTCTCTAATGGAGTCTAACATCTTCCCCTCTTAGCTAACAGTTATCAAATTATAATATATTTTTGAAGCAGTCGAACTGTGAAATAAGACGAAGCAATACTACTGAGGCAGGCGCTCATTGACAAGTTTGGCTATTGGTGAAATAATACTTGTTATATGATCAACCCGTACACGCGTTCCCCGTTTGAGTCCCGCCTCTGTAGCAGGCCGCATATCATTTGGAGACAGGTGTGTCATAAGGAAATTGTCCGTACGAAACTGACCACAGACACGCGTCGAGCGCAGCTCTGCTGTAACCGCCGGGTCTTAGGACCTGACACCCGCCTGCCCTCCGACACCCCGACTCGCGCCAGACCCATGTTACCAAATATAAATCTATTTGTAAGAGCTTTGCGGCTTATACACCCGACTCTGTCATTGTCTCTGTGAGTAAGGAGGTGACGATGTGGGCTTTCAGGTGTGGTTTCAAAACAAGAGGTCCAAAGAAAGGCGGATGAAACAACTCAGCGCGTTAGGAGCAAGGAGGCAGTTCTTCAGAGGTCCACGCCGCTTGAGGGCGCTCGATGATAACCCCGAGTTGCTAGGACAACCACCTTTCTACTTCCCTGGTGAGTGATCACATAAACCTGCATATATATAATCTCACGTGATTTGACTGGGCGATCTTCGGCGCATTGGTTTGCGCGTATTCAATCTCTAATAATATTATTATAATTGACCTATAGCTGTTCCGCGGAGTAACGGCGTTTAAGGGACCAGCCCCCCCCCCCCCACACCCCCCACCCCGTCCACCTCATCCTACCCTCCCGATGACCAAAGATCCAAACCATCTTGTATAAAACTAAAATGGCATAAAAAGTCCCGACATTTGACCATCACCGGCATATCCGCGTATGCCATACTGTGCGGTAGATCTGGTCAGTACAGTGCGGCCTGTGAATCATTTCATTCATCTCGTTATCACAAGTTCCTCGACATCCTACGATGTCTTATTGGGTTTATGTTCTAGACATTACACCCCCCCCCCCCCCCCCCCACCCAACACATGAACAGTCGATACTGGTCTGGTGGAGCTCAATAACATTGTATCGGTATATGTGACATTTTTCGAGTTGCGAATTTCGTCTCAGGTGTGTACATGGCGGATACTTGCAGTTTCGTCGGTGCGCTGGAATCAGCTGGTGATTGCTTTATATAAGGCATTGCATTGGTAGTTTGATCTGTCTGGAAAAATGTAGCAGAATTAGTCAAAATATCAGTTATGATAATTTGCTGTTATTGTTTTGACAGCTGTTGGATATGATTTGGGTAGGTGGGTGGGGTGGTGGGGGGTGGGGAGGGGGGTTCTGGTAAGGCGGTGGCTGGGGTGGTTACAAATTGAACAGAGGATTCTGGTAGCATATTGCTCCATCATGCCACAACTCCCAACCAATCGCGGGCAGCCGAAGTGTATGACGTATTGATCATTGATTGGTCGAATTGATTTGCAGTACTGGTGGCGTTATGTGGCGTTGCTCGTCGCCTCAGTATCTACCCGGTGAAGGGCGCATCATTTGGCGGGGATAAGTAATATATATATGTATTCGTCCCGTTACCATATACCTTTAGCGCTAACCGGGCGTCGGTCAGGGAGTTGAGATTCAACTAGCGCTTCCTGCAGATCACGTCTTATGTATTCCTCTTTGCGCTTAAAAGCCGAATCATTATGAATCCCGACCCTCCAGCCGTCCTCTCTCTTATCACCCGGGCGCTATAGGAGCTGTGTAAGACCATATGGTATATGCGCGATGCTGCTAGAATGAGGACGTACCGAGGCTTATAGAGACGGCGTCCATATCAGGCTCCCCCCTATACCCCGCCTTCACTCTCTCCCGCCACCTAATGTCCTCGTCTTCTCGAACATATACGGCGCCCGTTCTTCCAAATTCTATGAATAAATTTTCCTGCTCAGCGCGTATGAATATTGTGATCGGACAGAGAGTGACAAAACGCGTAGTGATACCAGGGATGGCTGGCGGCGATGACGTCCATCTGAGCACGCATGTCCGTGTTCGGTGAGGTCATGACTGGAGTATATGAAAAGGGTCTAAAGAAAACAGACTTCGTTCTCACCAGCGTCGTGCTACATAGCGCTGCTCGTTGAGTTTCT
The DNA here is from genome assembly GCA_034190875.2 of Urechis unicinctus. Lineage (NCBI taxonomy): Eukaryota > Metazoa > Annelida > Polychaeta > Xenopneusta > Urechidae > Urechis > Urechis unicinctus. The sequence continues at coordinate 51,001,736 of CM067356.1, read as the reverse complement.
GTGTCTCACATCTCAAATACCAACTGACGTTGGCGAAGAGTCGCTTCTTGAACAGTCGCGAATCGGTGAGGGAGTCATAAATTGCGAATTAGTGCCATAGATGGTGCAGTCACAATTTGTGAATTTGTGCCAGAGCTGGTGCATGGAGTCACAAGTTGGTTATCAGCGCCAGCGCTGGTGGAGTCACATCTTGTGAATTCGTGCCAGAGCTGCATGAAGAGCAGTCTCAGACGAGAAGATACTCATATTCATATCGCGACTAGACGCGAGAGATCCGCGTCAAATCCCTTATCAGACCTCAAACTTTTGGAAATTATCTTTTTTTTTGGTGCAATAAAACTCCGTAGATTTGTCAATACGTCGACACATGCACTATTGGCTGTGAGGGCCAGGTTAGTAGGGGGTGGGGGGATGTCTTTTTAACCAGCTCGTGGCACTTGCTCGCCTGGATTGATCTAGTTGAAGTCAAGAAGGTGGTGGTGACTGGATATCTCCCTCTTCCTATAAGCTATTCTGCTTTCTATGAGCATTCAGAGTGGTTTAAGGAAAGGCAAATAGTCTAGGTTAAAGTGCATTGTGTCCATTGCAGAGGCCGAGTCGAGCCAGGTGTGTAGGTGTTTGCTGTGGAATGTTTTTTTTAAAAACTCCACGCTCGTGTTTTGCCAGGCTTATTTCCTTGGGTTAGCTTTTCAATTGGCAGTCTGTTCATTGACGCTACCCAAGCCGTATCATCCCCACAGATAAAGATACACGGACCTACCGCCTCACCTCCTTGACTCATCTTTAGAAATTATTTTCACTTGTAAAAATTGAAAAAGGTGCCGACATGGAGGCAGCTTTGAAGTTGTGCCCCGCCACCTGTGCTCACCATGTTTGGTGAAAACATCGAGCACCCTTCTCCCGCCAGGCAGCCTGGGCCTCGCCGTCTGTATGCCCAGCGCTCTTAATATCGCCCAGTTGCCTCACCTCAGTTCATTTCACATCACAAGTTTAAACAAGATCTATTGTATAGTATTTCAGCTGCCACGTAGCAGCTTGTCTGGAGTATACCAATAAATGACTTAGCACTTATTGATATGCCTTTATTGGCTGTGGTCATAACTCACTTTCCAATCGCCATCTAAATTTTACGGGAATTAGCGTAGTAACATGTGTTTTCCCATTGTGACACCGGCGTCCATTTGTTAGCGTTCTTGTGTGTATTGTCGGTGCATTGTCGCTTAGACTAATGTCCACCAGTTGATTCCAGCAATGTTTATTAATCATGAATATTGATGACCTATTATGGCACCCTAACCACGTGGTTGCTGTTGTGTTCACAGAGCACCAGGATTACTACCCCGGCTACCCGCCGTACGGGGACTACTTTCCGGGAGGCCAGGATCCAGGTGTCATGGGCTTTATGGCTCCCTCATCGATGGGACCTGGCAATATGCCTGATCATCCTCTACCTGGTGAGTTACCGCTAATTAACGTCCTATACAGGTGTGAGGGGTCGTTGGTTGAAAGGAGTGCGGTGCGGGCGATGATGATGGGTGATGGGTTGGACTAATTCTCGAGAAATGAGAGCCAGGGTAAACTCGGGAAGTTATTTTATCTATTTAAAACCGTGAATAGAAAAATATGTTTTTGAAGAGTAATGTCTTCTGATAATGAAAGTCGAATCTCTACATGACCCCCTAACAATCGCTGCGACTGATCCCTGTCTCCCACATATGTACCCCATGCGCATGCGTTTGATGATGATGATGATGATGCTATTAGATATGAGATTCGTCATGAGGTCATCCATTTTGACCTTATGTACCAGCTTAGCCCGATTTAGGACTAAGTTTTAACAGACCTAGCCTTGTCATGATTTGACGCGCTGTGTAACCATGCACTGTACGCTTTGACATTAACGGTCAGGACCTCGCATTTAACAAGGGGATAATTATGTCTTCAACATGGTATCCGGTCGATGAGTTTTTATTCTAATTATGACGGGTAAGACCCACTGAGGGCGAGACGAGGCGCGCGCATGCTGGCGAGAGGCGTAGTGATGCTCCGCCAAGCGGTGGTGCAAATCGTCCCTATGTTGAGGTGTTGCGGATGCCGGGATCGGAAGAGGTCCGTCGGGACTACCTGAAACAGACGGCGGCAGCTGTGCATGCTGCTGCTGCTGCTGCGCTGCAGACTCATTCCACTAAGTTTTCTTGACGGCGTGAGATGCTATATAACTGGTTTAGCGGGTCACAAGGGGCATTGAAACAACGCACGCGCGCCATAGCATAACATCGACTACATTCCGCATCAACTCGACCACGTTAAAGTCTCACGGAGTAGAGGTACCGCGCGCGCGTCAAGGGGTATTGTAAGTGTGGATGATGCGCCTATATTTCAGCGCGGACATTGACGCGCGCAGCAGCTGTGAGCAGCAGTCGGCGAGCTGATCGCGCAAGGCGCGCCTGAACTCCCCCACTTCGCGCTTCAATGACTTGCCAGGCGACTTGTTCTACTCGCTTCACGCGGTTCACACGGTTCAGATCGCTACTTAAAACTATAGTGGCATTGCCTATAACGACATGACGCTCACTCGCTTTTCTTCACGGCGCAGATGTTGGAGGACTGATTTATAGAAGTGCTGACTAAGCAAGAAACTTTCCTAAAAGGCACGTTGTCATGGTTTTTGTTGTTGGTTTCGTCGCAGGTCAAGTTCCCAGCGTTGAAACCCAGTTCCTGCCCCATCATCCCGGAGACATGGGTGGCTATCCCCCCTCCCCCTCCCCGGAACACCACATGCACAGTGGTTTGTCCCAAGGAATGATCGGCCATATGGACAAACTAGTGCCCTACTCAAGCCACAGTGTTCAGCACCTCCCCGAACTCAGTCAGCTTCAAGCACTTAGTCATGCCTCACATCCGCTTCCGCCCGTAGACAGGTAGTGACGTCACCTCCAGCATGGCGACCTCGCCCTCGAATATTGTTCGACGTGTATACATATTCTCAAATGAAAAAGCCGTAATTATGACGTCTGTGCGAGGCGAATGTGACATTCAAATGACCTGCCGTCATCAGAACGGGATGATAGTGCTGGTGGATACGGGGTCGTAGATGTGCTATTCAAGATGGCCGCTGTTGTTGTGTGACGAGGACGGTGGTGTATGTATGTTGACATTGTTGTTGACCTGAGAGCTGTTTGTGTTATGGTGACGTCACTGCCTTGTTGAAGGCAGACAGCTCTCATCGCTTGTCTAGTCAGCATTGGACACTCAGGACTTCTTTGTGACACCTTGTGGCTATGAATGTCTGTATTATTTATGCTGTCCGTTTGTGTCAAATGAATAAATAGCCTATACAATATGTTGAATATCGCCATGGCTGTTAAGATGCTCTTGTCGGAGAGGTGTTTTATCTATTGGAAACTGAACAATATAGTTAATACAGTCAACCACATCTAAGCCATAAGACTATATGATCCAACATTTGCGAACATTTAATTTCATACACGGTTTCGCGACACAAGGCTGTTATCACCCACAAAACCCGCCATATTGCGTGGGCGTATCTGCTCCACTTCAGTAGTACAGCACCTCAGCTTGTCGGCATTACACACAAATAAACTTATTCCCCAACATTTGGTCTCAGATATATGTTCTGGCCTCACGCTGGATCTATGTTTATAATCTGTATAGAGGTCACTCGGTACACCAGCACAAGAGACCGGTAATACACGGTCATCAAAACATCTACACTGCGCATTTATTCACCTTAGATGGACATCGACTCAACTCATATCGCAACGAAAGCAGCATTTTGAACCATATTTCATCACCTTACCCACGCGCAAACCGTTCACCGGATTGTGTCAGGGCTATACACAATAGCAAAATACCTCATTTTTGTCTTGATGGAAGCCTCTCACGGTTCGACGTTTTACCTCGCCCGTGCATCGTTCGCTACCGGCCCCGGTGACTTCACATTAGCGCACTCCATCATGCGTAGAATAGCTCGCAGACAACTTGAACAATAGCCCGGAAGTGACCTGCGTTGCAGGTGACCTGCGCATCCCCTCAGCGCTGAGTTTCGACGAAATGGCGTTTGTCGTCAGAACCGAATACGCTCAAACACGAGATGTTTGAGCGGTAATAAACTTCCCCTTTTGTGTGCTTTTTGAAACGGAGCATACTTTGTTGAAATGAAGGTGCTGATTCCCGTTGTCGAGTTGTGGACGATATAGAATAAAGCGCAATGAGTCAAAGGGCGGGGTCTCTTTAGCGCTGTCAGATTAGGTGTTCCTTAAGACTTTTTGAGTGAGTGGGCGAGTGGGTGAAAGGGTGAGTGGATGAGAGAGTGAGCGGGTGAGTCAATGAATGAATACAGGAGTGGGTCAGTGAGTGTGTGAATAAGTGAGCGAATGTGTGAATTAGTGAGTGAGTGAGCAAGTCAGTCAGTCAGTCAGTGAATGAGTAAGTGAATGGATGGGTGAGTTTGTGCATTAGTGAGTGGGCGATTGAGTGAGTGAGTTAGTTCAAGAAATAGACAAAGTGTTTAGTTAAATAGCATTATATCTCATTCATGACCTAGTGATCAGAAGTCGCTTTATTTGTGTTTGATGTGACATCAGTTCGGTGGTTCCAAGAGCACCCACCCACAATCATCTCTTTCTACGCGCTCCACGCGCTAGTTCCTCCATGTTGCACCTCATAGCCCCGCCCCTCCCCCGCCCAAAACACGTGCGCCACTAGTGAAGACTTACACCAGGGAGCTTGTTAATAAATAACTCCATCAAAAGACCAATTTGCCTGCTTCACCCACAGCAAGCGTCTCTCAGTAATATACCACGTGGCCGCGTCGGGGCTATTCACTTGGTGGAAAACTGCTGCATCAGCGCTTTTCTACGATGCGTTTGGATAGCACGAGATGACGGATGGGTTTAGAAGTGTCCCACAGAGAGAATCAAGACAGAGCTTATAGATGTAGCTACCCTCTTGCTCGCTGCAGCCTCCGACCGACCGTCGTTCCTCCATCCCAGAGCGCCCTCAGCAGTCCGTATGATTTCATTGTTATTGGGTAGCGATGTCATCAGGCTAGGACCCCGGATGACAAAGTCTCCCTCTGATTGACCTGCCTAGAGACGAGCTACTGTTATTTGTGCATTGGGGCGAGAAAAACCATTTTCCTAGAACGGAGTTCCTTTGAGATGAGGGTGTTAAGAGGGCTGCAGGTAATCGGTGAGGAGGAGTAAGGTGGTAGGGACGGGGGGATGCTTGTTAGAAACTGAGAGAGGGATTAGGTCGGGATGGAGTCGGCTGAGGCAGCGTACGCGACCCTAACCCACAAGGGGTATCCCTTCCTTTATGGTTGTTCCGAGAAGAGATTCTATATCCGAGAAGCTTGTTAGGGACGGGGGGTGTGGTGGGGGGGGGGCGGTGGTTGAGGATGCTTGCGAGAAACTGAGAGAGGGATTAGGTCGGGATGCAGTCGGCTGAGGCAGCGTACGCGACCCTAACCGACAAGGGGTATCCCTTCCTATATGGTTGTTCCGAGAAGAGATATCCGAGAGCTTGTTTCTGGGGGGGGGGCGGTGGTTGACGATCTTGCGAGAGAGATTGTTGATGCAGTCGGCGCGTTGCGACCTTACCTCCGAAGTTTTCCGAGAAGGACATCCGAGAAGCTTGTCATCGCTTGGTCTTCCTCGACGGTCATCGTGGTAATTCATGGAATACTCAGAATCCTTTTCTTTTCTACTTGAACTTAATGTCTCGGAACGTCAATCGCTTTAGTGAATGACCGAACAATTTATTATTCATAAAGGCGAATCTGATTTAACATATATGCCTTAAATCGTGTTGGCAGCAGAGAGCGAGGTCGTTTTAAAACCATTCCCGGGATGCCAGAGATCTGACTCATTACATGCGTACTGGGGTCGTGATGGTAAAATGTCCGTCAAATCAATGGCGAGCGCCACCAAGCGGTGCCGCTGATCCGAAAACGATGACCTGTATAGCACACCGACTGGCTCTTAATGGCTGCATGGCACATGTCAGATTCCCGTAAACTCATCAAGAACCCAGAAACTCTGGCTTCTGTAGGTGAGAAAGTTAACCCTGGCACCAGTCAGGTATATTATCATCATCACGATCATTTGAATGGGCGATGAGGGTGTTGTAAGCGATGATGGCCGGTAGACAGGTGAATAGGCCGACGGCTAACTTCTACCTGTCGTCACCAGCAATAGTCTTAATGAGAGATGGATTACATGTGACGTCATGGCTCTTCGCGTCACCATAAACCACTGATCTGTTTTAAATGACAAGCTACGGGTATTGTTTGGAAAACAGGGTGAGAAAAGAGGGCTTTTACCGGTGTAGTCTTGTGAGGGTCGTCATAGAGGTTGGATGGGAGGGTCTCGGTGACATAAAACAAGCCCTGAGGCGCATTGTGCCTTTACATTTCCAACCGGAATGGAAAGAGGCGTGACCCACAGACGA